>JALJCO010012624.1:0-119099 GCA_023101725.1 Atherinomorus stipes
CTTTAAGAAATATGTCACTGGAAACTTCACATTTTCAGCACTCAGCATCAAAAGTACAAAGGAATCTTGAGAATTGCGGCCTTTTGACTGGTCCAGCTTGGCTCCCATTGACCCCACAGAGCCCAAATTTGCTACATGCATCCAGGACTATCCCCTGATGCTACCCTGAGAGTTTGGTGGTGCTACCTAAAAGTGTTGTGGGTACAGACCATGTCATATTCAAGGATGGCCACAAATTAACGCTGTTTTGTGTATTTTCCATGTTGTCAAACTTTGACCTTTGAACCCAGGGTTCAAGGTGTGACTTGCAACACCGTGAGCCCCACGGTCCGGTACGAAGTTGCGGGTGTTAAACCAGCAGGTCTGGGCCTGGTCCCGGTCCTCCCCTGACCCCCACGGTCCGGTACCAGGCCGCGGGTGTAAAACCAGCAGGTCTGGACCTGGTCCTGGTCCCGCCCTGACCCCCATGGTCCGGTACGAGGTCGCAGGTGTTTAACCAGCAGGTCTGGGCCTGGGCCTGGTCCCGGTCCCGCCCTGACCCCCAGGGTCCGGTACGAGGTTGCGGGGGTGAAACCAGCAGGTCCTGGCCTGTGCCTGGTCCCGGTCCCGCCCTGACCCCCACGGTCCAGTACGAGGTTGCGCGTGTGAAACCAGCAGATCTGGACCTGGTCCCAGTCCCGCCCTGACCCCCACGGTCCGGTTCGAGGTCGCGGAAGTGAAACCAGCAGGTCTGGGCCTGGGCCTGGTCCTCCCCTGACCCCCACGGTCCGGTACCAGGTAACGGCTGTGAAACCAGCAGGTCTGGGCCTGGGCCTGGGCCTTGTCCCGGTCCCGCCCTGACCCCCACGGTCCGGTACGAGGTTGCGGGTGTGAAACCAGCAGGTCTGGGCCGTGTCCCGGTCCCGCCCTGACCCCCACGGTCCGGTACCCGGTTGCGGGTGTGAAATCAGCAGGTCTGGGCCTGGTCCCAGTCCCGCCCTGACCCCCACGGTCCGGTACCAGGTCGCGGGTGTGAAACCAGCAGGTCTGGACATGGTCCTGGTCCCGCCCTGACCCCCACGGTCCGGTACCAGGTCATGGCTGTGAAACCAGCAGGTCTGGGCCTGGGCCTGGTCCCGGTCCCGGTCCCGCCCTGACCCCCACGGTCCGGTACGAGGTTGCGGGTGTGAAACCAGCAGGTCTGGACCTGGTCCTGGTCCCGCCCTGACCCCCACGGTCCGGTACCAGGTCACGGCTGTGAAACCAGCAGGTCTGGGCCTGTGCCTGGTCCCAGGACCGCCCTGACCCCCACGGTCCGGTTTGAAGTCACAGCTGTGAAACCAGCAGGTCTGTGCCATGTCCCGGTCCCGCCCTGACCCCCACGGTCCGGTACGAGGTTGCAGGTGTGAAACCAGCAGGTCTGGGCCTGGTGCCGGTCCCGCCCTGACCCCCACGGTCCGGTACCAGGTCGCGGGTGTGAAACCAGCAGGTCTGGACCTGGTCCCGGTCCCGCCCTGACCCCCACGGTCCGGTACCAGGTCACGGCTGTGAAACCAGCAGGTCTGGGCCTTGGCCTGGTCCTGGTCCCGCCCTGACCCCCACGGTCCGGTACGAGGTTGCGGGTGTGAAACCAGCAGGTCTGGACCTGGTCCCGGTCCCGCCCTGACCCCCACGGTCCGGTACCAGGTCTAGGCTGTGAAACCAGCAGGACTGGGCCTGGGCCTGGTCCCTGTCCCGCCCTGACCCCAACGGTCCGGTACCCGGTTGCAGGTGTGAAACCAGCAGGTCTGGGCCTTGGCCCGGTCCTCCCCTGACCCCCACGGTCCGGTACGAGGTTGCGGGTGTGAAACCAGAAGGTCTGGACCTGGTCCCGGTCCCGCCCTGACCCCCACTGTCCGGTACGAGGTTGCGGGTGTGAAACCAGCAGGTCTGGGCCTGGTCCCGGTCCGCCCTGACCCCCACGGTCCGGTACGAGGTTGCGGGTGTGAAACCAGCAGGTCTTGGCCTGGTCCCGGTCCTCCCCTGACCCCCACGGTCCGGTACCAGGCTGCGGGTGTGAAACTAGCAGGTCTGGACCTGGTCCCGGTTCCCTCCCTGACCCTCACGGTCCGGTACCAGGTGTGGAACCCCGTCTGTGACGAAACCATGGAGACGTGTGGACCTTGCTCCGTGACGTAACCATGATGACGTGTGGACGTCCCTCTGTGTAGTAACCATGGAGACGTGTGGACCTCGCTCTGTTACGTAACCATGGAGATGTGTGGACCTCGCTCTGTGACGTAACCATGGAGACGTGTGGACGTCCCTCTGTGACGTAACCATGGAGACGTGTGGACCTCGCTCTGTGACGTAACCATGGAGACACACGGACGACCCTCTGTGACATAACTATGGAGACATGTGGACCTCTCA
This sequence comes from Atherinomorus stipes, assembly GCA_023101725.1. Taxonomy (NCBI): domain Eukaryota; kingdom Metazoa; phylum Chordata; class Actinopteri; order Atheriniformes; family Atherinidae; genus Atherinomorus; species Atherinomorus stipes. The sequence continues at coordinate 2,392 of JALJCO010012624.1, forward strand.
CTGTGACGTAACCATGGAGACGTGTGGACGTCCCTCTGTGACGTAACCATGGAGACGTGTGGACCTCCGTCTGTGACGTAACCATGGAGACGTGTGAACATCCCTCTGTGATGTAACCATGGAGACGTGTGGACGTCCCTCTGTGATGTAACCATGGAGACGTGTGGACGTCCCTCTGTGACTTAACCATGGAGAGGTGTGGACCTCGCTCTGTGACGCAGCCATAGAGACGTGTGGACCTAGCTCTGTGACGTAACCATGGAGACGTGCAGACCTCGCTCTGTGACGTGACCATGGAGACGTGTGGACCTCGCTCTGTGAAGTAACCATGGAGACGTGTGGACCTCCATCTGTGACGTAACCATGGAGACGTGTGGACGTCCCTCTGTGACGTTACCATGGAGACGTGTGGACCTCGCTCTGTGAAGTAACCATGGAGACGTGTGGACCTCCATCTGTGACGTAACCATGGAGACGTGTGGACGTCCCTCTGTGACGTTACCAAGGAGACGTGTGGACCTCGCTCTGTGACGTAACCATGGAAACGTGTGGACCTCGCTCTGTGACGTAACCATGGAGACGTGTGGACGTCCCTCTGTGACGTAACCATGGAGACGTGTGGACCTCCCTCTGTGAAGTAACAATGGAGACGTGTGGACCTCGCTCTGTGACGTAACCATGGAGACATGTGGACCTCCCTCTGTGACGTAACCATGGAGACGTGTGGACCTCCCTCTGTGACGTAACCATGAAGACGTGTGGACGTCCCTCTGTGACGTACCCATGGAGACGTGTGTACGTCCCTCTGTGACGTAACCATGGAGACGTGTGGACCTCCGTCTGTGACGTAACCATGGAGACATGCGGTTCTCCGTCTGTGACGTAACCATGGAGACATGCGGACCTCGCTCTGTGACATAACCATGGAGACGCGTGGACCTTGCTCTGTGACGTAACCATGGAGACTTGTGGACCTCGCTCACTGACGTAACCATGGAGACGCGTGGACCTCGCTCTGTGAAGTAACCATGGAGACGTGTGGACGTCCCTCTGTGATGTAACCATGGAGACGTGTGGACGTCCCTCTGTGACACAACCATGGAGACGGGTGGACCTCCGTCTGTGATGTAACCATGGAGACGTGTGGACCTCCGCCTGTGACGTAACCATGGAGACGTGTGGACCTACGTCTGTGACGTAACCATAAAGACGTGTGGACCTCCGTCTGTGACGTAACCATGGAGACGTGTGGACCTCGCACTGTGATGTAACCATGGAGACGTGTGGACCTCCGTCTGTGACGTTACCATGGACACGCGTGGACGTCCCTCTGTGAAGTAACAATGGAGACGTGTGGACCTCCGTCTGTGATGTAACCATGGAGACCTGTGGACCTCGCACTGTGACGTAATCATGGAGACGTGTGGTCCTCGCTCTGTGACGTAACCATGGAGACGTGTGGAACTCGCTCTGTGAAGTAACCATGGAGACGTGTGGACGTCCCTCTGTGACGTAACCATGGAGACGTGTGGACGTCCCTCTGTGACCTAACCATGGAGACGTGTGGAACTCGCTCTGTGAAGTAACCATGGAGACGTGTGGACGTCCCTTTGTGACGTAACCATGGAGACGTGTGGACGTCCCTCTGTGACACAACCATGGAGACGTGTCGACCTCCGTCTGTGATGTAACCATGGAGACGTGTGGACCTCCGCCTGTGACGTAACCATGGAGACGTGTGGACCTACGTCTGTGACGTAACCATGAAGACGTGTGGACCTCCGTCTGTGACGTAACCATGGAGACGTGTGGACCTCGCACTGTGACGTAACCATGGAGACGTGTGGACCTCCGTCTGTGACGTTACCATGGACACGCGTGGACGTCCCTCTGTGAAGTAACAATGGAGACGTGTGGACCTCCGTCTGTGATGTAACCATGGAGACCTGTGGACCTCGCACTGTGACGTAACCATGGAGACGTGTGGACCTCGCTCTGTGACGTAACCATGGAGACATGTGGACCTCTGTCTGTGACATTACCATTGAGACGCGTGGACGTCCCTCCATGAAGTACCCATGGAGACGTGTGGACCTCCATCTGTGATGTAACCATGGAGACGTGTGGACCTCAGTCTGTGACGTAACCATGGAGACGTGTGGACCTCCGTCTGTGACGTTACCATGGAGACGCGTAGACGTCACTCTGTGAAGCAACCATGGAGACGTGTGGACTTCCATCTGTGACGTAACCATGGAGACGTGTGGACCTTGCTCTGTGACGTAACCATGGAGACGTGTGGACGTCCCTCTGTGACGTAACCATGGAGACGTGTGGACCTCGCTCTGTTACGTAGCCATGGAGACGTGTGGACTTCGCTCTGTGACGTAACCTTGGAGATGTGTGGACGTCCCTCTGTGACGTTACCATGGAGACGTGTGGACCTCGCACTGTGACGTAACCATGGAGACGTGTGGGCCTCCGTCTGTGATGTTACCATGGAGACGCGCAGACGTCCCTCTGTGACGTATCCATTGAGACGTGTGGAACTCGCTCTGTGAAGTAACCATGAAGACGTGTGGACCTCCGTCTGTGACGTTACCACGGAGACGCGTGGACGTCCCTCTGTGAAGTAACCATGGAGACGTGTGGACCTCCGTCTGTGACGTAACCATGGAGACGTGTGGACCTCTGTCTGTGACATAACCATTGGGACGTGTGGACCTCCCTCTGTGACCTTACCATGGAGACGTGTGGACCTCCGTCTGTGACGTAACTATGGAGACGTATGGACCTCCGTCTTTGACGTAATCATGGAGACGTGTGGACCTCCGTCTGGGACGTAATCATGGAGACGTGTGGACCTCCTTCTGTGACGTAACCATGGAGACGTGTGGACCTTGCTCTGTGATGTAACCATGGAGACGTGTGGACCTCGCTCTGTGACGTAACCATGGAGACGTGTGGACGACCCTCTGTGACATACCCATGTAGATGTGTGGGCCTCGCTCTGTGACATAACCATGGAGACGTGTGGAAATCCGTCTGTGACGTAACCATGGGGACGTGTGGACGTCCCTCTGTGACGTAACCATGGTATCGTGTGGACCTCACTCTGTGACGTAACCATGGAGACGTGTGTACCTCCGTCTGTGACGTAACCAGGGAGACTTGTGGACCTCGCTCTGTCACGTAACCATGGAGACGTGTGGACCTCCGTCTGTGACGTAACCATGGAGACGTGTGGACCTCCGTCTGTGACGTAACCATGGGAACGTGCGGACCTCCGTCTGTGACGTCACCATGGAGCCGTGTGGACCTCGCTCTGTGACGTAACCATGAAGACTTGTGGACCTCGCTCTGTGACGTAGCCATGGAGACGTGTGGAACTCCGTCTGTGACGTAACCATGGAGACGTGTGGACGTCCCTCTGTGACAAAACCATGGTATCGTGTGGACATCGCTCTGTGACGTAACCATGGAGACATGTGGACCTCCGTCTGTGACGATACATGGAGACGTGTTGACCTCCGTCTGTGACGTTACCACGGAGACGCGTGGACGTCCCTCTGTGAAGTAACCATGGAGACCTGTGGACCTCCGTCTGTGACCTAACCATGGCGACGTGTGGACCTCCGTCTGTGACGTAACCATGGAGATGTGTGGACCTCTGTCTGTGACATAACCATGGAGACGTGTGGACCTCCCTCTGTGACCTTACCATGGAGATGTGTGGACCTCCGTCTGTGACGTATCTATGGAGACGTATGGACCTCCGTCTGTGACGTAATCATGGAGACATGTGGACCTCCGTCTGGGACGTAATCATGGAGACGTGTGGACCTCCTTCTGTGACGTAACCATGGAGACGTGTGGACCTCGCTCTGTGATGTAACAATGGAGACGTGTGGACCTCGCTCTGTGACGTAACCATGGAGACGTGTGGACGACCCTCTGTGACGTACCCATGGAGACTTGTGGACCTCGCTCTGTCACGTAACCATGGAGACGTGTGGACCTCCGTCTGTGAAGTAACCATGGAGACGTGTGGACCTCCTTCTGTGACGTATCCATGGAGACGTGTGGACGTACCTTTGTGACGTAACCATGGAATCGTGTGGACCTCGCTCTGTGACGTAACCATGGAGACGTGTGGACCTCCGTCTGTGACGTAACCAGGGAGACTTGTGGACCTCGCTCTGTCACGTAACCATGGAGACGTGTGGACCTCCGTCTGTGAAGTAACCATGGAGACGTGTGGACCTCCGTCTGTGACGTAACCATGGGAACGTGCGGACCTCAGTCTGTGATGTCACCATGGAGCCGTGTGGACCTCGCTCTGTGACGTAACCATGAAGACTTGTGGACCTCGCTCTGTGACGTAGCCATGGAGACGTGTGGAACTCCGTCTGTGACGTAACCATGGAGACGTGTGGACGTCCCTCTGTGACAAAACCATGGTATCGTGTGGACATCGCTCTGTGACGTAACCATGGAGACGTGTGGACCTCCGTCTGTGACGTAACCATGGAGACGTGTGGACATCCCTCTGTGACGTAACCATGGAGACGTGTGGACCTCCGTCTGTGACGTAAATATGGAGACGTGTGGACCTCGCTGTGTGATGTAACCATGGAGACGGGTGGACCTCGCTCTGTGACGTAGCCATGGAGACGTGTGGACGTCCCTCTGTGACAAAACCATGGTATCGTGTGGACATCGCTCTGTGACGTAACCATGGAGACGTGTGGACCTCCGTCTGTGACGTAACCATGGAGACGTGTGGACATCCCTCTGTGACGTAACCATGGAGACGTGTGGACCTCCATCTGTGACGTAACCATGGAGACGTGTGGACATCCCTCTGTGACGTAACCATGGAGACGTGTGGACCTCCGTCTGTGACGTAACCATGGAGACGTGTGGACCTCAGTCTGTGACCTAACCATTGAGACGTGTGGACCTCCGTCTGTGACGAAACCATGGAGACGTGCGGACCTCCGTCTGTGACGTAACCATGGAGACGTGTGGACCTCCGTCTGTGATGTAACCATGGAGACGTGTGGACCTCCGTCTGTGACGTAACCATGGAGACCTGTGGACCTCCGTCTGTGACGTAATCATGGAGACGTGTGGACCTCCGTCTGTGACGTAATAGGAGGGTGGCCTGAGTATGGAGCGTGGACTTTTGAGTATATGGGTGTGGACCTCGCTGTGGTCATGGGCGGGGCGTTGTGGTCAGGGCGTGTGGCTGTTGTCATGGGTTGTGGGCAGGGGGTGGCCGTGTGTTCAGGGGTGGGCGCTTGTGGTCATGGGGTGTGGATGTTGTGAGTCATGGGGGTGGCGTGTGGGTATGGGGGGGGGGGGGGGGGTGGGGGGTGGGGGGGGTGGGGGGGGGGGTGGGGGGGGTGGTCTGGGGGTGGGTGGGGTCTGGGGTGCGGGTGGTCTGGGGTGTGGGGTGGTCTGGGGTGTGGGCGGCGGGGTGTGGGTCGGTCCTGGGGTGTGGCGGTGTCGGGGGTGGGGGTCGGGGTGGGGGTCGGGTGGTGGGTGTGTGCTGGGGTGGCGTCGTGGTACGGGGGTGGGTGGTGGTCTGGGCGTGGCGGGGTGGGGTGTGGGCGCTGGGTGTGGGCGGTGCCTGGGGTGTGGGTGTGGTCTGGGGGTGGCGGTGGTCGGGGCGGGGGTGCCTGGGGTGGGCGGTGGTGGGGTGTGGCGTGCCTGGGGTGTGGGGTGGCTGGGTGTGGGGTGGTCTGGGGGTGGGTGGGTCGGGTTGTGGTGGTGGTCGTGGGCGTGTGCTGTGGTCTGGGGTGGGGGGGTCTGGGGTGTGGGTGTGGTCCTGGAGAGGTGGGTGTGGTCGGGGGTGGCGGGGCTGGGGTGTGCGGGCGTCGGGGGGCGTGTCGTCTGGGCGGGGGGTCTGGGGCGTGGTGGTGTCAGGGGTGTGGCGTGGGTACGTGGAGGTGTGGCGGTGGTCTGGGCGTGTACTCGTGTGCGACATGGGCGTGTGGCGTGTGCCGGGTGTGGCGGGGTACATGGGGTGTGGCGTGTGGTCTGGAGCGTGTGGCGTGTGGTACATGGAGCGTGTGGCGTTGTGTGCATGGGGGGGCTTGTTGTGCGTTCCTGGAGAGTGTGGCGTCCTGTGCGTTCCATGGGCCGTGTGGCGTTGTGACGTACATGGACTGTGGACCGCTTGTGCGTGCCATGGAGACGTGTGGACTCCGTCTGTGACGTAACCATGGAGACGTGTGGACGTCCCTCTGTGACAAAACCATGGTATCGTGTGGACATCGCTCTGTGACGTAACCATGGAGACGTGTGGACCTCCGTCTGTGACGTAACCATGGAGACGTGTGGACATCCCTCTGTGACGTAACCATGGAGACGTGTGGACCTCCGTCTGTGACGTAAATATGGAGACGTGTGGACCTCGCTGTGTGATGTAACCATGGAGACGGGTGGACCTCGCTCTGTGACGTAGCCATGGAGACGTGTGGACGTCCCTCTGTGACAAAACCATGGTATCGTGTGGACATCGCTCTGTGACGTAACCATGGAGACGTGTGGACCTCCGTCTGTGACGTAACCATGGAGACGTGTGGACATCCCTCTGTGACGTAACCATGGAGACGTGTGGACCTCCATCTGTGACGTAACCATGGAGACGTGTGGACATCCCTCTGTGACGTAACCATGGAGACGTGTGGACCTCCGTCTGTGACGTAACCATGGAGACGTGTGGACCTCAGTCTGTGACCTAACCATTGAGACGTGTGGACCTCCGTCTGTGACGAAACCATGGAGACGTGCGGACCTCCGTCTGTGACGTAACCATGGAGACGTGTGGACCTCCGTCTGTGACCTTACCATGGAGACGTGTGGACCTCCGTCTGTGACGTAACCATGGAGACCTGTGGACCTCCGTCTGTGACGTAATCATGGAGACGTGTGGACCTCCGTCTGTGACGTAATCATGGAGACGTGTGGACCTCCTTCTGTGACGTAACCATGGAGACGTGTGAACCTCGCTCTGTGATGTAATCATGGAGACGTGTGGACCTCGCTCTGTGACGTAACCATGGAGACGTGTGGACGTCCCTCTGTGACGTAACCATGGATTAGTGAGGACCTCGCTCTGTGACGTAACCATGGAGACGTGTGGACATCCCTCTGTGACGTAGCCATGGAGACGTGTGGACCTCCGTCTGTGACATAACCATGGACATGTGTGGACCTCCGTCTGTGAAGTAACCATGGAGACATGCGGACCTCGCTCTGTGACATAACCATGGAGTCGCGTGGACCTCGCTCTGTGACCTAACCATGGAGACGTGTGGACCTCGCTCTGTAACCCAACAATGGAGACTTGTGGACCTCGCTCTGTGACGTAACCATGGAGATGCGTGGACCTCGCTCTGTGACTTAACCATGGAGACGTGTGGACCTCGCTCTGTGACGTAACCATGGAGACGTGTGGAACTCGCTCTGTGACGTAACCATGGAGACGTGTGGACCTCAGTCTGTGAGGTAACCATGGAGACGTGTGGACCTCCGTCTGTGACGTAGCTTTGGAGACGTGTGGACCTCCGTCTGTGACGTAACCATGGAGACGTGTGGACCTCCGTCTGTGACTTAACCATGGAGACGTGTGGACCTCGCTCTGTTACGTAACCATGGAGACGTGTGGACCTCGCTCTGTGACGTAACCATGGAGACGTGTGGGTCTTGCTCTGTGATGTAACCATGGAGACGTGACGACCTCGCTCTGTGACGTAACCATGGAGACGTGTGGACCTCCGTCTGTGACGTAACCATGGAGACGTGTGGACGTCCCTCTGTGACGTAACCATGGAGACGTGTGGACGTCCCTCTGTGACATACCCATGGAGACGTGTGGACGTCCCTCTGTGACATAACCCTGGAGAAGCGTGGACCTCGCTCTTTGACGTAACCATGGAGACATGTGGACCTCGCACTGACGTAACCATGGAGATGTGTGGACGTTCCTCTGTGACATGACCATGGAGACTCGTGGACGTCCCTCTGTGACGTAACCATGGAGACGTGTGGACGTCCGTCTGTGACGTAACCATGGAGACATGTGGACCTCCGTCTGTGACGTAACCATGGAGACGTGTAGACCTCCATCTGTGACGAAACCATGGAGATGTGGGACCTCCGTCTGTGAACTTACCATGGAGACGTGTGGATCTCCGTCTGTGACGTAACCATGGAGACGTGTGGACCTCCGTCTGTGACGTAACCGTGGAGACGTGTGGAACTCCCTCTGTGACCTTACCATGGAGACGTGTGGACCTCCGTCTGTGACGTAATCATGGAGACGTGTGGACCTCCTTCTGTGACTTAACCATGGAGACGTGTGGACCTCGCTCTGTGATGCAACCATGGAGACATGTGGACCTCGCTCTGTGACGTAACCATGGAGACGTGTGGACGTCCCTCTGTGACGTAACCATGGAGATATGTGGATTTCGCTCTGTGACGTAACGATGGAGACGTGTGGACCTCCCTCTGTGACGTAACCATGGAGACGTGCGGACGTCCCTCTGTGACATAACCATGGAGACGTGTGGACGTCCCTCTGTGACGTACCCATGGAGAAGTGTGGACGTCCCTCTGTGACGTAACCCTGGAGACGCGTGGACCTCGCTCTGTGATGTAACCATGGAGACGTGTGGACCTCGCACTGTGACGTAACCATGGAGACGTATGGACGTCCCTCTGTAACGTATCCATGGAGACGCCTGGACGTCCCTCTGTGACGTAACCATGGAGACGCGTGGACGTCCGTCTGTGACATAACCATGGAGACGTGTGGACCTCCGTCTGTGACGTAACCGTGGAGACGTGTGGACCTCCGTCTGTGACGTAACCATGGAGACGTGTACATCTCCGTCGTTGACGAAACCATGGAGACGTGTGGACCTCCGTCTGTGACCTAACCATTGAGACGTGTGGACCTCCGTCTGTGACGTAACCATGGAGACGTGTGGACCTTGCTCTGTGACGTAACCATGGAGACGTGTGGACGTCCCTCTGTGACGTAACCATGGAGACGTGTGGACCTCGCTCTGTTACGTAGCCATGGAGACGTGTGGACTTCGCTCTGTGACGTATCCTTGGAGATGTGTGGACGTCCCTCTGTGACGTTACCATGGAGACGTGTGGACCTCGCACTGTGACGTAACCATGGAGACGTGTGGGACTCCGTCTGTGATGTTACCATGGAGACGCGCAGACGTCCCTCTGTGACGTATCCATTGAGACGTGTGGAACTCGCTCTGTGAAGTAACCATGGAGACGTGTGGACCTCCGTCTGTGACCTAACCATGGAGACGTGTGGACCTCCGTCTGTGACGTAACCATGGAGACGTGTGGACCTCTGTCTGTGACATAACCATGGAGACGTGTGGACGTCCCTCTGTGACGTAACCATGGTATCGCGTGGACCTCGCTCTGTGACGTAACCATGGAGACGTGTGGACCTCCGTCTGTGACGTAACCAGGGAGACTTGTGGACCTCGTTCTGTCACGTAACCATGGAGACGTGTGGACCTCCGTCTGTGACGTAACCATGGAGACGTGTGGACCTCCGTCTGTGACGTAACCATGGGAACGTGCGGACCTCCGTCTGTGACGTCACCATGGAGCCGTGTGGACCTCGCTCTGTGACGTATCCATGAAGACTTGTGGACCTCGCTCTGTGACGTAGCCATGGAGACGTGTGGAACTCCGTCTGTGACGTAACCATGGAGACGTGTGGACGTCCCTCTGTGACGTGACCATGGTATCGTGTGGACATCGCTCTGTGACGTAACCATGGAGACATGTGGACCTCCGTCTGTGACGATACATGGAGACGTGTGGACCTCCGTCTGTGACGTAACCATGGAGACGTGTGGAACTCGCTCTGTGAAGTAACCATGGAGACGTGTGGACCTCCGTCTGTGACGTTACCACGGAGAGGCGTGGACGTCCCTCTGTGAAGTAACCATGGAGACCTGTGGACCTCCGTCTGTGACCTAACCATGGAGACGTGTGGACCTCCGTCTGTGACGTTACCATGGAGATGTGTGGACCTCTGTCTGTGACATAACCATGGAGACGTGTGGACCTCCCTCTGTGACCTTACCATGGAGATGTGTGGACCTCCGTCTGTGAGGTAACTATGGAGACGTATGGACCTCCGTCTGTGACGTAATCATGTAGACGTGTGGACCTCCGTCTGGGACGTAATCATGGAGACGTGTGGACCTCCTTCTGTGACATAACCATGGAGACGTGTGGACCTCGCTCTGTGATGAAACCATGGAGACGTGTGGACCTCGCTCTGTGACGTAACCATGGAGACGTGTGGACGACCCTCTGTGACGTACCCATGGAGATGTGTGGACCTCGCTCTGTGACATAACCATGGAGACGTGTGGAACTCCGTCTGTGACGTAACCATGGGGACGTGTGGACGTACCTCTGTGACGTAACCATGGTATCGTGTGGACCTCGCTCTGTGACGTAACCATGGAGACGTGTGGACCTCCGTCTGTGACGTAACCAGGGAGACTTGTGGACCTCACTCTGTCACGTAACCATGGAGACGTGTGGACCTCCGTCTGTGAAGTAACCATGGAGACGTGTGGACCTCCGTCTGTGACGTAACCATGGGAACGTGCGGACCTCCGTCTGTGACGTCACCATGGAGCCGTGTGGACCTCGCTCTGTGACGTAACCATGAAGACTTGTGGACCTAGCTCTGTGACGTAGCCATGGAGACGTGTGGAACTCCGTCTGTAACGTAACCATGGAGACGTGTGGACGTCCCTCTGTGACAAAACCATGTTATCGTGTGGACATCGCTCTGTGACGTAACCATGGAGACGTGTGGACCTCCGTCTGTAACGTAACCATGAAGACGTGTGGACATCCCTCTGTGACATAACCATGGAGACGTGTGGACCTCCGTCTGTGACGTAAATATGGAGACGTGTGGACCTCGCTGTGTGATGTAACCATGGAGACGGGTGGACCTCGCTCTGTGACGTAACCATTGAGACGTGTGGACGTCCCTCTGTGACGTAACCATGGAGACGTGTGGACATCCCTCTGTGACGTTACCATGGAGACGTGTGGACCTCCATCTGTGACGTAACCATGGAGACGTGTGGACATCCCTCTGTGACGTAACCATGGAGACGTGTGGACCTCCGTCTGTGACGTAACCATGGAGACGTGTGGACCTCCGTCTGTGACCTTACCATGGAGACGTGTGGACCTCCTTCTGTGACGTAACCATGGAGACGTGTGGACCTCGCTCTGTGATGTAACCATGGACGTCCCTCTGTGACGTAACCATGGAGAAGTGAGGACCTCGCTCTGTGACGTAACCATGGAGACGTGTGGACGTCCCTCTGTGACGTAGCCATGGAGACGTGTGGACCTCCGTCTGTGACATAACCATGGACACGTGTGGACCTCCGTCTGTGAAGTAACCATGGAGACATGCGGACCTCGCTCTGTGACATAACCATGGAGTCGCGTGGACCTCGCTCTGTAACCCAACAATGGAGACTTGTGGACCTCGCTCTGTGACGTAACCATGGAGATGCGTGGACCTCGCTCTGTGACGTAACCATGGAGACGTGTGGACCTCGCTCTGTGACGTAACCATGGAGACGTGTGGAACTCGCTCTGTGAAGTAACAATGGAGACGTGTGGACGTCCCTCTGTGAGGTAACCATGGAGACGTGTGGACGTCCCTCTGTGACACAACCATGGAAAAGTGTGGACCTGCGTCTGTGATGTAACCATGGAGACATGTGGACCTCAGTCTGTGAGGTAACCATGGAGACGTGTGGACCTCCGTCTGTGACGTAACTTTGGAGACGTGTGGACCTCCGTCTTTGACGTATCCATGGAGACGTGTGGACCTCCGTCTGTGACTTAACCATGGAGACGTGTGGACCTCGCTCTGTTACGTAACCATGGAGACGTGTGGACCTCGCTCTGTGACGTAACCATGGACACGTGTGGGTCTTGCTCTGTGATGTAACCATGGAGACGTGACGACCTCGCTCTGTGACGTAACCATGGAGACGTGTGGACCTCCGTCTGTGATGTAACCATGGAGACGCGTGGACGTCCCTCTGTGACGTAACCATGGAGACGTGTGGACGTCCCTCTGTGACATACCCATGGAGACGTGTGGACGTCCCTCTGTGACGTAACCCTGGAGACGCGTGGACCTCGCTCTTTGACGTAACCATGGAGACATGTGGACCTCGCACTGATGTAACCATGGAGATGTGTGGACGTTCCTCTGTGACATGACCATGGAGACTCGTGGACGTCCCTCTGTGACGTAACCATGGAGACGTGTGGACGTCCGTCTGTGACGTAACCATGGAGACGTGTGGACCTCCGTCTGTGACGTAACCATGGAGACGCGTGGACCTCCGTCTGTGACGTAACCATGGAGACGTGTAGACCTCCATCTGTGACGTAACCATGGAGACGCGTGGACCTCCGTCTGTGACGTAACCATGGAGACGTGTAGACCTCCATCTGTGACGTAACCATGGAGACGTGTGGATCTCCGTCTGTGACGTAACCATGGAGACGTGTGGACCTCCGTCTGTGACGTAACCATGGAGACGTGTGGAACTCCCTCTGTGACCTTACCATGGAAACGTGTGGACCTCCGTCTGTGACGTAACCATGGAGACGTGTGGACCTCCGTCTGTGACGTAATCATGGAGACGTGTGGACCTCCTTCTGTGACTTAACCATGGAGATGTGTGGACCTCGCTCTGTGATGCAACCATGGAGACGTGTGGACCTCGCTCTGTGACGTAACCATGGAGACGTGTGGACGTCCCTCTGTGACGTAACCATGGAGATATGTGGACTTCGCTCTGTGACGTAACGATGGAGACGTGTGGACCTCCCTCTGTGATGTAACCATGGAGACGTGTGGACGTCCCTCTGTGACGTAACCATGGAGACGTGTGGACGTCCCTCTGTGACGTACCCATGGAGAAGTGTGGACGTCCCTCTGTGACGTAACCCTGGAGACGCGTGGACCTCGCTCTGTGATGTAACCATGGAGACGTGTGGACCTCGCACTGTGATGTAACCATGGAGACGTATGGACGTCCCTCTGTAACGTAACCATGGAGACGCCTGGACGTCCCTCTGTGACGTTACCATGGAGACGCGTGGACGTCCGTCTGTGACGTAACCATGGAGACGTGTGGACCTCCGTCTGTGACGTAACCATGGAGACGTGTAGACCTCCGTCTGTGACCTAACCATTGAGACGTGTGGACCTCCGTCTGTGACGTAACCATGGAGACGTGAGGACTTCCGTCTGTGACGTAACCATGGAGACGTGTGGACCTCCCTGTGTGACCTTACCATGGAGATATGTGGACTTCGCTCTGTGACGTAACGATGGAGACGTGTGGACCTCCCTCTGTGACGTAACCATGGAGACGTGTGGATGTCCCTCTGTAACGTAACCATGGAGACGTGTGGACGTCCCTCTGTGACGTACCCATGGAGAAGTGTGGACGTCCCTCTGTGACGTAACCCTGGAGACGCGTGGACCTCGCTCTGTGATGTAACCATGGAGACGTGTGGACCTCGCACTGTGATGTAACCATGGAGACGTATGGACGTCCCTCTGTAACGTAACCATGGAGACGCCTGGACGTCCCTCTGTGACGTAACCATGGAGACACGTGGTCGTCCGTCTGTGACGTAACCATGGAGACGTGTGGACCTCCGTCTGTGACGTAACTGTGGAGACGTGTGGACCTCCGTCTGTGACCTAACCATTGAGACGTGTGGACCTCCGTCTGTGACGTAACCATGGAGACATGTGGACCTCCGTCTGTGACGTAACCATGGAGACGTGTAGACCTCCGTCTGTGACGTAACCATGGAGACATGCGGACCTCGTTCTGTGACATAACCATGGAGTCGCGTGGACCTCACTCTGTGACCTAACCATGGAGACGTGTGGACCTCCGTCTGTGACGTAACCATGGAGACGTGTGGACCTCCCTCTGTGACGTAACCATGGAGACGTGTGGACCTCGCTCTGTGACCTAACCATGGAGACGTGTGGACCTCTGTCTGTGAGGTAACCATGGAGACGTGTGGACCTCCATCTGTGACGTAACCATGGAGACGTGTGGACCTCCGTCTGTGACCACGGAGACGTGTGGACCTCCGTCTGTGATCTAACCATGGAGACGCGTGGACCTCACTCTGTGATATAACCATGGAGACGCGTGGACCTCGCTCTGTGACCTAACCATGGAGACGTGTGGACCTCGCTCTGTGAAGTAACCATGGAGACGTGTGGACCTCGCTCTGTGACATAACCATGGAGATGTGTGGACCTCGCTCTGTGACCTAACCATGGAGACGTGTGGACCTCGCTCTGTGACGTAACCATGGAGACGCGTGGACCTAGCTCTGTGACGTAACCATGGAGACGTGTGGACCTCGCTTTGTGACGTAACCATGGAGACGTGTGGAACTCGCTCTGTGAAGTAACCATGGAGACGTGTGAACGTCCCTCTGTGACACAACCATGGAGACGTGTGGACCTACGTCTGTGAGGTAACCATGGAGACGTGTGGACCTCCGTCTGTGACGTAACCATGGAGACGTGTGGACCTTCGTCTGTGACGTAACCATTGTAATGGAAATTTTATGAGCACACTGAGTTTATGCTCCTGAGCACGTACATTCGTGTATTTTAAGTTTTAATTGCAGCGCATACCTTCAGTTGTCGTTTCTGCACCAATATGAAATATGAGTATAATGTTCTCTTTTCAGGGTTCAGCTAATGATAAGATTGCAGGTGTTCTCCTTCTGAACTGGCCTTGAATGTCTGAAGTTGTGATATGTGCTTGCTAGTTAGATGTGTGAGGCGCATAGCACATACAGCTTCAGATAAGGATGTGTGATTCATGTCAACTGTGACAGCAACAGTTCCCTGTTTCCAGCCTTTCTCTCTGCCACTGGATAAAAAGACATGTTCCTTCAGTATTTCTTCAGAAGGTGCTCACAATCTGATTGCGTGCATCATCTCCAACCTGGTTGTAAAATAAACTATATTCTGCAAAGATCACCTCATCTGGGTCTTTATTAGAATTTCCACCACACCATGGAGACGTGTGGACCACCGTCTGTGACGTAACCATGGAGACGTGTGGACCTCCGTCTGTGACGTAACCATGGAGACGTGTGGACCTCGCTCTGTGACGTAACCATGGAGACGTGTGGACCTCGCTCTGTGACGTAACCATGGAGACGTGTGGACCTCGCTCTGTGACGTAACCGTGGAGACGTGTGAGTCTCGCTCTGTCATGTAACCATGGAGACGTGTGGACCTCGCTCTGTGAAGTAACCATGGAGACGTGTGGACCTCCGTCTGTGATGTTACCATGGAGACGCACGGACATCTCTCTGTGACGTAACCATGGAGACGTGTAGAACTCGCTCTGTGAAGTAACCATGGAGATGTGTGGACCTCGCTCTCTGACCTAACCATGGAGACGTGTGGACGTCCCTCTGTGACGTAACCATGAAGACGTGTGGACCTCGCTCTGTTACGTAACCATGGAGACGTGTGGACCTCGCTCTGTGATGTAACCTTGGAGATGTGTGGACGTTCCTCTGTGACATAACCATGGAGACGTGTGGACCTTCCTCTGTGACGTAACCATGGAGACGTGTGGACCTCGCTCTGTGACATAACCATGGAGACACGCGGCCGACCCTCTGTGATGTAACTATGGAGACGTGTGGAACTCGCTCTGTGAAGTAACCATGGAGACGTGTGGATGTCCCTCTGTGACGTAACCATGGAGACGTGTGGACGTCCCTCTGTGACACAACCATGGAGACGTGTGGACCTCCCTCTGTGACGTAACCATGGAGACGTGTGGACCTCCGTCTGTGACGTAACCATGGAGACGTGTGGAACTCGCTCTGTGAAGTAACCATGGAGACGTGTGGATGTCCCTCTGTGACGTAACCATGGAGACGTGTGGACGTCCCTCTGTGACACAACCATGGAGACGTGTGGACCTCCGTCTGTGATGTAACCATGGAGACGTGTGGACCTCCGTCTGTGACGACACCATGGAGACGTGTGGACCTCCGTCTGTGACGTAACCATTGTAATGGAAATTTTATGAGCACACTGAGTTTATGCTCCTGAGCACGTACATTCGTGTATTTTAAGTTTTAATTGCAGCGCATACCTTCAGTTGTCGTTTCTGCACCAATATGAAATATGAGTATAATGTTCTCTTTTCAGGGTTCAGCTAATGATAAGATTGCAGGTGTTCTCCTTCTGAACTGGCCTTGAATGTCTGAAGTTATGATATGTGCTTGCTAGTTAGATGTGTGAGGCGCATAGCACATACAGCTTCAGATAAGGATGTGTGATTCATGTCAACTGTGACAGCAACAGTTCCCTGTTTCCAGCCTTTCTCTCTGCCACTGGATAAAAAGACATGTTCCTTCAGTATTTCTTCAGAAGGTGCTCACAATCTGATTGCGTGCATCATCTCCAACCTGGTTGTAAAATAAACTATATTCTGCAAAGATCACCTCATCTGGGTCTTTATTAGAATTTCCACCACACCATGGAGAAGTGTGGACCACCGTCTGTGACGTAACCATGGAGACGTGTGGACCACCGTCTGTGACTATCCATGGAGACGTGTGGACCTCCGTCTGTGACGTAACCATGGAGACGTGTGGACCTCGCTCTGTGACGTATCCGTGGAGATGTGTGGACCTCGCTCTGTGACGTAACCATGGAGACGTGTGGACCTCGCTCTGTGACGTAACCGTGGAGACGTGTGGACCTCGCTCTGTGACGTAACCATGGAGACGTGTGAGTCTCGCTCTGTGATGTAACCATGGAGACGTGTGGACCTCGCTCTGTGACGTAACCATGGAGACGTGTGGACCTCCGTCTGTGATGTTACCATGGAGACGCACGGACATCTCTCTGTGACGTAACCATGGAGACATGTAGAACTCGCTCTGTGAAGTAACCATGGAGACGTGTGGACCTCCGATTGTGACGTTACCATGGAGAAGCGTGGACGTCCCTCTGTGAAGTAACCATGGAGACGTGGGGACCTTGCTCTGTGACATAACCATGGAGATGTGTGGACGTTCCTCTGTGACATAACCATGGAGACGTGTGGACCTCCCTCTGTGACGTAACCATGGAGAAGTGTGGACCTCCGTCTGTGACGTAACCATGGAGACATGCGGACCTCGCTCTGTGACATAACCATGGAGACGCTTGGACCTCGCTCTGTGAAGTAACCATGGAGACGTGTGGACCTCGCTCTGTGACGTAACCAAGGAGACGCGTGGACCTCGCTCTGTGACGTAACCATGGAGACGTGATGACCTCACTCTGTGAAGTAACCATGGAGACGCGTGGAACTCGCTCTGTGAAGCAACCATGGAGACGTGTGGACGTCCGTCTGTGACGTAACGATGGAGACGTGTGGACGTCCCTCTGTGACACAACCATGCAGACGTGTGGACCTCCGTCTGTGATGTAACCATGGAGACGTGTGGACCTCCGTCTGTGACGTAACCATGGCGACGTGTAGACCTCCGTCTGTGACGCAACCATGGAGACGTGTGGACCTACGTCTGTGACGTAACCATGGAGACGTGTGGACCTCGCACTGTGACGTAACCATGGAGACGTATGGACGTCCCTCTGTAAAGTAACCATGGAGACGCGTAGACGTCCCTCTGTGACGTAACCATGGAGACGCGTGGACGTCCATCTGTGACGAAACCATGGAGACGTGTGGACCTCCGTCTGTGATGTAACCGTGGAGACGTGTGGACGTCAGTCTGTGATGTAACCATGGAGACGTGTACATCTCCGTCTTTGACGAAACCATGGAGACGTGTGGACCTCCGTCTGTGACCTAACCATTGAGATGTGTGGACCTCCGTCTGTGACGTAACCATGGAGACTTGTGTACCTCCGTCTCTGACGTAACCATGGAGACGTGTGGACCTCCCTGTGTGACCTTACCATGGAGACGTGTGGACCTCCGTCTATGACGTAACCATGGAGACGTGTGGACCTCGCTCTGTGACGTAACCATGGAGACGTGTGGACCTCGCTCTGTGACGTAACCATGGAGACGCGTGGACCTCGCTCTGTGACGTAAACAAGGGGGAGGGGAGGACCTCGCTGGACGTAACCATGGAGACGTGTGGAACTCGCTCTGTGAAGTAACCATGGAGACGTGTGGATGTCCCTCTGTGAAGTAACCATGGAGACGTGTGGACGTCCCTCTGTGACACAACCATGGAGACGTGTGGACCTCCGTCTGTGATGTAACCATGGAGACGTGTGGACCTCCGTCTGTGACGTAACCATGGAGACGTGTGGACCTTCGTCTGTGACGTAACCATTGTAATGGAAATTTTATGAGCACACTGAGTTTATGCTCCTGAGCACGTACATTCGTGTATTTTAAGTTTTAATTGCAGCGCATACCTTCAGTTGTCGTTTCTGCACCAATATGAAATATGAGTATAATGTTCTCTTTTCAGGGTTCAGCTAATGATAAGATTGCAGGTGTTCTCCTTCTGAACTGGCCTTGAATGTCTGAAGTTATGATATGTGCTTGCTAGTTAGATGTGTGAGGCGCATAGCACATACAGCTTCAGATAAGGATGTGTGATTCATGTCAACTGTGACAGCAACAGTTCCCTGTTTCCAGCCTTTCTCTCTGCCACTGGATAAAAAGACATGTTCCTTCAGTATTTCTTCAGAAGGTGCTCACAATCTGATTGCGTGCATCATCTCCAACCTGGTTGTAAAATAAACTATATTCTGCAAAGATCACCTCATCTGGGTCTTTATTAGAATTTCCACCACACCATGGAGACGTGTGGACCACCGTCTGTGACGTAACCATGGAGACGTGTGGACCTCCGTCTGTGACGTAACCATGGAAACGTGTGGACCTCGCTCTGTGACGTATCCGTGGAGACGTGTGGACCTCGCTCTGTGATGTAACCATGGAGACGTGTGGACCTCGATCTGTGACGTAACCGTGGAGACGTGTGGACCTCGCTCTGTGACGTAACCATGGAGACGTGTGAGTCTCGCTCTGTGATGTAACCATGGAGACGTGTGGACCTCGCTCTGTGAAGTAACCATGGAGACGTGTGGACCTCCGTCTGTGATGTTACCATGGAGACTCACGGACATCTCTCTGTGACGTAACCATGGAGACGTGTAGAACTCGCTCTGTGAAGTAACCATGGAGACGTGTGGACCTCCGTCTGTGACGTTACCATGGAGAAGCGTGGACGTCCCTCTGTGAAGTAACCATGGAGACGTGTGGACCTCCGTCTGTGACGTAACCATGGAGACCGGTGGGACTCGTTGGTCCATGGAGCGTGTGGGCGCTTGGAGAACCATGGGGGAGGGTGTGACGTCCATGGAAACGTGTGGACCTCCCTGTGACGTAACCATGGAGACGTGGGACGCCGTTGTGACGTAACCATGGAGACGTGTGGACCTCGGTCTGTGACGTCAGGAGACGTGGGACCTCGGTCTGTGACGTAACCATGGAGACGCGTGACCTCGCTCGGAACATGGAGACGGGGACCTCTGTGACGTAACCATGGAGACGTGTGGACCTCCGTCTGTGACGTAACCATGGAGACGTGTGGACCTCCGTCTGTGATGTAACCATGGAGACGTGTGGACCTCCGTCTGTGACGTAACCATGGCGACGTGTAGACCTCCGTCTGTGACGCAACCATGGAGACGTGTGGACCTGCGACGTCTGTGACGTAACCATGGAGACGTGTGGACCTGGCCGCGCACTGTGACGTAACCATGGAGACGTATGGACGTCCCTCTGTAACGTAACCATGGAGACGCGTAGACGTCCCTCTGTGACGTAACCATGGAGACGCGTGGACGTCCATCTGTGACGAAACCATGGAGACGTGTGGACCTCCGTCTGTGACGTAACCGTGGAGACGTGTGGACCTCCGTCTGTGACGTAACCATGGAGACGTGTACATCTCCGTCTTTGACGAAACCATGGAGACGTGTGGACCTCCGTCTGTGACCTAACCATTGAGATGTGTGGACCTCCGTCTGTGACGTAACCATGGAGACTTGTGTACCTCCGTCTCTGACGTAACCATGGAGACGTGTGGACCTCCCTGTGTGACCTTACCATGGAGACGTGTGGACCTCCGTCTGTGACGTAACCATGGAGACGTGTGGACCTCGCTCTGTGACGTAACCATGGAGACGTGTGGACCTCGCTCTGTGACGTAACCATGGAGACGCGTGGACCTCGCTCTGTGACGTAACCATGGAGACGTGTGGACCTCGCTCTGTGACGTAACCATGGAGACGTGTGGAACTCGCTCTGTGAAGTAACCATGGAGACGTGTGGATGTCCCTCTGTGACGTAACCATGGAGACGTGTGGACGTCCCTCTGTGACACAACCATGGAGACGTGTGGACCTCCGTCTGTGATGTAACCATGGAGACGTGTGGACCTCCGTCTGTGACGTAACCATGGAGACGTGTGGACCTTCGTCTGTGACGTAACCATTGTAATGGAAATTTTATGAGCACACTGAGTTTATGCTCCTGAGCACGTACATTCGTGTATTTTAAGTTTTAATTGCAGCGCATACCTTCAGTTGTCGTTTCTGCACCAATATGAAATATGAGTATAATGTTCTCTTTTCAGGGTTCAGCTAATGATAAGATTGCAGGTGTTCTCCTTCTGAACTGGCCTTGAATGTCTGAAGTTATGATATGTGCTTGCTAGTTAGATGTGTGAGGCGCATAGCACATACAGCTTCAGATAAGGATGTGTGATTCATGTCAACTGTGACAGCAACAGTTCCCTGTTTCCAGCCTTTCTCTCTGCCACTGGATAAAAAGACATGTTCCTTCAGTATTTCTTCAGAAGGTGCTCACAATCTGATTGCGTGCATCATCTCCAACCTGGTTGTAAAATAAACTATATTCTGCAAAGATCACCTCATCTGGGTCTTTATTAGAATTTCCACCACACCATGGAGACGTGTGGACCACCGTCTGTGACGTAACCATGGAGACGTGTGGACCTCCGTCTGTGACGTAACCATGGAGACGTGTGGACCTCGCTCTGTGACGTATCCGTGGAGACGTGTGGACCTCGCTCTGTGATGTAACCATGGAGACGTGTGGACCTCGCTCTGTGACGTAACCGTGGAGACGTGTGGACCTCGCTCTGTGACGTAACCATGGAGACGTGTGAGTCTCGCTCTGTGATGTAACCATGGAGACGTGTGGACCTCGCTCTGTGAAGTAACCATGGAGACGTGTGGACCTCCGTCTGTGATGTTACCATGGAGACTCACGGACATCTCTCTGTGACGTAACCATGGAGACGTGTAGAACTCGCTCTGTGAAGTAACCATGGAGACGTGTGGACCTCCGTCTGTGACGTTACCATGGAGAAGCGTGGACGTCCCTCTGTGAAGTAACCATGGAGACGTGTGGACCTCCGTCTGTGACGTAACCATGGAGACGTGGGGACCTTGCTCTGTGACATAACCATGAAGACGTGTGGACGTCCCTCTGTGACGTAACCATGGAGACGTGTGGACCTCGCTCTGCTCCGTAACCATGGAGACGTGTGGACCTCGCTCTGTGATGTAACCATGGAGACGTGTGGACGTCCCTCTGTGACGTAACCATGGAAACGTGTGGACCTCGCTCTGTGACATAACCATGGAGACACGCGGCCGACCCTCTGTGATGTAACTATGGAGACTTGTGGACCTCGCACTGTGACGTAACCATGGAGACGTGTGGACGTCCCTCTGTGACGTAACCATGGAGACGTGTGGACCTCCGTCTGTGACGTAACCATGGAGACATGCGGACCTCGCTCTGTGACATTACCATGGAGACGCTTGGACCTCGCTCTGTGAAGTAACCATGGAGACGTGTGGACCTCGCTCTGTGACGTAACAAAGGAGACGCGTGGACCTCGCTCTGTGACGTAACCATGGAGACGTGTGGACCTCACTCTGTGAAGTAACCATGGAGACGCGTGGAACTCGCTCTGTGAAGCAACCATGGAGACGTGTGGACGTCCGTCTGTGACGTAACCATGGAGACGTGTGGACATCCCTCTGTGACACAACGATGCAGACATGTGGACCCCCGTCTGTGATGTAACCATGGAGACGTGTGGACCTCCGTCTGTGACGTAACCATGGCGACGTGTGGACCTCCGTCTGTGACGTAACCATGGAGACGTGTGGACCTACGTCTGTGACGTAACCATGGAGACGTGTGGACCTCGCTCTATGACGTAACCATGGAGACGTGTGGACCTCGCTCTGTGACGTAACCATGGAGACGTGTGGACCTCCGTCTGTGATGTTACCATGGAGACGCGCGGACGTCTCTCTGTGACGTAACCATGGAGATGTGTGGAACTCGCTTTGTGAAGTAACCATGGAGACGTGTGGACCTCCGTCTGTGACGTTACCATGGAGACGCGTGGACGTTCCTCTGTGAAGTAACCATGGAGACGTGTGGACCTCGCTCTGTGACGTAACCAAGGAGACGCGTGGACCTCGCTCTGTGACGTAACCATGGAGACGTTTGGACCTCACTCTGTGAAGTAACCATGGAAACGCGTGGAACTCGCTCTGTGAAGCAACCATGGAGACGTGTGGACGTCCGTCTGTGACGTAACCATGGAGACGTGTGGACGTCCCTCTGTGACACAACCATGCAGACGTGTGGACCTCCATCTGTGATGTAACCATGGAGACGTGTGGACCTCCGTCTGTGACGTAACCATGGCGACGTGTGGACCTCCGTCTGTGACGTAACCATGGAGACGTGTGGACCTACGTCTGTGACGTAACCATGGAGACGTGTGGACCTCGCTCTATGACGTAACCATGGAGACGTGTGGACCTCGCTCTGTGACGTAACCATGTAGACGTGTGGACCTCCGTCTGTGATGTTACCATGGAGACGCGCGGACGTCTCTCTGTGACGTAACCATGGAGACGTGTGGAACTTGCTCTGTGAAGTAACCATGGAGACGTGTGGACCTCCGTCTGTGACGTTACCATGGAGACGCGTGGACGTTCCTCTGTGAAGTAACCATGGAGACGCGTGGACGTCCCTCTGTTAAATAACCATGGAGACGTGTGGACCTCCATCTGTGACGTAACCATGGAGACGTGTGGAACTCGCTCTGTGAAGTAACCATGGAGACGTGTGGACCTCCATCTGTGACGTTACCACAGAGACGCGTGGACGTCCATCTGTGACGTAACCATGGAGACGTGTGGAACTCGCTCTGTGAAGTAACAATGGAGACGTGTGGACCTCCGTCTGTGACGTAACCATGGAGAGGGGTGGAGACGTGTGGACCTCGCTCTGTGGACGTAACCAAGGAGACGCGTGGACCTCGCTCTGTGACGTAACCATGGAGACGTGTGGACCTCGCTCTGTGACGTAACCATGGAGACGTGTGAGTCTCGCTCTGTGATGTAACCATGGAGACGTTTGGACCTCGCTCTGTGAAGTAACCATGGAGACGTGTGGACCTCCGTCTGTGATGTTACCATGGAGACGCACGGACATCTCTCTGTGACGTAACCATGGAGACGTGTAGAACTCGCTCTGTGAAGTAACCATGGAGATGTGTGGACCTCGCTCTGTGACCTAACCATGGAGACGTGTGGACCTCGCTCTGTGACGTAACCATGGAGACGCGTGGACCTCGCTCTGTGACGTAACCATGGAGACGTGTGGACCTCGCTCTGTGACGTAACCATGGAGACGTGTGGAACTCGCTCTGTGAAGTAACCATGGAGACGTGTGGATGTCCCTCTGTGACGTAACCATGGAGACGTGTGGACGTCCCTCTGTGACACAACCATGGAGACGTGTGGACCTCCGTCTGTGATGTAACCATGGAGACGTGTGGACCTCCGTCTGTGACGTAACCATGGAGACGTGTGGACCTTCGTCTGTGACGTAACCATTGTAATGGAAATTTTATGAGCACACTGAGTTTATGCTCCTGAGCACGTACATTCGTGTATTTTAAGTTTTAATTGCAGCGCATACCTTCAGTTGTCGTTTCTGCACCAATATGAAATATGAGTATAATGTTCTCTTTTCAGGGTTCAGCTAATGATAAGATTGCAGGTGTTCTCCTTCTGAACTGGCCTTGAATGTCTGAAGTTATGATATGTGCTTGCTAGTTAGATGTGTGAGGCGCATAGCACATACAGCTTCAGATAAGGATGTGTGATTCATGTCAACTGTGACAGCAACAGTTCCCTGTTTCCAGCCTTTCTCTCTGCCACTGGATAAAAAGACATGTTCCTTCAGTATTTCTTCAGAAGGTACTCACAATCTGATTGCGTGCATCATCTCCAACCTGGTTGTAAAATAAACTATATTCTGCAAAGATCACCTCATCTGGGTCTTTATTAGAATTTCCACCACACCATGGAGACGTGTGGACCACCGTCTGTGACGTAACCATGGAGACGTGTGGACCTCCGTCTGTGACGTAACCATGGAGACGTGTGGACCTCGCTCTGTGACGTATCCGTGGAGACGTGTGGACCTCGCTCTGTCACATAACCATGGAGACGTGTGGACCTCGCTCTGTGACGTAACCGTGGAGACGTGTGGACCTCGCTCTGTGACGTAACCATGGAGACGTGTGAGTCTCGCTCTGTGATGTAACCATGGAGACGTGTGGACCTCGCTCTGTGACGTAACCATGGAGACGTGTGAGTCTCGCTCTGTGAAGTAACCATGGAGACGTGTGGACCTCGCTCTGTGACGTAACCAAGGAGACGCGTGGACCTCGCTCTGTGACGTAACCATGGAGACGTGTGGACCTCACTCTGTGAAGTAACCATGGAGACGCGTGGAACTCGCTCTGTAAAGCAACCATGGAGACGTGTGGACGTCCGTCTGTGACGTAACCATGGAGACGTGTGGACATCCCTCTTTGACACAACGATGCAGACGTGTGGACCCCCGTCTGTGATGTAACCATGGAGACGTGTGGACCTCCGTCTGTGACGTAACCATGGCGACGTGTGGACCTCCGTCTGTGACGTAACCATGGAGACGTGTGGACCTACGTCTGTGACGTAACCATGGAGACGTGTGGACCTCGCTCTATGACGTAACCATGGAGACGTGTGGACCTCGCTCTGTGACGTAACCATGGAGACGTGTGGACCTCCGTCTGTGATGTTACCATGGAGACGCGCGGACGTCTCTCTGTGACGTAACCATGGAGATGTGTGGAACTCGCTTTGTGAAGTAACCATGGAGACGTGTGGACCTCCGTCTGTGACGTTACCATGGAGACGCGTGGACGTTCCTCTGTGAAGTAACCATGGAGACGTGTGGACCTCGCTCTGTGACGTAACCAAGGAGACGCGTGGACCTCGCTCTGTGACGTAACCATGGAGACGTTTGGACCTCACTCTGTGAAGTAACCATGGAAACGCGTGGAACTCGCTCTGTGAAGCAACCATGGAGACGTGTG
Source organism: Atherinomorus stipes (assembly GCA_023101725.1). Taxonomy (NCBI): domain Eukaryota; kingdom Metazoa; phylum Chordata; class Actinopteri; order Atheriniformes; family Atherinidae; genus Atherinomorus; species Atherinomorus stipes. Next base: position 28,060 of record JALJCO010012624.1, read on the forward strand.
GACGTCCGTCTGTGACGTAACCATGGAGACGTGTGGACGTCCCTCTGTGACACAACCATGCAGACGTGTGGACCTCCATCTGTGATGTAACCATGGAGACGTGTGGACCTCCGTCTGTGACGTAACCATGGAGACGTGTGGACCTACGTCTGTGACGTAACCATGGAGACGTGTGGACCTCGCTCTATGACGTAACCATGGAGACGTGTGGACCTCGCTCTGTGACGTAACCATGTAGACGTGTGGACCTCGCTCTGTGACGTAACCATGGAGACGTGTGGACCTCCGTCTGTGATGTTACCATGGAGACGCGCGGACGTCTCTCTGTGACGTAACCATGGAGACGTGTGGAACTTGCTCTGTGAAGTAACCATGGAGATGTGTGGACCTCCGTCTGTGACGTTACCATGGAGACGCGTGGACGTTCCTCTGTGAAGTAACCATGGAGACGCTTGGACGTCCCTCTGTTAAATAACCATGGAGACGTGTGGACCTCCATCTGTGATGTTACCATGGAGACGCGCGGACGTCGCTCTGTGACGTAACCATGGAGACGTGTGGAACTCGCTCTGTGAAGTAACCATGGAGACGTGTGGACCTCCATCTGTGACGTTACCACAGAGACGCGTGGACGTCCCTCTGTGAAGTAACAATGGAGACGTGTGGACCTCCGTCTGTGACGTAACCATGGAGACGTGTGGACGTCCCTCTGTGACGTAACCATGGAGACGTGTGGACCTCGCTCTGTGACGTAACCAAGGAGACGCGTGGACCTCGCTCTGTGACGTAACCATGGAGACGTGTGGACCTCGCTCTGTGACGTAACCATGGAGACATGTGAGTCTCGCTCTGTGATGTAACCATGGAGACGTTTGGACCTCGCTCTGTGAAGTAACCATGGAGACGTGTGGACCTCCGTCTGTGATGTTACCATGGAGACGCACGGACATCTCTCTGTGACGTAACCATGGAGACGTGTAGAACTCGCTCTGTGAAGTAACCATGGAGATGTGTGGACCTCGCTCTGTGACCTAACCATGGAGACGTGTGGACCTCGCTCTGTGACGTAACCATGGAGACGCGTGGACCTCGCTCTGTCACATAACCATGGAGACGTGTGGACCTCGCTCTGTGACGTAACCGTGGAGACGTGTGGACCTCGCTCTGTGACGTAACCATGGAGACGTGTGAGTCTCGCTCTGTGATGTAACCATGGAGACGTGTGGACCTCGCTCTGTGACGTAACCATGGAGACGTGTGAGTCTCGCTCTGTGAAGTAACCATGGAGACGTGTGGACCTCGCTCTGTGACGTAACCAAGGAGACGCGTGGACCTCGCTCTGTGACGTAACCATGGAGACGTGTGGACCTCACTCTGTGAAGTAACCATGGAGACGTGTGGACGTCCGTCTGTGACGTAACCATGGAGACGTGTGGACATCCCTCTGTGACACAACGATGCAGACGTGTGGACCCCCGTCTGTGATGTAACCTTGGAGATGTGTGGACGTCCCTCTGTGACACAACCATGGAGACGTGTGGACCTCCCTCTGTGACGTAACCATGGAGACGTGTGGACCTCGCTCTGTGACATAACCATGGAGACACGCGGCCGACCCTCTGTGATGTAACTATGGAGACGTGTGGAACTCGCTCTGTGAAGTAACCATGGAGACGTGTGGATGTCCCTCTGTGACGTAACCATGGAGACGTGTGGACGTCCCTCTGTGACACAACCATGGAGACGTGTGGACCTCCCTCTGTGACGTAACCATGGAGAGGTGTGGACCTCCGTCTGTGACGTAACCATGGAGACGTGTGGACCTTCGTCTGTGACGTAACCATTGTAATGGAAATTTTATGAGCACACTGAGTTTATGCTCCTGAGCACGTACATTCGTGTATTTTAAGTTTTAATTGCAGCGCATACCTTCAGTTGTCGTTTCTGCACCAATATGAAATATGAGTATAATGTTCTCTTTTCAGGGTTCAGCTAATGATAAGATTGCAGGTGTTCTCCTTCTGAACTGGCCTTGAATGTCTGAAGTTATGATATGTGCTTGCTAGTTAGATGTGTGAGGCGCATAGCACATACAGCTTCAGATAAGGATGTGTGATTCATGTCAACTGTGACAGCAACAGTTCCCTGTTTCCAGCCTTTCTCTCTGCCACTGGATAAAAAGACATGTTCCTTCAGTATTTCTTCAGAAGGTACTCACAATCTGATTGCGTGCATCATCTCCAACCTGGTTGTAAAATAAACTATATTCTGCAAAGATCACCTCATCTGGGTCTTTATTAGAATTTCCACCACACCATGGAGACGTGTGGACCACCGTCTGTGACGTAACCATGGAGACGTGTGAGTCTCGCTCTGTGATGTAACCATGGAGACGTGTGGACGTCCCTCTGTGACACAACCATGGAGACGTGTGGACCTCCGTCTGTGATGTAACCATGGAGACGTGTGGACCTCGATCTGTGACGTAACCGTGGAGACGTGTGGACCTCGCTCTGTGACGTAACCATGGAGACGTGTGAGTCTCGCTCTGTGATGTAACCATGGAGACGTGTGGACCTAGCTCTGTGAAGTAACGATGGAGACGTGTGGACCTCCGTCTGTGATGTTACCATGGAGACTCACGGACATCTCTCTGTGACGTAACCATGGAGACGTGTAGAACTCGCTCTGTGAAGTAACCATGGAGACGTGTGGACCTCCGTCTGTGACGTTACCATGGAGAAGCGTGGACGTCCCTTTGTGAAGTAACCATGGAGACGTGTGGACCTCCGTCTGTGACGTAACCATGGAGACGTGGGGACCTTGCTCTGTGACATAACCATGAAGACGTGTGGACGTCCCTCTGTGACGTAACCATGGAGACGTGTGGACCTCGCTCTGCTCCGTAACCATGGAGACGTGTGGACCTCGCTCTGTGATGTAACCTTGGAGATGTGTGGACGTTCCTCTGTGACATAACCATGGAGACGTGTGGACCTCACTCTGTGACGTAACCATGGAGACATGTGGACGTCCCTCTGTGACGTAACCATGGAGACGTGTGGACCTCGCTCTGTGACATAACCATGGAGACACGCGGCCGACCCTCTGTGATGTAACTATGGAGACGTGTGGACCTCGCACTGTGACGTAACCATGGAGACGTGTGGACGTCCCTCTGTGACGTAACCATGGAGACGTGTGGACCTCCGTCTGTGACGTAACCATGGAGACATGCGGACCTCGCTCTGTGACATAACCATGGAGACGCTTGGACCTCGCGCTGTGAAGTAACCATGGAGACGTGTGGACCTCGCTCTGTGACGTAACCAAGGAGACGCGTGGACCTCGCTCTGTGACGTAACCATGGAGACGTGTGGACCTCACTCTGTGAAGTAACCATGGAGACGCGTGGAACTCGCTCTGTGAAGCAACCATGGAGACGTGTGGACGTCCGTCTGTGACGTAACCATAGAGAGGTGTGGACGTCCCTCTGTGACACAACCATGCAGACGTGTGGACCCCCGTCTGTGATGTAACCATGGAGACGTGTGGACCTCCGTCTGTGACGTAACCATGGCGACGTGGGGACCTCCGGTTGGACGTAGCCATGGAGACGTGTGGACCTACGTCTGTGACGTAACCATGGAGACGTGTGGACGTCGCTCTATGACGAAACCATGGAGACGTGTGGACCTCGCTCTGTGACGTAACCATGGAGACGTGTGGACCTCCGTCTGTGATGTTACCATGGAGACGCGCGGACGTCTCTCTGTGACGCAACCATGGAGATGTGTGGAACTCGCTTTGTGAAGTAACCATGGAGACGTGTGGACCTCCGTCTGTGACGTTACCATGGAGACGCGTGGACGTTCCTCTGTGAAGTAACCATGGAGACGTGTGGACCTCGCTCTGTGACGTAACCAAGGAGACGCGTGGACCTCGCTCTGTGACGTAACCATGGAGACGTGTGGACCTCACTCTGTGAAGTAACCAAGGAAACGCGTGGAACTCGCTCTGTGAAGCAACCATGGAGACGTGTGGACGTCCGTCTGTGACGTAACCATGGAGACGTGTGGACGTCCCTCTGTGACACAACCATGCAGATGTGTGGACCTCCATCTGTGATGTAACCATGGAGACGTGTGGACCTCCGTCTGTGACGTAACCATGGTGACGTGTGGACCTCCGTCTGTGACGTAACCATGGAGACGTGTGGACCTACGTCTGTGACGTAACCATGGAGACGTGTGGACCTCGCTCTGTGACGTAACCATGGAGACGCGTGGACCTCGCTCTGTGACGTAACCATGGAGACGTGTGGACGTCCGTCTGTGACGTAACCATGGAGACGTGTGGACCTCCGTCTGTGACGTAACCATGGAGACGTGTGGACCTCTGTCTGTGACGTAACCATGAAGACGTGTAGACCTCCGTCTGTGACATAACCATGGAGACGTGTGGACCTCCTTCTGTGACGTAACCATGAAGACGTGTGGACCTCCCTCTGTGACGTAACCATGGAGATGTGTGGACCTCGATCTGTGACGTAACCATGGAGATGTGTGGACGTCCCTCTGTGACGTAACCATGGTATCGTGTGGACCTCGCTCTGTGACGTAACCATGGAGACGTGTGGACGTCCCTCTGTGAAGTAACAATGGAGACGTGTGGACCTCGCTCTGTGACGTAACCATGGAGACGTGTGGACCTTGCACTGTGACATAACCATGGAGACGTGTGGACATCCCTCTGTGACGTAACCATGGAGACGTGTGGACGTCCCTCTGTGACATAAATTATGGAGACGTGTGGACGTCCGTCTGTGACGTAACCATGGAGACGTGTGGACCTCGCTCTGTGACGTAACCAAGGAGACGCGTGGACCTCGCTCTGTGACGTAACCATGGAGACGTGTGGACCTCACTCTGTGAAGTAACCATGGAAACGCGTGGAACTCGCTCTGTGAAGCAACCATGGAGACGTGTGGACGTCCGTCTGTGACGTAACCATGGAGACGTGTGGACGTCCCTCTGTGACACAACCATGCAGACGTGTGGACCTCCATCTGTGACGTAACCATGGAGACGTGTGGACCTCAGTCTGTGACGTAACCATGGCGACGTGTGGACCTCCGTCTGTGACGTAACCATGGAGACGTGTGGACCTACGTCTGTGACGTAACCATGGAGACGTGTGGACCTCGCTCTATGACGTAACCATGGAGACGTGTGGACCTCGCTCTGTGACGTAACCATGTAGACGTGTGGGTCTTGCTCTGTGATGTAACCATGGAGACGTGTGGACCTCGCTCTGTGACGTAACCATGTAGACGTGTGGACCTCGCTCTGTGACGTAACCATGGAGACGTGTGGACCTCCATCTGTGATGTTCCCATGGAGACGCGCGGACGTCTCTCTGTGACGTAACCATGGAGACGTGTTGAACTCGCTCTGTGAAGTAACCATGGAGACGTGTGGACCTCCGTCTGTGACGTTACCATGGAGACGCGTGGACGTTCCTCTGTGCAGTAACCATGGAGACGCGTGGACGTCCCTCTGTTAAATAACCATGGAGACGTGTGGACCTCCATCTGTGATGTTACCATGGAGACGCGCGGAAGTCGCTCTGTGACGTAACCATGGAGACGTGTGGAACTCCCTCTGTGAAGTAACAATGGAGACGTGTGGACCTCCGTCTGTGACGTAACCATGGAGACGTGTGGACGTCCCTCTGTGACATAACCATGGAGACGTGTGGACCTCGCTCTGTGACGTAACCAAGGAGACGCGTGGACCTCGCTCTGTGACGTAACCATGGAGACGTGTGGACCTCACTCTGTGAAGTAACCATGGAGACGCGTGGAACTCGCTCTGTGAAGCAACCATGGAGACGTGTGGACGTCCGTCTGTGACGTAACCATGGAGACGTGTGGACGTCCCTCTGTGACACAACCATGCAGACGTGTGGACCTCCGTCTGTGATGTAACCATGGAGACGTGTGGACCTCCGTCTGTGACGTAACCATGGCGACGTGTGGACCTCCGTCTGTGACGTAACCATGGTGACGTGTGGACCTACGTCTGTGACGTAACCATGGAGACGTGCGGACCTCGCTCTATGACGTAGCCATGGAGACGTGTGGACCTCGCTCTGTGACGTAACCATGGAGACGTGTGGACCTCCGTCTGTGATGTTACCATGGAGACGCGCGGACGTCTCTCTGTGACGTAACCATGGAGACGTGTGGAACTCGCTTTGTGAAGTAATCATGGAGACGTGTGGACCTCCGTCTGTGACGTTACCATGGAGACGCGTGGACCTTCCTCTGTGAAGTAACCATGGAGATGTGTGGACCTCGCTCTGTGACGTAACCAAGGAGACGCGTGGACCTCGCTCTGTGACGTAACCATGGAGACGTGTAGACCTCACTCTGTGAAGTAACCATGGAGACGCGTGGAACTCGCTCTGTGAAGCAACCATGGAGACGTGTGGACGTCCGTCTGTGACGTAACCATGGAGACGTGTGGACGTCCCTCTGTGACACAACCATGCAGACGTGTGGACCTCCGTCTGTGATGTAACCATGGAGACGTGTGGACCTCCGTCTGTGACGTAACCATGGCGACGTGTGGACCTCCGTCTGTGACGTAACCATGGAGACGTGTGGACCTACGTCTGTGACGTAACCATGGAGACGTGTGGACCTCGCTCTGTGACGTAACCATGGAGACGTGTGGACCTCACTCTGTGAAGTAACCATGGAGACGCGTGGAACTCGCTCTGTGAAGCAACCATGGAGACGTGTGGACGTCCGTCTGTGACGTAACCATGGAGACGTGTGGACGTCCCTCTGTGACACAACCATGCAGACGTGTGGACCTCCGTCTGTGATGTAACCATGGAGACGTGTGGACCTCCGTCTGTGACGTAACCATGGCGACGTGTGGACCTCCGTCTGTGACGTAACCATGGAGACGTGTGGACCTACGTCTGTGACGTAACCATGGAGACGTGTGGACCTCGCTCTATGACGTAACCATGGAGACGTGTGGACCTCGCTCTGTGACGTAACCATGGAGACGTGTGGACCTCCGTCTGTGATGTTACCATGGAGACGCGCGGACGTCTCTCTGTGACGTAACCATGGAGACGTGTGGAACTCGCTTTGTGAAGTAACCATGGAGACGTGTGGACCTCCGTCTGTGACGTTACCATGGAGACGCGTGGACGTTCCTCTGTGAAGTAACCATGGAGACGTGTGGACCTCGCTCTGTGACGTAACCAAGGAGACGCGTGGACCTCGCTCTGTGACGTAACCATGGAGACGTGTGGACCTCACTCTGTGAAGTAACCATGGAGACGCGTGGAACTCGCTCTGTGAAGCAACCATGGAGACGTGTGGACGTCCGTCTGTGACGTAACCATGGAGACGTGTGGACGTCCCTCTGTGACACAACCATGCAGACGTGTGGACCTCCGTCTGTGATGTAACCATGGAGACGTGTGGACCTCCGTCTGTGACGTAACCATGGCGACGTGTGGACCTCCGTCTGTGACGTAACCATGGAGACGTGTGGACCTACGTCTGTGACGTAACCATGGAGACGTGTGGACCTCGCTCTATGACGTAACCATGTAGACGTGTGGGTCTTGCTCTGTGATGTAACCATGGAGACGTGTGGACCTCGCTCTGTGACGTAACCATGTAGACGTGTGGACCTCGCTCTGTGACGTAACCATGGAGACGTGTGGACCTCCATCTGTGATGTTACCATCGAGACGCGCGGACGTCGCCCTGTGACGTAACCATGGTGACGTGTGGAACTCGCTCTGTGAAGTAACCATGGAGACGTGTGGACCTCCATCTGTGACGTTACCACAGAGACGCGTGGACGTCCCTCTGTGAAGTAACAATGGAGACGTGTGGACCTCCGTCTGTGACGTAACCATGGAGACGTGTGGACGTCCCTCTGTGACGTAACCCTGGAGACGCGTGGACCTCGCTCTGTGACGTAACCATGGAGACGTGTGGACCTTGCACTGTGACGTAACCATGGAGACGTGTGGACATCCCTCTGTGACGTAACCATGGAGACGTGTGGACGTCCCTCTGTGACGTAAATTATGGAGACGTGTGGACGTCCGTCTCTGACGTAACCATGGAGACGTGTGGACCTCCGTCTGTGACGTAACCATGGAGACGTGTGGACCTCTGTCTGTGACGTAACCATGAAGACGTGTAGACCTCCGTCTGTGACATAACCATGGAGACGTGTGGACCTCCGTCTGTGACGTAACCATGGAGACGTGTGGACCTCCTTCTGTGACGTAACCATGGAGACGTGTGGACCTCCCTCTGTGACGTAATCGTGGAGATGTGTGGACCTCGCTCTGTGACGTAACCATGGAGATGTGTGGACGTCCCTCTGTGACGTAACCATGGTATCGTGTGGACCTCGCTCTGTGACGTAACCATGGAGACGTGTGGACGTCCCTCTGTGACACAACCATGGAGACGTGTGGACCTCCGTCTGTGACGTAACCATGGAGACTTGTGGACCTCGCTCTGTCACGTAACCATGGAGACGTGTTGACCTCCGTCTGTGACGTAATCATGGAGACGTGTGGACCTCGCTCTGTGACATATCCATGGAGATGTGTGGACCTCGCTCTGTGACCTAACCATGGAGACGTGTGGACCTCGCTCTGTGACGTAACCATGGAGACGCGTGGACATCGCTCTGTGACGTAACCATGGAGACGTGTGGACCTCGCTCTGTGACGTTACCATGGAGACGTGTGGAACTCGCTCTGTGAAGTAACCATGGAGACGTGTGGATGTCCCTCTGTGACGTAACCATGGAGACGTGTGGACGTCCCTCTGTGACACAACCATGGAGACGTGTGGACCTCCGTCTGTGATGTTACCATGGAGACGTGTGGACCTCCGTCTGTGACGTAACCATGGAGACGCGTGGACCTTCGTCTGTGACGTAACCATTGTAATGGAAATTTTATGAGCACACTGAGTTTATGCTCCTGAGCACGTACATTCGTGTATTTTAAGTTTTAATTGCAGCGCATACCTTCAGTTGTCGTTTCTGCACCAATATGAAATATGAGTATAATGTTCTCTTTTCAGGGTTCAGCTAATGATAAGATTGCAGGTGTTCTCCTTCTGAACTGGCCTTGAATGTCTGAAGTTATGATATGTGCTTGCTAGTTAGATGTGTGAGGCGCATAGCACATACAGCTTCAGATAAGGATGTGTGATTCATGTCAACTGTGACAGCAACAGTTCCCTGTTTCCAGCCTTTCTCTCTGCCACTGGATAAAAAGACATGTTCCTTCAGTATTTCTTCAGAAGGTGCTCACAATCTGATTGCGTGCATCATCTCCAACCTGGTTGTAAAATAAACTATATTCTGCAAAGATCACCTCATCTGGGTCTTTATTAGAATTTCCACCACACCATGGAGACGTGTGGACCACCGTCTGTGACGTAACCATGGAGACGTGTGGACCTCCGTCTGTGACGTAACCATGGAGACGTGTGGACCTCCGTCTGTGACGTAACCATGGAGACGTGTGGACCTCGCTCTGTGACGTATCCGTGGAGACGTGTGGACCTCGCTCTGTGACGTAACCATGGAGACGTGTGGACCTCGCTCTGTGACGTAACCGTGGAGACGTGTGGACCTCGCTCTGTGACGTAACCATGGAGACGTGTGAGTCTCGCTCTGTGATGTAACCATGGAGACGTGTGGACCTCGCTCTGTGACGAAACCATGGAGACGTGTGGACCTCCGTCTGTGATGTTACCATGGAGACGCACGGACATCTCTCTGTGACGTAACCATGGAGACGTGTGGAACTCGCTCTGTGAAGTAACCATGGAGACGTGTGGACCTCCATCTGTGACGTTACCATGGAGAAGCGTGGACGTCCCTCTGTGAAGTAACCATGGAGACGTGTGGACCTCGCTCTGTGACGTAACCATGGAGACGTGTGGACGTCCCTCTGTTACGTAACCATGGAGACGTGTGGACCTCACTCTGTGACGTAACCATGGAGACGCGTGGAACTCGCTCTGTGAAGCAACCATGGAGACGTGTGGACGTCCGTCTGTGACGTAACCATGGAGACGTGTGGACGTCCCTCTGTGACACAACCATGCAGACGTGTGGGCCTCCGTCTGTGATGTAACCATGGAGACGTGTGGACCTCCGTCTGTGACGTAACCATGGCGACGTGTGGACCTCCGTCTGTGACGTAACCATGGAGACGTGTGGACCTCGCTCTGTGACGTAACCATGTAGACGTGTGGGTCTTGCTCTGTGATGTAACCATGGAGACGTGTGGACCTCGCTCTGTGACGTAACCATGTAGACGTGTGGAGCTCGCTCTGTGACGTAACCATGGAGACGTGACGACCTCCGTCTGTGATGTTACCATGGAGACGCGCGGACGTCTCTCTGTGACGTAACCATGGAGACGTGTGGAACTCGCTCTGTGAAGAAACCATGGAGACGTCTGGACCTCCGTCTGTGACGTTACCATGGAGACGCCTGGACGTTCCTCTGTGAAGTAACCATGGAGACGCGTGGAAGTCCCTCTGTTAAGTAACCATGGAGACGTGTGGACCTCCATCTCTGATGTTACCATGGAGACGCGCGGACGTCGCTCTGTGACGTAACCATGGAGACGTGTGGAACTCGCTCTATGAAGTAACCATGGAGACGTGTGGACCTCCATCTGTGACGTTACCACAGAGACGCGTGGACGTCCCTCTGTGAAGTAACAATGGAGACGTGTGGACCTCCGTCTGTGACGTAACCATGGAGACGTGTGGACGTCCCTCTGTGACGTAACCCTGGAGACGCGTGGACCTCGCTCTGTGACGTAACCATGGAGACGTGTGGACGTCCGTCTGTGACGTAACCATGGAGACGTGTGGACCTCCGTCTGTGACGTAACCATGGAGACGTGTGGACCTCTGTCTGTGACGTAACCATGAAGACGTGTAGACCTCCGTCTGTGACATAACCATGGAGACGTGTGGACCTCAATCTGTGACCTAACCACGGAGACGTGTGGACCTCCGTCTGTGACGTAACCATGGAGACGTGTGGACCTCCTTCTGTGACGTAACCATGAAGACGTGTGGACCTCCCTCTGTGACGTAACCATGGAGATGTGTGGACCTCGATCTGTGACGTTACCATGGAGATGTGTGGACGTCCCTCTGTGACGTAACCATGGTATCGTGTGGACCTCGCTCTGTGACGTAACCATGGAGACGTGTGGACGTCCCTCTGTGACGTAACCATGGAGACGTGTGGACCTCGCTCTGTGACGTAACCATGGAGACGTGTGGACCTTGCACTGTGATGTAACCATGGAGACGTGTGGATATCCCTCTGTGACGTAACCATGGAGATGTGTGGACGTCCCTCTGTGACATAAATTATGGAGACGTGTGGACGTCCGTCTGTGACGTAACCATGGAGACGTGTGGACGTCCCTCTGTGACATAAATTATGGAGACGTGTGGACCTCCGTCTGTGACGTAACCATGGAGACGTGTGGACCTCTGTCTGTGACGTAACCATGAAGACGTGTAGACCTCCGTCTGTGACATCACCATGGAGACGTGTGGACCTCAATCTGTGACCTAACCACGGAGACGTGTGGACCTCCGTCTGTGACGTAACCATGGAGACGTGTGGACCTCCTTCTGTGACGTAACCATGAAGACGTGTGGACCTCCCTCTGTGACGTAACCAAGGAGACGTGTGGACGTCCCTCTGTGACGTCACCATGGTATCGTGTGGACCTCGCTCTGTGACGTAACCATGGAGACGTGTGGACGTCCCTCTGTGACACAACCGTAGAGACGTGTGGACCTCCGTCTGTGACGTAACCATGGAGACTTGTGGACCTCGCTCTGTCACGTAACTATGGAGACGTGTTGACCTCCGTCTGTGACGTAATCATGGAGACGTGTGGACCTCCGTCTGTGACTTAACCATGGAGACGTGTGGACCTCCGTCTGTGACGTAACCATGGAGACGTGTGGTCCTCGCTCTGTGACGTAACCATGGAGACGTGTGGACCTCGCTCTGTGACTAAACCATTGAGACGTGTGGACATCCCTCTGTGACGTAACCATGGAGACGTGTGTACGTCCCTCTCTTATGTAACCATGGAGACGTGTTGACCTCGCTCTGTGACGTAACCATGGAGACGTGTGGACGTCCCTCTGTGACGTAACCATGGAGACGTGTGGACCTACGTCTGTGACGATACATAGAGACGTGTGGACCTCCGTCTGTGACGTAACCATGGAGACGTGTGGACATCCCTCTGTGACGTAACCATGGAGACGCGTGGACCTCGTCTGTTACGTAAACATGGAGACGTGTGGACATCCCTCTGTGATGTAACCATGGAGACGTGTGGACCTCCGTCTGTGACGTAACCATGGAGACGGGTGGATGTCCCTCTGTGACGTAACCATGGAGACGTGTGGACCTCCGTCTGTGATGTAACCATGGAGACGGGTGGACCTCGCTCTGTGACGTAACCATGGAGACGTGTGGACGTCCCTCTGTGACGTAACCATGGAGACGTGTGGACATCCCTCTGTGACGTAACCATGGAGACGTGTGGACCTCCGTCTGTGATGTAACCATGGAGACGGGTGGACCTCGCTCTGTGACGTAACCACGGAGACGTGTGGACGTCCCTCTCTGACGTAACCATGGAGACGTGTCGACATCCCTCTGTGACGAAACCATGGAGATGGTGGACCTCCTTCTATGACGTAACCGTGGAGACGTGTGGACCTCGCTCTGTGACGTAACCATGGAGACGTGTGAGTCTCGCTCTGTGATGTAACCATGGAGACGTGTGGACCTCGCTCTGTGACGAAACCATGGAGACGTGTGGACCTCCGTCTGTGATGTTACCATGGAGACGCACGGACATCTCTCTGTGACGTAACCATGGAGACGTGTGGAACTCGCTCTGTGAAGTAACCATGGAGACGTGTGGACCTCCATCTGTGACGTTACCATGGAGAAGCGTGGACGTCCCTCTGTGAAGTAACCATGGAGACGTGTGGACCTCGCTCTGTGACGTAACCATGGAGACGTGTGGACGTCCCTCTGTTACGTAACCATGGAGACGTGTGGACCTCACTCTGTGACGTAACCATGGAGACGCGTGGAACTCGCTCTGTGAAGCAACCATGGAGACGTGTGGACGTCCGTCTGTGACGTAACCATGGAGACGTGTGGACGTCCCTCTGTGACACAACCATGCAGACGTGTGGGCCTCCGTCTGTGATGTAACCATGGAGACGTGTGGACCTCCGTCTGTGACGTAACAGTGGCGACGTGTGGACCTCCGTCTGTGACGTAACCATGGAGACGTGTGTACCTCGCTCTGTGACGTAACCATGTAGACGTGTGGGTCTTGCTCTGTGATGTAACCATGGAGACGTGTGGACCTCGCTCTGTGACGTAACCATGTAGACGTGTGGAGCTCGCTCTGTGACGTAACCATGGAGACGTGACGACCTCCGTCTGTGATGTTACCATGGGAGACGCGCGGACGTCTCTCTGTGACGTAACCATGGAGACGTGTGGAACTCGCTCTGTGAAGAAACCATGGAGACGTCTGGACCTCCGTCTGTGACGTTACCATGGAGACGCCTGGACGTTCCTCTGTGAAGTAACCATGGAGACGCGTGGAAGTCCCTCTGTTAAGTAACCATGGAGACGTGTGGACCTCCATCTCTGATGTTACCATGGAGACGCGCGGACGTCGCTCTGTGACGTAACCATGGAGACGTGTGGAACTCGCTCTATGAAGTAACCATGGAGACGTGTGGACCTCCATCTGTGACGTTACCACAGAGACGCGTGGACGTCCCTCTGTGAAGTAACAATGGAGACGTGTGGACCTCCGTCTGTGACGTAACCATGGAGACGTGTGGACGTCCCTCTGTGACGTAACCCTGGAGACGCGTGGACCTCGCTCTGTGACGTAACCATGGAGACGTGTGGACGTCCGTCTGTGACGTAACCATGGAGACGTGTGGACCTCCGTCTGTGACGTAACCATGGAGACGTGTGGACCTCTGTCTGTGACGTAACCATGAAGACGTGTAGACCTCCGTCTGTGACATAACCATGGAGACGTGTGGACCTCAATCTGTGACCTAACCACGGAGACGTGTGGACCTCCGTCTGTGACGTAACCATGGAGACGTGTGGACCTCCTTCTGTGACGTAACCATGAAGACGTGTGGACCTCCCTCTGTGACGTAACCATGGAGATGTGTGGACCTCGATCTGTGACGTTACCATGGAGATGTGTGGACGTCCCTCTGTGACGTAACCATGGTATCGTGTGGACCTCGCTCTGTGACGTAACCATGGAGACGTGTGGACGTCCCTCTGTGAAGTAACAATGGAGACGTGTGGACCTCGCTCTGTGACGTAACCATGGAGACGTGTGGACCTTGCACTGTGATGTAACCATGGAGACGTGTGGATATCCCTCTGTGACGTAACCATGGAGATGTGTGGACGTCCCTCTGTGACATAAATTATGGAGACGTGTGGACGTCCGTCTGTGACGTAACCATGGAGACGTGTGGACGTCCCTCTGTGACATAAATTATGGAGACGTGTGGACCTCCGTCTGTGACGTAACCATGGAGACGTGTGGACCTCTGTCTGTGACGTAACCATGAAGACGTGTAGACCTCCGTCTGTGACATCACCATGGAGACGTGTGGACCTCAATCTGTGACCTAACCACGGAGACGTGTGGACCTCCGTCTGTGACGTAACCATGGAGACGTGTGGACCTCCTTCTGTGACGTAACCATGAAGACGTGTGGACCTCCCTCTGTGACGTAACCAAGGAGATGTGTGGACCTCGCTCTGTGACGTAACCATGGAGATGTGTGGACGTCCCTCTGTGACGTCACCATGGTATCGTGTGGACCTCGCTCTGTGACGTAACCATGGAGACGTGTGGACGTCCCTCTGTGACACAACCGTAGAGACGTGTGGACCTCCGTCTGTGACGTAACCATGGAGACTTGTGGACCTCGCTCTGTCACGTAACTATGGCGACGTGTTGACCTCCGTCTGTGACGAAATCATGGAGACGTGTGGACCTCCGTCTGTGACGTAACCATGGAGACGTGTGGACCTCCGTCTGTGACGTAACCATGGAGACGTGTGGTCCTCGCTCTGTGACGTAACCATGGAGACGTGTGGACCTCGCTCTGTGACTAAACCATTGAGACGTGTGGACATCCCTCTGTGACGTAACCATGGAGACGTGTGTACGTCCCTCTCTTATGTAACCATGGAGACGTGTTGACCTCGCTCTGTGACGTAACCATGGAGACGTGTGGACGTCCCTCTGTGACGTGACCATGGAGACGTGTGGACCTACGTCTGTGACGATACATAGAGACGTGTGGACCTCCGTCTGTGACGTAACCATGGAGACGTGTGGACATCCCTCTGTGACGTAACCATGGAGACGCGTGGACCTCGTCTGTTACGTAACCATGGAGACGTGTGGACATCCCTCTGTGATGTAACCATGGAGACGTGTGGACCTCCGTCTGTGACGTAACCATGGAGACGGGTGGATGTCCCTCTGTGACGTAACCATGGAGACGTGTGGACCTCCGTCTGTGATGTAACCATGGAGACGGGTGGACCTCGCTCTGTGACGTAACCATGGAGACGTGTGGACGTCCCTCTGTGACGTAACCATGGAGACGTGTGGACATCCCTCTGTGACGTAACCATGGAGACGTGTGGACCTCCGTCTGTGATGTAACCATGGAGACGGGTGGACCTCGCTCTGTGACGTAACCACGGAGACGTGTGGACGTCCCTCTCTGACGTAACCATGGAGACGTGTCGACATCCCTCTGTGACGAAACCATGGAGATGGTGGACCTCCTTCTGTGACGTAACCATGGAGACGTGTGGACCTCGCTCTGTGATGTAACCATGGAGACGGGTGGACCTAGCTCTGTGACGTAACCATGGAGACGTGTGGATGTCCCTCTATGACGTAACCATGGAGACGTGTGGACGTCCCTCTGTGAAGTAACCATGGAGACGTGTGGACCTCGCTCTGTGACGCAACCATGGAGACGTGTGGACGTCGCTCTGTGACGTAACAATGGAGACATGTAGACGTCCCTCTGTGACGTAACCATGGAGACGTGTGGACTTCCCTCTGTGACGTAACCATGGAGACGTGCGGACCTCGTTCTGTTACGTAACCATGGAGACGTGCGGACCTCGCTCTGTGATGTAACCATGGAGACGTGTAGAACTCGCTCTGTGAAGTAACCATGGAGACGTGTGGACCTCCGTCTGTGAGGTAACCATGGAGACGTGTGGACCTCGCTCTGTGACGTAACCATGGAGACGTGTGGACCTCGCTCTGTGATGTAACCATGGACACGTGGACGTCCCTCTGTGACATAACCATGGAGACGTGTGGACGTCCCTCTGTCATACAACCATGGAGACGTGTGGTCCTCCGTCTGTGATGTAACCATGGAGACGTGTGGACCTCGCTCTGTTACATAACCATGGAGACGTGTGGACCTCGCTCTGTGATGTAACCTTGGAGACGTGTGGAGGTCCCTCTGTGACGTAACCATGGAGACGTGTGGACCTCGCTCTGTGACGTAACCATGGAGACGTGTGGATGTCCCTCTGTGACGTAACCATGGAGACGTGTGGACCTCGCTCTGTGACGTAACCATGGAGACACGCGGACGACCCTCTGTGACGTAACCATGGAGATGTGTGGACGTCCCTCTGTGACGTGACCATGGAGACGTGTGGACCTCGCTCTGTAACATAACCATGGAGACGTGTGGACCTCGCAATGTGACGTAACCATGGAGACATGCGGACGTCCCTCTGTGACGTAACCATGGAGACGTGTGGGCCTCCGTCTGTGATGTTACCATGGAGACGAGCTGACGTCCCTCTGTGACATAACCATGGAGACGTGTGGAACTCGCTCTGTGAAGTAACGGAGACGTGTGGACCTCCGTCTGTGACGTAACCCTGGAGACATGTGGACGTCCCTCTGAGACGTAACCCTGGAGACGTGTGGACCTCGCTCTCTGACGTAACCATGGAGACGTGTGGACCTCGCACTGTCACGTAACCATGGAGACGTGTGGACGTCCCTCTGTGACGTAACCATGGAGACGTGTGGACGTCCCTCTGTGACGTAACCATGGAGACGTGTGAAAGTCCGTCTGTGACGTAACCATGGAGACGTGTGGACCTCCGTCTGTGACGTAACCATGGAGACGTCTGGACCTCTGTCTGTGACGTAACCATGGAGACGTGTAGACCTCCGTCTGTGAGGAAACCATGGAGACGTGTGGACCTCGCTCTGTGATGTAACCATGGAGACGTGTGGACCTCGCTCTGTGAAGTAACCATGGAGACGTGTGGACGTCCCTCTGTGACGAAACCATGGAGACGTGTGGACGTCCCTCTCTGACACAACCATGGAGACGTGTCGACCTCTGTCTGTGAGGTAACCATGGAGACGTGTGGACCTCCATCTGTGACGTAACCATGGAGACGTGTGGACCTCCGTCTGTGACGTAACCATGGAGACGTGTGGACCTCCGTCTGTGATATAACCATGGAGACGCGTGGACATCGCTCTGTGATATAACCATGGAGACGCGTGGACCTCGCTCTGTGACCTAACCATGGAGACGTGTGGACCTCGCTCTGTGAAGTAACCATGGAGACGTGTGGACCTCGCTCTGTGACATAACCATGGAGATGTGTGGACCTTGCTCTGTGACCTAACCATGGAGACGTGTTGACCTCGCTCTGTGACGTAACCATGGAGACGCGTGGACCTCGCTCTGTGACGTAACCATGGAGACGTGTGGACCTCGCTCTGTGACATCACCATGGAGACGTGTGGAACTCGCTCTGTGAAGTAACCATGGAGACGTGTGGATGTCCCTCTGTGACGTAACCATGGAGACGTGTGGACGTCCCTCTGTGACACAACCATGGAGACGTGTGGACCTCCGTCTGTGATGTAACCATGGAGACGTGTGGACCTCCATCTGTGACGTAACCATGGAGACGTGTGGACCTTCGTCTGTGACGTAACCATTGTAATGGAAATTTTATGAGCACACTGAGTTTATGCTCCTGAGCACGTACATTCGTGTATTTTAAGTTTTAATTGCAGCACATACCTTCAGTTGTCGTTTCTGCACCAATATGAAATATGAGTATAATGTTCTCTTTTCAGGGTTCAGCTAATGATAAGATTGCAGGTGTTCTCCTTCTGAACTGGCCTTGAATGTCTGAAGTTATGATATGTGCTTGCTAGTTAGATGTGTGAGGCGCATAGCACATACAGCTTCAGATAAGGATGTGTGATTCATGTCAACTGTGACAGCAACAGTTCCCTGTTTCCAGCCTTTCTCTCTGCCACTGGATAAAAAGACAAGTTCCTTCAGTATTTCTTCAGAAGGTGCTCGCAATCTGATTGCGTGCATCATCTCCAACCTGGTTGTAAAATAAACTATATTCTGCAAAGATCACCTCATCTGGGTCTTTATTAGAATTTCCACCACACCATGGAGACGTGTGGACCACCGTCTGTGACGTAACCATGGAGACGTGTGGACCTCCGTCTGTGACGTAACCATGGAAACGTGTGGACCTCGCTCTGTGACGTATCGGTGGAGACGTGTGGACCTCGCTCTGTCACGTAACCATGGAGACGTGTGGACCTCGCTCTGTGACGTAACCGTGGAGACGTGTGGACCTCGCTCTGTGACGTAACCATGGAGACGTGTGAGTCTCGCTCTGTGATGTAACCATGGAGACATGTGGACCTCGCTCTGTGAAGTAACCATGGAGACGTGTGGACCTCCGTCTGTGATGTTACCATGGAGACGCACGGACATCTCTCTGTGACGTAACCATGGAGACGTGTAGAACTCGCTCTGTGAAGTAACCATGGAGACGTGTGGACCTCCGTCTGTGACGTTACCGTGGAGAAGCGTGGACGTCCCTCTGTGAAGTAACCATGGAGACGTGTGGACCTCCGTCTGTGACGTAACCATGGAGACGTGGGGACCTTGCTCTGTGACATAACCATGGAGACGTGTGGACGTCCCTCTGTGACGTAACCATGGAGACGTGTGGACCTCGCTCTGTTCCGTAACCATGGAGACGTGTGGACCTCGCTCTGTGATGTAACCTTGGAGATGTGTGGACGTTCCTCTGTGACATAACCATGGAGACGTGTGGACCTTGCTCTGTGACGTAACCATGGAGACGTGTGGACGTCCCTCTGTGACGTAACCATGGAGACGTGTGGACCTCGCTCTGTGACATAACCATGGAGACACGCGGCCGACCCTCTGTGATGTAACTATGGAGACGTGTGGACCTCGCACTGTGACGTAACCATGGAGACGTGTGGACGTCCCTCTGTGACGTAACCATGGAGACGTGTGGACCTCCGTCTGTGACGTAACCATGGAGACATGCGGACCTCGCTCTGTGACATAACCATGGAGACGCTTGGACCTCGCTCTGTGAAGTAACCATGGAGACGTGTGGACCTCGCTCTGTGACGTAACCAAGGAGACCCGTGGACCTCGCTCTGTGACGTAACCATGGAGACGTGTGGACCTCACTCTGTGAAGTAACCATGGAGACGCGTGGAACTCGCTCTCTGAAACAACCATGGAGACGTGTGGACGTCTGTCTGTGACGTATCCATGGAGACGTGTGGACGTCCCTCTGTGACACAACCATGCAGACGTGTGGACCTCCGTCTGTGATGTAACCATGGAGACGTGTGGACCTCTGTCTGTGATGTAACCATGGCGACGTGTGGACCTCCGTCTGTGACGTAACCATGGAGACGTGTGGACCTACGTCTGTGACGTAACCATGGAGACGTGTGGACCTCGCTCTATGATGTAACCATGGAGACGTGTGGACCTCGCTCTGTGACGTAACCATGGAGACGTGTGGACCTCCGTCTGTGATGTTACCATGGAGACGCGCGGACGTCTCTCTGTGACGTAACCATGGAGACGTGTGGAACTCGCTTTGTGAAGTAACCATGGAGACGTGTGGACCTCCATCTGTGACGTTACCATGGAGACGCGTGGACGTTCCTCTGTGAAGTAACCATGGAGACGTGTGGACCTCGCTCTGTGACGTAACCAAGGAGACGCGTGGACCTTGCTCTGTGACGTAACCATGGAGACGTGTGGACCTCACTCTGTGAAGTAACCATGGAGACGCGTGGAACTCTCTCTGTGAAGCAACCATGGAGACGTGTGGACGTCCGTCTATGACGTAACCATGGAGACGTGTGGACGTCCCTCTGTGACACAACCATGCAGACGTGTGGACCTCCGTCTGTGATGTAACCATGGAGACGTGTGGACCTCGCTCTATGACGTAACCATGGAGACGTGGGGACCTCGCTCTGTGACGTAACCATGTAGACGTGTGGACCTCGCTCTGTGACGTAACCATGGAGATGTGTGGACCTCCGTCTGTGATGTTACCATGGAGACGCGCGGACGTCTCTCTGTGACGTAACCATGGAGACGTGTGGAACTCGCTCTGTGAAGTAACCATGGAGACGTGTGGACCTCCGTCTGTGACGTTACCATGGAGACGCGTGGACGTTCCTCTGTGACGTAACCATGGAGACGTGTGGACCTCCGTCTGTGACGTAACCATGGAGAAGTGTGGAGCTCCGTCTGCGACGTAACCATGGAGACGTGTGGACCTCGGTCTGTGACGAAACCATGGAGACGTGTGGACATCCGTCTTTGAAGTAACCATGGAGACGTGTGGACCTCCGTCTGTCACGTAACCAAGGAGACGTGTGGACCTCGCACTGTGACGTAACCATGGAGACGTGTGGAGGTCCCTCTGTGACGTAACCATGGAGACGTGTGGACGTCCCTCTGTGACGTAACCATGGAGACGTGTGGACCTCGCTCTGTGATGCAAACATGGACACGTGTGGATGTCCCTCTGTGACGTAACCACGGAGACATGTGGAAGTCCCTCTGTGACGTAACCATGGAGACGTGTGGACCTCGCTCTGTGACGTAACCATGGAAACGTGTGGACCTCCGTCTGTGATGTAACCATGGAGACGTGTGGACATCCCTCTGTGACGTAACCATGGAGACGTGTGGACCTCCGTCTGTGACGTAACCATGGAGAGGAGTGGACCTCGCACTGTGACGTAACCATGGAGACGTGTGGACCTCCGTCTGTGACGTAACCATGGAGACGTGTGGACCTCCCTCTGTGACGTAACCATGGAGACGTGTGGACCTCCGTCTGTGACGTAACCATGGAGACGTGTGGACCTCCCTCTGTGACGTAACCATGGAGACGTGTGGACCTCGCACTGTGACGTAACCATGGAGCCGTGTGGAGGTCCCTCTGTGACGTAACCATGGAGACGTGTGGACGTCCCTCTGTGACGTAACCATGGAGACGTGTGGACCTCGCTCTGTGATGCAACCATGGAGATGTGTGGATGTCCCTCTGTGACGTAACCATGGAGACATGTGGAAGTCCCTCTGTGACGTAACCATGGTATCGTGTGGACCTCGCTCTGTGACGTAACCATGGAGACGTGTGGACCTCCGTCTGTGACGTAACCATGGAGACGTGTAGACCTCCGTCTGTGACGAAACCATGGAGACGTGCGGACCTCGCTCTGTTATGTAACCATGGAGACGTGTGGAACTCGCTCTGTAAAGTAACCATGTAGACTTGTGGACTTCCATCTGTGATGTAACCATGGAGACGTGTGGACGTCCCTCTATGACGTAACCATGGAGACGTGTGGACCTCCGTCTGTGACGTAACCATGGAGACGTGTGGACCTCGCTCTGTGACGTAACCATGGAGACGTGTGGACCTCCCTCTGTGACGTAACCATGGAGACGTGTGGACGTACCTCTGTGACGTAACCATGGAGACGGTGGACCTCCCTCTGTGACGTAACCATGGAGGTGTGTGGACCTTGCTCTGTGACGTGACCATGGAGACGTGTGGACCTCGCTCTGTCGCGTAACCATGGAGACGTGTGGACCTCGCTCTGTGACGTAACCATGGAGATGTGCGGACGTCCCTCTGTGACGTAACCATGGAGATGTGTGGACGTCCCTCTGTGACGTAACCAAGGAGACGTGTGGACCTCGCTCTGTGACGTAACCATGGAGACGTGCGGACGTCCCTCTGTGACGTAACCATGGAGACGTGTGGACGTCCCTCTGTGACGTAACCATGGAGATGTGTGGACCTCACTCTGTGACGTAAACATGGAGACGTGTGGACCTCCGTCTGTGACGTAACCATGGAGACGTGTATATGTCCCTCTGTGACGTAACCATGGTATCGTGTGGACCTCGCTCTGTGACGTAACCATGGAGACGTGTGGACCTCCGTCTGTGACATAACCATGGAGACGTGTGGACCTCCGTCTGTGACATAACCATGGAGACGTGTAGACCTCCGTCTGTGACGAAACCATGGAGACGTGCGGACCTCCGTCTGTGACATAACCATGGAGACGTGTAGACCTCCCTCTGTGACGTAACCATGGAGACGTGTGGACGTCCCTCTGTGACGTAACCATGGAGACGTGTGGACCTCGCTCTGTGATGCAACCATGGAGACGTATGGATGTCCCTCTGTGACGTAACCATGGAGACGTGTGGATGTCCCTCTGTGAAGTAACCATGGTATCGTGTGGACCTCGCTCTTTGACGTAACCATGGAGACGTGTGGACCTCCGTCTGTGACGTAACCATGGAGACGTGTGGACCTCCGTCTGTGACGTAACCATGGAGACGTGTAGACCTCCGTCTGTGAGGAAACCATGGAGACGTGCGGACCTCGCTCTGTGCTGTAACCATGGAGACGTGTGGAACTCGCTCGGTGAAGTAACCATGGAGACGTGTGGACCTCCGTCTGTAACGTAACCATGGAGACGTGTGGACTTCCGTCTGTGACGTAACCATGGAGACGTGTGGACGTCCCTCTATGACGTAACCATGGAGACGTGTGGACGTCCCTCTGTGACGTAACCATGGAGACCAGTGGACCTCGCTCTGTGACGTAACCATGGAGACGTGTGGACCTCCGTCTGTGATGTAACCATGGAGACGTGTGGACATCCCTCTGTGACGTAACCATGGAGACGTGTGGACCTCCGTCTGTGACGTAACCATGGAGACGAGTGGACCTCGCTCTGTGACGTAACCATGGAGACGTGTGGACCTCCGTCTGTGATGTAACCATGGAGACGTGTTGACCTCCGTCTGTGAGGTAACCATGGAGACGTGTGGACCTCTGTCTGTGACGTAACCATGGAAACGTGTGGACGTCCCTCTGTGACGTAACCATGAAGACGTGTGGACCTCGCTCTGTTACGTAACCATGGAGACGTGTGGACCTCGCTCTGTGATGTAACCTTGGAGATGTGTGGACGTCCCTCTGTGACGTAACCATGGAGACGTGTGGACGTCCCTCTGTGACGTAACCATGGAATCGTGTGGACCTCGCTCTGTGACGTAACCATGGAGACGTGTGGACCTCGCTCTGTGACGTAACCATGGAGACGTGTGGACCTCGCTCTGTGACGTAACCATGGAGACGTGTGGACCTCCGTCTGTGACGTAACCATGGAGACGTGTGGACCTCTGTCTGTGACGTAACCATGGAGACATGTAGACCTCCGTCTGTGATGAAACCATGGAGACGTGCGGACCTCACTCTGTGATGTAACCATGGAGACGTGTGGAACTCGCTCGGTGAAGTAACCATGGAGACGTGTGGACCTCCGTCTGTAACGTAACCATGGAGACGTGTGGACTTGCGTCTGTGACGTAACCATGGAGACGTGTGGACGTCCCTCTATGACGTAACCATGGAGACGTGTGGACGTACCTCTGTGACGTAACAATGGAGACGTGTGGACCTCCGTCTGTGACGTAACCATGGAGACGTGTGGACCTCCCTCTGTGACGTAACCATGGAGACGTGTGGACCTCGCACTGTGAAGTAACCATGGAGACGTGTGGAGGTCCCTCTGTGACGTAACCATGGAGACGTGTGGACGTCCCTCTGTGACGTAACCATGGAGACGTGTGGACCTCCCTCTGTGATGCAACCATGGAGACGTATGGATGTCCCTCTGTGACGTAACCATGGAGACATGTGGAAGTCCCTCTGTGACGTAACCATGGAGACGTGTGGACCTCGCTCTGTGACATAACCATGGAGACGTGTGGACCTCGCTCTGTGATGTAACCATGGAGACGTGAGGACCTCGCTCTGTGACGTAACCATGGAGACGTGTGGACGTCCCTCTATGACGTAACCATAAAGGTGTGTGGACCTCGCTCTGTTACGTAACCATGGAGACGTGTGGACCTCCGTCTGTGACGTAACCATGGAGACGTGTGGATGTCCCTCTGTGAAGTAACCATGGTATCGTGTGGAACTCGCTCTGTGACGAAACCATGGAGACGTGTGGACCTCCGTCTGTGACGTAACCATGGAGACGTGTGGACCTCCGTCTGTGACGTAACCATGGAGACGTGTAGACCTCCGTCTGTGACGAAACCATGGAGACGTGCGGACCTCGCTCTGTGCTGTAACCATGGAGACGTGTGGAACTCGCTCGGTGAAGTAACAATGGAGATGTGTGGACCTCCGTCTGTAACGTAACCATGGAGACGTGTGGACTCCCGTCTGTGACGTAACCATGGAGACGTATGGACGTCCCTCTATGACGTAACCATGGAGACATGTGGACGTCCCTCTGTGACGTAACCATGGAGACCAGTGGACCTCGCTCTGTGACGTAACCATGGAGACGTGTGGACCTCCGTCTGTGATGTAACCATGGAGACGTGTGGACATCCCTCTGTGACGTAACCATGGAGACGTGTGGACCTCCGTCTGTGACGTAACCATGGAGACGAGTGGACCTCGCACTGTGACGTAACCATGGAGACGTGTGGACCTCCGTCTGTGATGTAACCATGGAGACGTGTTGACCTCCGTCTGTGACGAAACCATGGAGACTTTCGGACCTCGCTCTGTCATGTAACCATGGAGACGTGTGGAACTCGCTCTGTAAAGTAACCATGAAGACTTGTGGACTTCCATCTGTGATGTAACCATGGAGACGTGTGGACGTCCCTCTATGACGTAACCATGGAGACGTGTGGACCTCCGTCTGTGACGTAACCATGGAGACGTGTGGACCTCGCTCTGTGACGTAACCATGGAGACGTGTGGACCTCCCTCTGTGACGTAACCATGGAGACGTGTGGACGTACCTCTGTGACGTAACCATGGAGACGGTGGACCTCCCTCTGTGACGTAACCATGGAGGTGTGTGGACCTTGCTCTGTGACGTGACCATGGAGACGTGTGGACCTCGCTCTGTCGCGTAACCATGGAGACGTGTGGACCTCGCTCTGTGACGTAACCATGGAGATGTGCGGACGTCCCTCTGTGACGTAACCATGGAGACGTGTGGACGTCCCTCTGTGACGTTACCAAGGAGACGTGTGGACCTCGCTCTGTGACGTAACCATGGAGACGTGCGGACGTCCCTCTGTGACGTAACCATGGAGACGTGTGGACATCCCTCTGTGACGTAACCATGGAGATGTGTGGACCTCACTCTGTGACGTAAACATGGAGACGTGTGGACCTCCGTCTGTGACGTAACCATGGAGACGTGTAGATGTCCCTCTGTGACGTAACCATGGTATCGTGTGGACCTCGCTCTGTGACGTAACCATGGAGACGTGTGGACCTCCGTCTGTGACGTAACCATGGAGACGTGTGGACCTCCGTCTGTGACATAACCATGGAGACGTGTAGACCTCCGTCTGTGACGAAACCATGGAGACGTGCGGACCTCCGTCTGTGACATAACCATGGAGACGTGTAGACCTCCGTCTGAGATGTAACCATGTAGACGTGTGGAACTCGCTCTGTGAAGTAACCATGGAGACGTGTGGACTTCCGTCCGTGACGTAACCATGGAGACGTGTGGACGTCCCTCTGTGACACAACCATGCAGACGTGTGGACCTCCGTCTGTGATGTAACCATGGAGACGTGTGGACCTCGCTCTATGACGTAACCATGGAGACGTGGGGACCTCGCTCTGTGACGTAACCATGTAGACGTGTGGGTCTCGCTCTGTGATGTAACCATGGAGACGTGTGGACCTCGCTCTGTGACGTAACCATGTAGACGTGTGGACCTCGCTCTGTGACGTAACCATGGAGACGTGTGGACCTCCGTCTGTGATGTTACCATGGAGACGCGCGGACGTCTCTCTGTGACGTAACCATGGAGACGTGTGGAACTCGCTCTGTGAAGTAACCATGGAGACGTGTGGACCTCCGTCTGTGACGTTACCATGGAGACGCGTGGACGTTCCTCTGTGACGTAACCATGGAGACGTGTGGACCTCCGTCTGTGACGTAACCATGGAGAAGTGTGGAGCTCCGTCTGCGACGTTACCATGGAGACGTGTGGACCTCGGTCTGTGACGAAACCATGGAGACTTGTGGACATCCATCTTTGAAGTAACCATGGAGACGTGTGGACCTCCGTCTGTCACGTAACCAAGGAGACGTGTGGACCTCGCACTGTGACGTAACCATGGAGACGTGTGGAGGTCCCTCTGTGACGTAACCATGGAGACGTGTGGACGTCCCTCTGTGACGTAACCATGGAGACGTGTGGACCTCGCTCTGTGATGCAACCATGGACACGTGTGGATGTCCCTCTGTGACGTAACCATGGAGACATGTGGAAGTCCCTCTGTGACGTAACCATGGAGACGTGTGGACCTCGCTCTGTGACGTAACCATGGAAACGTGTGGACCTCCGTCTGTGATGTAACCATGGAGACGTGTGGACATCCCTCTGTGACGTAACCATGGAGACGTGTGGACCTCCGTCTGTGACGTAACCATGGAGAGGAGTGGACCTCGCACTGTGACGTAACCATGGAGACGTGTGGACCTCCGTCTGTGACGTAACCATGGAGACGTGTGGACCTCCCTCTGTGACGAAACCATGGAGACGTGTGGACCTCCGTCTGTGACGTAACCATGGAGACGTGTGGACCTCCCTCTGTGACGTAACCATGGAGACGTGTGGACCTCGCACTGTGACGTAACCATGGAGACGTGTGGAGGTCCCTCTGTGACGTAACCATGGAGACGTGTGGACGTCCCTCTGTGACGTAACCATGGAGACGTGTGGACCTCGCTCTGTGATGCAACCATGGAGACGTATGGATGTCCCTCTGTGAGCGTAACCATGGAGACGTGTGGATGTCCCTCTGTGAAGTAACCATGGTATCGTGTGGACCTCGCTCTTTGACGTAACCATGGAGACGTGTGGACCTCCGTCTGTGACGTAACCATGGAGACGTGTGGACCTCCGTCTGTGACGTAACCATGGAGACGTGTGGACCTCCGTCTGTGAGGAAACCATGGAGACGTGCGGACCTCGCTCTGTGCTGTAACCATGGAGACGTGTGGAACTCGCTCGGTGAAGTAACCATGGAGACGTGTGGACCTCCGTCTGTAACGTAACCATGGAGACGTGTGGACTTCCGTCTGTGACGTAACCATGGAGACGTGTGGACGTCCCTCTGTGACGTAACCATGGAGACGTGTGGACGTCCCTCTGTGACGTAACCATGGAGACCAGTGGACCTCGCTCTGTGACGTAACCATGGAGACGTGTGGACCTCCGTCTGTGATGTAACCATGGAGACGTGTGGACATCCCTCTGTGACGTAACCATGGAGACGTGTGGACCTCCGTCTGTGACGTAACCATGGAGACGAGTGGACCTCGCACTGTGACGTAACCATGGAGACGTGTGGACCTCCGTCTGTGATGTAACCATGGAGACGTGTTGACCTCCGTCTGTGAGGTAACCATGGAGACGTGTGGACCTCTGTCTGTGACGTAACCATGGAAACGTGTGGACGTCCCTCTGTGACGTAACCATGAAGACGTGTGGACCTCGCTCTGTTACGTAACCATGGAGACGTGTGGACCTCGCTCTGTGATGTAACCTTGGAGATGTGTGGACGTCCCTCTGTGACGTAACCATGGAGACGTGTGGACGTCCCTCTGTGACGTAACCATGGAATCGTGTGGACCTCGCTCTGTGACGTAACCATGGAGACGTGTAGACCTCCCTCTGTGACGTAACCATGGAGACGTGCGGACCTCGCTCTGTGATGTAACCATGGAGACGTGTGGACCTCCGTCTGTGACGTAACCATGGAGACGTGTGGACCTCTCTCTGTGACGTAACCATGGAGACATGTGGACCTCCGTCTGTGATGTAACCATGGAGACGTGCGGACCTCACTCTGTGACGTAACCATGGAGACGTGTGGACCTCCCTCTGTGATGTAACCATGGAGACGTGTGGACCTCCCTCTGTGACGTAACCATGGAGACGTGTGGAACTTCGTCTGTGACGTAACCATGGAGACGTGTGGACCTCCGTCTATGACGTAACCATGGAGACGTGTGGACTTCCGTCTGTGACGTAACCATGGAGACGTGTGGACCTCCCTCTGTGAGGTAACCATGGAGACGTGTGGACCTACGTCTGTGACGTAACCATGGAGACGTGTGGACCTCCCTCTGTGAGGAAACCATGGAGACGTGTGGACCCTCGCTCTGTGCTGTAACCATGGAGACGTGTGGAGCTCCGCTCTGTGACGTAACCATGGAGACGTGTGGACCTCCCTGCTGTGACGTAACCATGGAGGCGTGTGGACCTCGCTCTGTGATGTAACCATGGAGACGTGTGGACGTCCGTCTGTGACGTAACCATGGAGACGTGTGGACTTCCGTCTGTGACGTAACCATGGAGACGTGTGGACCTCCCTCTGTGACGTAACCATGGAGACGTGTGGACGTCCCTCTGTGATGTAACCATGGAGACCAGTGGACCTCCGCTCTGTGACGTAACCATGGAGACGTGTGGACCTCCGTCTGTGATGTAACCATGGAGACGTGTGGACATCCCTCTGTGACGTAACCATGGAGACGTGTGGACCTCCGTCTGTGACGTAACCATGGAGACGAGTGGACCTCGCACTGTGACGTAACCATGGAGACGTGTGGACCTCCGTCTGTGATGTAACCATGGAGACGTGTTGACCTCCGTCTGTGAGGTAACCATGGAGACGTGTGGACCTCTGTCTGTGACGTAACCATGGAGACGTGTGGGCGTCCCTCTGTGACGTAACCATGGAGACGTGTGGACCTCCCTCTGTGACGTAACCATGGAGACGTGTGGACCTCGCTCTGTGATGTAACCATGGAGACGTGTGGACGTCCCTCTGTGACGTAACCATGGAGACGTGTGGACGTCCCTCTGTGACGTAACCATGGAGATCGTGTGGACCTCGCTCTGTGACGTAACCATGGAGACGTGTGGACCTCGCTCTGTGACGTAACCATGGAGACGTGTGGACCTCGCTCTGTGACGTAACCATGGAGACGTGTGGACCTCCGTCTGTGACGTAACCATGGAGACGTGTGGACCTCTCTCTGTGACGTAACCATGTAGACGTGTAGACCTCCGTCTGTGACGAAACCATGGAGACGTGTGGACCTCCCTCTGTGATGTAACTATGGAGACGTGTGGACCTCCTCGGTGACGTAACCATGGAGACGTGTGGACCTCCGTCTGTGACGTAACCATGGAGAGGCGTGTGGACTTGCGTCTGTGAGGTAACCATGGAGACGTGTGGACGTCCTCTGTAGACGTAACCATGGAGACGTGTGGACGTCCCTCTGTGACCTAACCATGGAGACATGTGGACCTCGCTCTGTGATGTAACCATGGAGACGTGTGGACCTCCGTCTGTGACCTTACCATGGAGACGTGCGGACCTCCGCTCTGTGACGTAACCATGGAGACGTGTGGACGTCCCTCTGTGACGTAACCATGGAGACGTGTGGACCTCCCTCTGTGATGTAACCATGGAGACGTGTGGAGCTCCGCTCTGTGAAGTAACCATGGAGACGTGTGGACTTCGGTCTGGCGTAACCATGGAGCGTGTGGGCGTCCCTCTGTGACGTGACCATGGAGAGGGTGTAACCAGGGGACCGTCCCTCTGTGACGTAACCATGGAGACGTGTGGACCTCGCTCTGTGACGTAACCATGGAGACGTGTGGACGTCCCTCTGTGCCGTAACCATGGAGACGTGTGGTCGTCCCTCTGTGACGTAACCATGGAGACGTGTGGACCTCCCTCTGTGACGTAACCATGGAGACGTGTGGACCTCCCTCTGTGACGTAACCATGGAGACGTGTGGACCTCCGCTCTGTGACGTAACCATGGAGACGTGTGGACCTCCCTCTGTGACGTAACCATGGAGACGTGTGGACCTCCGTCTGTGACGTAATCATGGAGACGTGTGGACCTCCGTCTGTGACGTAACCATGGAGACGTGTGGACCTCCCTCTGTGACGTAACCATGGAGACGTGTGGACCTCGCTCTGTGACGTAACCATGGAGACGTGTGGACCTCCCTCTGTGACGTAACCATGGAGACGTGTGGACGTCCCCTCTGTGACGTAACCATGGAGACGTGTGGACCTCCCTCTGTGACGTAACCATGGAGACGTGTGGACCTCCCTCTGTGACGTAACCATGGAGACGTGTGGACCTCGCTCTGTGACGTAACCATGGAGACGTGTGGACGTCCCTCTGTGACGTAACCATGGAGACGTGTGGACGTCCCTCTGTGACGTAACCATGGAGACGTGTGGACCTCCCTCTGTGACGTAACCATGGAGACGTGTGGACCTCCCTCTGTGACGTAACCATGGAGACGTGTGGACCTCCCTCTGTGACGTAACCATGGAGATGTGTGGACCTCCCTCTGTGACGTAACCATGGAGACGTGTGGACCTCCGTCTGTGACGTAACCATGGAGACGTGTGGACCTCCCTCTGTGACGTAACCATGGAGACGTGTGGACGTCCCTCTGTGAAGTAACCATGGAGACGTGTGGACCTCCGTCTGTGACGTAACCATGGTATCGTGTGGACCCTCGCTCTGTGACGTAACCATGGAGACGTGTGGACCTCCGTCTGTGACGTAACCATGGAGACGTGTGGGTCTCCCTCTGTGATGTAACCATGGAGACGTGTGGACGTCCCTCTGTGACGTACCATGGAGACGTGTGGGCCTCGCTCTGTGACGTAACCATGGAGACGTGTGTGGACCTCCGTCTGTGATGTAACCATGGAGACGTGTGGACATCCCTCTGTGACGTAACCATGGAGACGTGTGGACCTCCCTCTGTGACGTAACCATGGAGACGTGTGGACCTCCGTCTGTGACGTAACCATGGAGACGTGTGGACCTCCCTCTGTGACGTAACCATGGAGACGTGTGGACCTCCTCTGTGACGTAACCATGGAGACGTGTGGACCTCCGTCTGTGACGTAACCATGGAGACGTGTGGACCTCGCTCTGTGACGTAACCATGGAGACGTGTGTGGACCTCCGTCTGTGACGTAACCATGGAGACGTGTGGACCTCCCTCTGTGACGTAACCATGGAGACGTGTGGACCTCCCTCTGTGACGTAACCATGGAGACGTGTGGAGCTCCCCTCTGTGACGTAACCATGGAGACGTGTGGACGTCCCTCTGTGACGTACACCCATGGAGACGTGTGGACCCTCCGCTCTGTGATGCAACCATGGAGACGTGTGGATGTCCGCTCTGTGACGTAACCATGGAGACGTGGTGGACGCTCCCTCTGTGACGTAACCATGGAGACGTGTGGACCTCGCTCTGTGACGTAACCATGGAGACGTGTGGACCTCCGTCTGTGATGTAACCATGGAGACGTGTGGACCTCCCTCTGTGACGTAACCATGGAGACGTGTGGACCTCCGTCTGTGACGTAACCATGGAGACGTGTGGACCTCCCTCTGTGACGTAACCATGGAGACGTGTGGACTTCCGTCTGTGACGTAACCATGGAGACGTGTGGACGTCCCTCTGTGATGTAACCATGGAGACGTGTGGACGTCCCTCTGTGACGTAACCATGGAGACCAGTGGACCTCGCTCTGTGACGTAACCATGGAGACGTGTGGACCTCCGTCTGTGATGTAACCATGGAGACGTGTGGACATCCCTCTGTGACGTAACCATGGAGACGTGTGGACCTCCGTCTGTGACGTAACCATGGAGACGAGTGGACCTCGCACTGTGACGTAACCATGGAGACGTGTGGACCTCTGTCTGTGATTTAACCATGGAGACGTGTTGACCTCCGTCTGTGAGGTAACCATGGAGACGTGTGGACCTCTGTCTGTGACGTAACCATGGAGACGTGTGGACGTCCCTCTGTGACGTAACCATGAAGACGTGTGGACCCTCGCTCTGTTACGTAACCATGGAGACGTGTGGACCTCGCTCTGTGATGTAACCTTGGAGATGTGTGGACGTCCCTCTGTGACGTAACCATGGAGACGTGTGGACGTCCCTCTGTGACGTAACCATGGAGACGTGTGGACCTCGCTCTGTGACGTAACCATGGAGACGTGTGGACCTCGCTCTGTGACGTAACCATGGAGACGTGTGGACCTCGCTCTGTGACGTAACCATGGAGACGTGTGGACCTCCGTCTGTGACGTAACCATGGAGACGTGTGGACCTCTGTCTGTGACGTAACCATGGAGACGTGTAGACCTCCGTCTGTGACGAAACCATGGAGACGTGCGGACCTCACTCTGTGATGTAACCATGGAGACGTGTGGACCTCCGTCTGTAACGTAACCATGGAGACGTGTGGACTTGCGTCTGTGACGTAACCATGGAGACGTGTGGACGTCCCTCTATGACGTAACCATGGAGACGTGTGGACGTACCTCTGTGACGTAACAATGGAGACGGTGGACCTCGCTCTGTGAGGTAACCATGGAGACGTGTGGACCTACGTCTGTGACGAAACCATGGAGATGTGTGGACCTCCGTCTGTGACCTAACCATGGAGACATGTGGACGTCGCTCTGTGATGTAACCATGGAGACGTGTGGACCTCCGTCTGTGACCTTACCATGGAGACGTGTGGACCTCCGTCTGTGACGTAACCATGGAGACGTGTAGACGTCCCTCTGTGACGAAACCATGGAGACGTGCGGACCTCGCTCTGTGATGTAACCATGGAGACGTGTGGAACTCGCTCTGTGAAGTAACCATGGAGACGTGTGGACTTCCGTCCGTGACGGAACCATGGAGACGTGTGGACGTCCCTCTGTGACGTAACCATGGAGATGTGTGGACCTCGCTCTGTCACGTAACCATAGAGACGTGTGGACCTCGCTCTCTGACGTAACCATGGAGATGTGCGGACGTCCCTCTGTGACGTAACCATGGAGACGTGTGTTCGTCCCTCTGTGACGTAACCATGGAGACGTGTGGACGTCCCTCTATGACGTAACCATGGAGACGTGTGGACCTCCGTCTGTAACGTAACCATGGAGAGGTGTGGACCTCGCTCTGTGACGTAACCATGGAGACGTGTGGACCTCCCTCTGTGACGTAACCATGGAGACGTGTGGACGTACCTCTGTGACGTAACCATGGAGACGGTGGACCTCCCTCTGTGACGTAACCATGGAGACGTGTGGACCTCCCTCTGTGACGTAACCATGGAGACGTGTGGACCTTGCTCTGTCACGCAACCATGGAGACGTGTGGACCTCGCTCTGTGACGTAACCATGGAGATGTGCGGACGTCCCTCTGTGACGTAACCATGGACACGTGTGGACCTCCCTCTGTGACGTAACCATGGAGACGTGCGGACCTCGCTCTGTGACGTAACCATGGAGACGTGCGGACGTCCCTCTGGGACGTAACCATGGAGACATGTGGACGTCCCTCTGTGATGTAACCATGGAGACGTGTGGACCTCCGTCTGTGACGTAACCATGGAATCGTGTGGACCTCCCTCTGTGACGTAACCATGGAGGTGTGTGGACCTTGCTCTGTGACGTGACCATGGAGACGTGTGGACCTCGCTCTGTCGCGTAACCATGGAGACGTGTGGACCTCGCTCTGTGACGTAACCATGGAGATGTGCGGACGTCCCTCTGTGACGTAACCATGGAGACGTGTGGACGTCCCTCTGTGACGTAACCATGGAGACGTGTGGACCTCGCTCTGTGATGCAACCATGGACACGTGTGGATGTCCCTCTGTCACGTAACCATGGAGACATGTGGAAGTCCCTCTGTGACGTAACCATGGAGACGTGTGGACCTCGCTCTGTGACGTAACCATGGAAACGTGTGGACCTCCGTCTGTGATGTAACCATGGAGACGTGTGGACATCCCTCTGTGACGTAACCATGGAGACGTGTGGACCTCCGTCTGTGACGTAACCATGGAGAGGAGTGGACCTCGCACTGTGACGTAACCATGGAGACGTGTGGACTTCCGTCTGTGACGTAACCATGGAGACGTGTGGACGTCCCTCTATGACGTAACCATGGAGACGTGTGGACGTCCCTCTGTGACGTAACCATGGAGACCAGTGGACCTCGCTCTGTGACGTAACCATGGAGACGTGTGGACCTCCGTCTGTGATGTAACCATGGAGACGTGTGGACATCCCTCTGTGACGTAACCATGGAGACGTGTGGACCTCCGTCTGTGACGTAACCATGGAGACGAGTGGACCTCGCACTGTGACGTAACCATGGAGACGTGTGGACCTCTGTCTGTGATGTAACCATGGAGACGTGTTGACCTCCGTCTGTGAGGTAACCATGGAGACGTGTGGACCTCTGTCTGTGACGTAACCATGGAGGAGCGTGTGGACGTCCCTCTGTGACGTAACCATGGAGACGTGTGGACCTCCCTCTGTGACGTAACCATGGAGACGTGTGGACCTCGCTCTGTGATGTAACCTTGGAGATGTGTGGACGTCCCTCTGTGACGTAACCATGGAGACGTGTGGACGTCCCTCTGTGACGTAACCATGGAGTCGTGTGGACCTCGCTCTGTGACGTAACCATGGAGACGTGTGGACCCCTCCTCTGTGACGTAACCATGGAGACGTGTGGACCTCGCTCTGTGACGTAACCATGGAGACGTGTGGACCTCCGTCTGTGACCTAACCATGGAGACGTGTGGACCTCCGTCTGTGACTTAACCATGGAGACGTGTGGACCTCCGTCTGTGACGTAACCATGGAGACGTGCGGACCTCACTCTGTGATGTAACCATGGAGACGTGTGGACCTCCGTCTGTGACGTAACCATGGAGACGTGTGGACCTCCCTCTGTGACGTAACCATGGAGACGTGTGGACCTCCCTCTGTGACGTAACCATGGAGACGTGTGGACGTCCCTCTGTGACGTAACCATGGAGACGTGTGGACCTCGCTCTGTGAGGTAACCATGGAGACGTGTGGACCTCCGTCTGTGACGTAACCATGGAGATGTGTGGACCTCCCTCTGTGACGTAACCATGGAGACGTGTGGACCTCCCTCTGTGACGTAACCATGGAGACGTGTGGACCTCCGTCTGTGACGTAACCATGGAGACGTGTGGACCTCCGTCTGTGACGTAACCATGGAGACGTGTGGACCTCCCTCTGTGACGTAACCATGGAGACGTGTGGACCTCGCTCTGTGATGTAACCATGGAGACGTGTGGACCTCGCTCTGTGACGTAACCATGGAGACGTGTGGACTTTCCGTCTGTGACGGAACCATGGAGACGTGTGGACCTCCCTCTGTGACGTAACCATGGAGATGTGTGGACCTCCGCTCTGTGACGTAACCATGGAGACGTGTGGACCTCGCTCTGTGACGTAACCATGGAGACGTGTGGACGTCCCTCTGTGACGTAACCATGGAGACGTGTGGACCTCCCTCTGTGACGTAACCATGGAGACGTGTGGACGTCCCTCTGTGACGTAACCATGGAGACGTGTGGAGGTCCCTCTGTGACGTAACCATGGAGACGTGTGGACCTCCCTCTGTGACGTAACCATGGAGACGTGTGGACCTCGCTCTGTGATGTAACCATGGAGACGTGTGGACCTCCCTCTGTGACGTAACCATGGAGACGTGTGGACCTCCCTCTGTGACGTAACCATGGAGACGTGTGGACCTCGCTCTGTGACGTAACCATGGAGACGTGTGGACCTCCGCTCTGTGACGTAACCATGGAGATGTGTGGACCTCCCTCTGTGACGTAACCATGGAGACGTGTGGACCTCCGTCTGTGACGTAACCATGGAGACGTGTGGACCTCGCTCTGTGACGTAACCATGGAGACGTGTGGACCTCCGTCTGTGACGTAACCATGGAGACGTGTGGACCTCCCTCTGTGACGTAACCATGGAGACGTGTGGACCTCCGTCTGTGACGTAACCATGGAGACGTGTGGACCTCCCTCTGTGACGTAACCATGGAGACGTGTGGACCTCGCACTGTGAAGTAACCATGGAGACGTGTGGAGGTCCCTCTGTGACGTAACCATGGAGACGTGTGGACGTCCCTCTGTGACGTAACCATGGAGACGTGTGGACCTCGCTCTGTGATGCAACCATGGAGACGTGTGGATGTCCCTCTGTGACGTAACCATGGAGACATGTGGAAGTCCCTCTGTGACGTAACCATGGAGACGTGTGGACCTCGCTCTGTGACATAACCATGGAGACGTGTGGACCTCGCTCTGTGATGTAACCATGGAGACGTGTGGACATCCCTCTGTGACGTAACCATGGAGACGTGTGGACCTCCGTCTGTGACGTAACCATGGAGAGGAGTGGACCTCGCACTGTGACGTAACCATGGAGACGTGTGGACCTCCGTCTGTGACGTAACCATGGAGACGTGTGGACCTCCCTCTGTGACGTAACCATGGAGACGTGTGGACCTCCGTCTGTGACGTAACCATGGAGACGTGTGGACCTCCCTCTGTGACGTAACCATGGAGACGTGTGGACCTCGCACTGTGAAGTAACCATGGAGACGTGTGGAGGTCCCTCTGTGACGTAACCATGGAGACGTGTGGACGTCCCTCTGTGACGTAACCATGGAGACGTGTGGACCTCGCTCTGTGATGCAACCATGGAGACGTATGGATGTCCCTCTGTGACGTAACCATGGAGACATGTGGAAGTCCCTCTGTGACGTAACCATGGAGACGTGTGGACCTCGCTCTGTGACATAACCATGGAGACGTGTGGACCTCGCTCTGTGATGTAACCATGGAGACGTGAGGACCTCGCTCTGTGACGTAACCATGGAGACGTGTGGACGTCCCTCTATGACGTAACCATGGAGGTGTGTGGACCTCGCTCTGTTACGTAACCATGGAGACGTGTGGACCTCCGTCTGTGACGTAACCATGGAGACGTATGGATGTCCCTCTGTGACGTAACCATGGAGACATGTGGAAGTCCCTCTGTGACGTAACCATGGAGACGTGTGGACCTCGCTCTGTGACATAACCATGGAGACGTGTGGACCTCGCTCTGTGATGTAACCATGGAGACGTGTGGACATCCCTCTGTGACGTAACCATGGAGACGTGTGGACCTCCGTCTGTGACGTAACCATGGAGAGGTGTGGACCTCGCTCTGTGACGTAACCATGGAGACGTGTGGACCTCCGTCTGTGACGTAACCATGGAGACGTGTGGACCTCCCTCTGTGACGTAACCATGGAGACGTGTGGACCTCCGTCTGTGACGTAACCATGGAGACGTGTGGACCTCCCTCTGTGACGTAACCATGGAGACGTGTGGACCTCGCTCTGTGAAGTAACCATGGAGACGTGTGGACCTCCGTCTGTGACGTAACCATGGAGACGTGTGGACCTCCGTCTGTGACGTAACCATGGAGACGTGTGGACGTCCCTCTGTGACGTAACCATGGAGACGTGTGGACGTCCCTCTGTGACGTAACCATGGAGACGTGTGGACCTCGCTCTGTGACGTAACCATGGAGACGTGTGGACCTCCGTCTGTGATGTAACCATGGAGACGTGTGGACATCCCTCTGTGACGTAACCATGGAGACGTGTGGACCTCCGTCTGTGACGTAACCATGGAGACGAGTGGACCTCGCACTGTGACGTAACCATGGAGACGTGTGGACCTCCGTCTGTGATGTAACCATGGAGACGTGTTGACCTCCGTCTGTGAGGTAACCATGGAGACGTGTGGACCTCTGTCTGTGACGTAACCATGGAGACGTGTGGACGTCCCTGTGTGACGTAACCATGAAGACGTGTGGACCTCGCTCTGTTACGTAACCATGGAGACGTGTGGACCTCGCTCTGTGATGTAACCTTGGAGATGTGTGGACGTCCCTCTGTGACGTAACCATGGAGACGTGTGGACGTCCCTCTGTGACGTAACCATGGAATCGTGTGGACCTCGCTCTGTGACGTAACCATGGAGACGTGTGGACCTCCGTCTGTGACGTAACCATGGAGACGTTTGGATGTCCCTCTGTGAAGTAACCATGGTATCGTGTGGACCTCGCTCTGTGACGTAACCATGGAGACGTGTGGACCTCCGTCTGTGACGTAACCATGGAGACGTGTGGACCTCTGTCTGTGACGTAACCATGGAGACGTGTAGACCTCCGTCTGTGACGAAACCATGGAGACGTGCGGACCTCACTCTGTGATGTAACCATGGAGACGTGTGGAACTCGCTCGGTGAAGTAACCATGGAGACGTGTGGACCTCCGTCTGTGACGTAACCATGGAGACGTGTGGACTTCCGTCTGTGACGTAACCATGGAGACGTGTGGACATCCCTCTATGACGTAACCATGGAGACGTGTGGACGTACCTCTGTGACGTAACAATGGAGACGGTGGACCTCCCTCTGTGACGTAACCATGGAGACGTGTGGACGTCCCTCTGTGACATAACCATGGAGACGTGTGGACCTTGCTCTGTCACGCAACCATGGAGACGTGTGGACCTCGCTCTGTGACGTAACCATGGAGATGTGCGGACGTCCCTCTGTGACGTAACCATGGACACGTGTGGACCTCCCTCTGTGACGTAACCATGGAGACGTGTGGACCTCGCTCTGTGACGTAACCATGGAGACGTGCGGACGTCCCTCTGTGACGTAACCATGGAGACGTGTGGACCTCCGTCTGTCACGTAACCATGGAGACGTGTGGACGTCCCTCTGTGACGTAACCATGGAGACGTGTGGACCTCGGTCTGTCACGTAACCATGGAGACGTGTGGACGTCCCTCTGTGACGTAACCATGGAGACGTGTGGACCTCGCTCTGTTACGTAACCATGGAGACGTGTGGACCTCCCTCTGTGACGTAACCATGGAGACGTGTGGACCTCCGTCTGTGACGTAACCATGGAGACGAGTGGACCTCGCACTGTGACGTAACCATGGAGACGAGTGGACCTCCGTCTGTGATGTAACCATGGAGACGTGTTGACCTCCGTCTGTGAGGTAACCATGGAGACGTGTGGACCTCTGTCTGTGACGTAACCATGGAGACGTGTGGACGTCCCTCTGTGACGTAACCATGAAGACGTGTGGACCTCGCTCTGTTACGTAACCATGGAGACGTGTGGACCTCGCTCTGTGATGTAACCTTGGAGATGTGTGGACGTCCCTCTGTGACGTAACCATGGAGACGTGTGGACGTCCCTCTGTGACGTAACCATGGAATGTGTGGACCTCGCTCTGTGACGTAACCATGGAGACGTGTGGACCTCCCTCTGTGACGTAACCATGGAGACGTGTGGACCTCGCTCTGTGACGTAACCATGGAGACGTGTGGACCTCCGTCTGTGACGTAACCATGGAGACGTGTGGACCTCTGTCTGTGACGTAACCATGGAGACGTGTAGACCTCCGTCTGTGACGAAACCATGGAGACGTGCGGACCTCACTCTGTGATGTAACCATGGAGACGTGTGGAACTCGCTCGGTGAAGTAACCATGGAGACGTGTGGACCTCCGTCTGTACGTAACCATGGAGACGTGTGGACTTGCGTCTGTGACGTAACCATGGAGACGTGTGGACGTCCCTCTATGACGTAACCAGGAGCGGTGGACGTACCTCTGTGACGTAAGGAGACGGTGGACCTCCCTCTGTGAGGTAACCATGGAGACGTGTGGACCTCCCTCTGTGACGTAACCATGGAGACGTGTGGACCTCCGCTCTGTGACGTAACCATGGAGACGTGTGGACCTCGCTCTGTGACGTAACCATGGAGACGTGTGGACGTCCCTCTGTGACGTAACCATGGAGACGTGTGGACCTCCCTCTGTGACGTAACCATGGAGACGTGTGGACCTCCCTCTGTGACGTAACCATGGAGCGTGGGGACCTCCCTCTGTGACGTAACCATGGAGACGTGTGGACCTCGCTCTGTGACGTAACCATGGAGACGTGTGGACCTCCCTCTGTGACGTAACCATGGAGATGTGTGGACGTCCCTCTGTGACGTAACCATGGAGACGTGTGGACCTCCCTCTGTGACGCAACCATGGAGACGTGTGGACGTCCCTCTGTGACGTAACCATGGAGACGTGTGGACGTCCCTCTGTGACGTAACCATGGAGACGTGTGGACCTCCCTCTGTGATGTAACCATGGAGACGTGTGGACCTCCCTCTGTGAGGTAACCATGGAGTCGTGTGGACCTCCGTCTGTGACGTAACCATGGAGACGTGTGTGGACCTCTGCTCTGTGACGTAACCATGGAGACGTGTGGACCTCGCTCTGTGATGTAACCATGGAGACGTGTGGACCTCCGTCTGTGACGTAACCATGGAGATGTGTGGACCTCCCTCTGTGACGTAACCATGGAGACGTGTGGACCTCCCTCTGTGACGTAACCATGGAGACGTGTGGACCTCCCTCTGTGACGTAACCATGGAGACGTGTGGACCTCCGTCTGTGACGTAACCATGGAGACGTGTGGACCTCCCTCTGTGACGTAACCATGGAGATGTGTGGACCTCCCTCTGTGACGTAACCATGGAGACGTGTGGGACCTCGCTCTGTGACGTAACCATGGAGACGTGTAGATGTCACTCTGTGACGTAACCATGGTATCGTGTAGACCTCGCTCTGTGACGTAACCATGGAGACGTGTGGACCTCCGTCTGTGACGTAACCATGGAGACTTGTGGACGTCCCTCTGTGACACAACCATGCAGACGTGTGGACCTCCGCCTCTGTGATGTAACTATGGAGACGTGTGGACATCGCTCTGTGACGTAACCATGGAGACGTGGGGACCTCGTTCCTCTGTGACGTAACCATGGAGACGTGTGGATCTCGCTCTTGATGTAACCATGGAGACGTGTGGACCTCCCTCTGTGACGTAACCATGGAGACGTGTGGACCTCGCTCTGTGACGTAACCATGGAGACGTGTGGACCTCCGTCTGTGATGTAACCATGGAGACGTGTGGACCTCGCTCTGTGACGTAACCATGGAGACGTGTGGACCTCCCTCTGTGACGTATCCATGGAGACGTGTGGACCTCTCTCTGTGACGTAACCATGGAGACGTGTGGACCTCCCTCTGTGACGTAACCATGGAGACGTGTGGACCTCCGTCTGTGACGTAACCATGGAGACGTGTGGACCTCCGTCTGTGACGTAACCATGGAGACGTGTGGACATCCGTCTTTGAAGTAACCATGGAGACGTGTGGACCTCCGTCTGTCACGTAACCAAGGAGACGTGTGGACCTCGCACTGTAACGTAACCATGGAGACGTGTGGAGGTCCCTCTGTGACGTAACCATGGAGACGTGTGGACGTCCCTCTGTGACGTAACCATGGAGACGTGTGGACCTCGCTCTGTGATGCAACCATGGACACGTGTGGATGTCCCTCTGTGACGTAACCATGGAGACATGTGGAAGTCCCTCTGTGACGTAACCATGGAGACGTGTGGACCTCGCTCTGTGACGTAACCATGGAGACGTGCGGACGTCCCTCTGTGACGTAACCATGGAGACGTGTGGACGTCCCTCTGTGATGTAACCATGGAGACGTGTGGACCTCCGTCTGTGACGTATCCATGGAGACGTGTGGACGTCCCTCTGTGACGTAACCATGGTATCGTGTGGACCTCGCTCTGTGACGTAACCATGGAGACGTGTGGACCTCCGTCTGTGAGGTAACCATGGAGACGTTTAGACCTCCGTCTGTGACGAAACCATGGAGACGTGCGGACCTCGCTCTGTGATGTAACCATGGAGACGTGTGGAACTCCGTCTGTGACGTAACCATGGAGACGTGTGGACCTCCGTCTGTGACATAACCATGGAGACGTGTAGACCTCCGTCTGTGACGAAACCATGGAGACGTGCGGACCTCGCTCTGTGATGTAACCATGTAGACGTGTGGAACTCGCTCTGTGAAGTAACCATGGAGACGTGTGGACTTCCGTCCGTGACGTAACCATGGAGACGTGTGGACGTCCCTCTGTGACGTAACCATGGAGACGAGTGGACCTCGCACTGTGACGTAACCATGGAGACGTGTGGACATCCGTCTGTGACGTAACCATGGAGACGTGTGGACCTCCCTCTGTGACGTAACCATGGAGACATGTGGAAGTCCCTCTGTGACGTAACCATGGAGACGTGTGGACCTCGCTCTGTGACGTAACCATTGAGACGTGTGGACCTCGCTCTGTGATGTAACCATGGAGACGTGAGGACCTCGCTCTGTGACGTAACCATGGAGACGTGTGGACGTCCCTCTATGACGTAACCATGGAGACGTGTGGACCTCCCTCTGTGACGTAACCATGGAGACGTGTGGACTCTCCCTCTGTGACGTAACCATGGAGACGTGTGGACCTCGCGTCTGTGATGTAACCATGGAGACGTGTGGACCTCCCTCTGTGACGTAACCATGGAGACGTGTGGACCTCCCTCTGTGACGTAACCATGGAGACGTGTGGACCTCCCTCTGTGACGTAACCATGGAGACGTGTGGACCTCCCTCTGTGATGTAACCATGGAGACGTGTGAGACGTAACCATGGGGAGGGGTGGACCTTGCTCTGTCACGCAACCATGGAGACGTGTGGACCTCGCTCTGTGACGTGACCATGGAGACGTGTGGTCGCCCTCTGTGACGTAACCATGGAGACGGGTGGACCTTGCTCTGTCACGCAACCATGGAGACGTGTGGACCTCGCTCTGTGACGTAACCATGGAGATGTGCGGACGTCCCTCTGTGACGTAACCATGGACACGCGTGGACCTCCCTCTGTGACGTAACCATGGAGACGTGTGGACCTCCGTCTGTGACGTAACCATGGAGACGTGTGGGCGTCCCTCTGTGACGTAACCATGGTATCGTGTGGACCTCGCTCTGTGACGTAACCATGGAGACGTGTGGACCTCCGTCTGTGACGTAACCATGGAGACGTGTGGACCTCCGTCTGTGACGTAACCATGGAGACGTGTAGACCTCCGTCTGTGACGAAACCATGGAGACGTGCGGACCTCCGTCTGTGACGTAACCATGGAGACGTGTGGACCTCCCTCTGTGACGTAACCATGGAGACGTGTGGATGTACCTCTCTGACGTAACCATGGAGACGTGTGGAACTCGCTCTGTGAAGTAACCATGAAGACTTGTGGACTTCCATCTGTGATGTAACCATGGAGACGTGTGGACGTCCCTCTATGACGTAACCATGGAGACGTGTGGAACTCGCTCTGTGAAGTAACCATGAAGACTTGTGGACTTCCATCTGTGATGTAACCATGGAGACGTGTGGACGTCCCTCTATGACGTAACCATGGAGACGTGTGGACCTCCGTCTGTGACGTAACCATGGAGACGTGTGGACCTCGCTCTGTGACGTAACCATGGAGACGTGTGGACCTCCCTCTGTGACGTAACCATGGAGACGTGTGGACCTCCCTCTGTGACGTAACCATGGAGACGTGTGGATGTACCTCTCTGACGTAACCATGGAGACGTGTGGACCTCCCTCTGTGACGTAACCATGGAGGTGTGTGGACCTTGCTCTGTGACGTAACCATGGAGACGTGTGGACCTCGCTCTGTCGCGTAACCATGGAGACGTGTGGACCTCGCTCTGTGACGTAACCATGGAGATGTGCGGACGTCCCTCTGTGACGTAACCATGGGGACGTGTGGACGTCCCTCTGTGACGTAACCATGGAGACGTGTGGACCTCGCTCTGTGACGTAACCATGGAGACGTG
This sequence comes from Atherinomorus stipes, assembly GCA_023101725.1. Lineage (NCBI taxonomy): Eukaryota > Metazoa > Chordata > Actinopteri > Atheriniformes > Atherinidae > Atherinomorus > Atherinomorus stipes. The sequence goes on from JALJCO010012624.1 coordinate 72,507, forward strand.
CGGACGTCCCTCTGTGACGTAACCATGGAGACGTGTGGACGTCCCTCTGTGACGTAACCATGGAGATGTGTGGACCTCGCTCTGTGACGTAAACATGGAGACGTGTGGACCTCCGTCTGTGACGTAACCATGGAGACGTGTAGACGTCCCTCTGTGACGTAACCATGGTATCGTGTGGACCTCGCTCTGTGACGTAACCATGGAGACGTGTGGACCTCCATCTGTGACGTAACCATGGAGACGTGTGGACCTCCGTCTGTGACATAACCATGGAGACGTGTAGACCTCCGTCTGTGACGAAACCATGGAGACGTGCGGACCTCGCTCTGTGATGTAGCCATGGAGACGTGTGGAACTCGCTCTGTGAAGTAACCATGGAGACGTGTGGACTTCCGTCCGTGACGTAACCATGGAGACGTGTGGACGTCCCTCTGTGACGTAACCATGGAGATGTGTGGACCTCGCTCTGTCACGTAACCATGGAGACGTGTGGACCTCGCTCTCTGAATAACCATGGAGATGTGCGGACGTCCCTCTGTGACGTAACCATGGAGACGTGTGTTCGTCCCTCTGTGACGTAACCATGGAGACATGTGGACCTCCCTCTGTGACGTAACCATGGAGACGTGCGGATTTCCCTCTGTGACGTAACCATGGAGACGTGTGGACGTTCCTCCGTGACGTTACCATGGAGAAGCGTGGACGCCCCTCTTTGACGTAACCATGGAGACGTGCGGACACCCCTCTGTGACGTAGCCATGGAGAAGCATTGACCTCGCTCTGAGCCGCGGTTGCTCGGCAACGCGCTGCCTTATCCCGGCTGCAAACGCTGCAGTGTCGGGGCCAGAGAGGTCAGGGAGCTGATGACCTGCATCCAGACGAGGCCTTGGACCGCAGAGCTGCGATAACTCAGGGAGACGAGACGCTGATGGCTGCCATTACACTGCATCACAGACTTTCATCAGACTAAATGACTGATTCAGACCGGGACTCGCTTTTCTGCTCACAGCGGTCAGGAATTATTAGCAGCAGAATTATGCAGACTGAATCACTGTCGGGGTTGTGAAGGGCACTTTATTATCCCATCAGCCGCTGGTAGAGATACAGACACGTCTGTTAGAGTGGAAGCCGGACGGTGACCCAACACCATCAGTTTCATCCGTCTCCAAGCCATCACGTAGCCATTACTGGCCAAATAATTAACCCTCATTATCACGCTCATTGGCTTATCCACCGTCCATTAACGGCTCTGGTGTTCCTGACAGCTGAGGGTCTCAGAGGAGCCGGACTCATTAGACTAAACCGGACCTCGTTAGACTGAGGCGAGACCTCGTTAGACTGAACCGGACCTCGTTAGACTGAACCGGACCTCGTTAGACTGAGGCGAGACCTCGTTAGACTGAACCGGACCTCGTTAGACTGAGGCGAGACCTCGTTAGACTGAACCGGACCTCGTTAGACTAAACCGGACCTCGTTAGACTGAACCGGACCTCGTTAGACTGAACCGGACCTCGTTAGACTAAACCGGACCTCGTTAGACTGAGGCGAGACCTCGTTAGACTAAACCGGACCTCGTTAGACTGAACAGAGACCTCGTAAGACTGAACTAAGACCTACTTAGACTTAACCAAGGCCTTGTTAGACAGAGCAGGGACCTCTTAAGACTGAACCGAGACCTCTTTAGACTGAACTGAGATCTTGTTAGTCTGAACCGGAACCTCGTTAGACTTCGTAGACAGAAAATATTGCAACATTTGTCAGAACGTCAGAAAATACTCACGTCAGAGATTCCAGCTGCACGTCAGCAGATAACCGAGCTTTTATTCCCCGAGAGTCTGGAAACTTCTGTCCACAGATCCTACAGAAGCAGAGGAGAGGGACTACTGTAGTACTGTAGTGGTACTGTAGTACTGAAGATCCCTCCGGGATGAATGAAGTATTTCATTTCAAAAACGATCACAACAATGTTTGTTTCAGCAAGAAAACATTCCGCTGGTCGTGATGCTGAGAAACCTTCATCCTCTTCCTCCTCATCACTCACATCCAGACCAAGAGTCACTGATGCCAGAGATGCAGCCGGAGACCCGTCAGTCTTTACAGGATGAAGCGTGGAGATGTGTTCACAGCCAAAGATACACACTAATACTCATGTTACTGCCGTAAATGCGCATAGTATATACACACACATTACTGCCTTAAATACGCATTGATACACGTGACTGTGTAATATATGCATTATTTGGTTGATTTAATTCCAAGTGCATAACAAGGATTTGGTTGTGGTGGCTGAAACTGGGCTCTGCATTATTGTGGCGCCACAATAACACACTCACAGCCTGCAGAAATAAATACATCCATTGTCAGCAAACATTTGTGGATCTGGCACATTTTTGATGTGATTCAGCAAACAGAGCTGCTACATTAAGTGTGCTCAAAGAAGCAAATTTTATTCCTGCCTGCTCAACCGTGAGGTGTTACATTCAGCTTACTGTCAACAGCACAGAGAGGAAGGAGAAGCTGCGTGTGCATGTTGGAAACAGAAAGCAGCCATGCATCCAGAATCCAGATCAGCAAAACAGCAAAGCCTTACAAAGATGGAAACAAGCAGGTGGAGGATGAATGAGGAACGTTTGATGCAGGTTGCTAAAGAAGGTTTGTTTTAACCCTGAAAATGTGTTCTGTTCCTAATGTTTAAATGTAGTGTAGACATGCATGTAGCATCAGAACCTTTAATCCCAGTAAGTATCAGAACATTTAATCCCAGTTAGCACCAGTAACTTTAATCCCGGTCAGAGACAGAACCTTTAATCCCAGGCAGCATCGAACCCTTTAATCCCAGTCAGCATCAGAACCTTTAATCCCTGTCAGCATCAGACCCTTTAATCCCAGTCAGCATCAGAACCTTTAATCCCAGTCAGCATCAGAACCTTTAATCCCAGTCAGCACCAGAACCTTTAATCCCAGTCAGCACCAGAATCTTTAATCCCAGTCAGCATCAGAACCTGTAATCCCACTCAGCATCAGAACCTTTAATCCCAGTCAGCATCAGACCCTTTAATCCCAGTCAGCACCAGAACCTTTAAGTCCAGTCAGCACCAGAACCTTTAATTCTAGTCAGCATCAGAACCTTTAATCCCACTCAGCATCAGAACATTTAATTCCAGGAAGCATCTAGAACCTTTAATCCCAGTCATTATCTAGAACCTTTAATCCCAGTCAGCATCAGAACCTGTAATCCCAGTCATCATGTAGAACCTTTAATCCCAGTCAGCATCTAGAACCTTTAATCCCAGTCAGCATCAGAACCTGTAATCCCAGTCATCATCTAGAACCTTTAATCCCAGTCAGCATCAGAACCTTTAATCCCAGTCAGCATCAGAACCTTTAATCCCAGTCAGCTTCTAGAACCTTTAATCCCAGTCAGCTTCTAGAACCTTTAATCCCAGTCAGCATCCAGAACCTTTAATCCCAGTTAGCATCAGAAACTTCAATCCCAGTCAGCATCTAGAACGTTTGATCTCAGTCAGCATCTAGAACCTTTAATCCCAGTCAGCATCCAGAACCTTTACATAGACCTTTCTGCTTACAGTACTTGTTATGTATGGCTGGTCCTGATTGGACATTAGTCAGTTTAAGCTCTGTGATTGGTGGAAAGTTTGACTTCATCTTCAGATTTAAATTGAGGCCTCTGAGCTCCTGCAATAACAAGATCACGTTGATATCAGCAGCATCTCAGAATTAATTCAGGAACATCACAGATTAGACGCTTTCATGGATGGATGGAGAGATAAAGGTAGGTCACAATAATCTAAATATGAACACGTGGAAAGAGTCCTTCTTCCCGTTACCGTGGAAACCCTCAGAGATGCTCCTGTCGTCAGACACATAAAAACCATGTTTTTATGTGTAATGAATGCTGACACTGATGCACGGCAGCTTTCATACGTGGGAATGAAGGCATGCGGGGTCGGAACAAGCAATAAGTGGCAGTTTCACACAACACCTCAAGTCCTAGTAAGATAATGAGGAGCGTGTGCATGTGTGGTTTAGAGGAGGAGACGGGGAGGGGGGGCGCCACTCGGTGTGCTCACATATTCAGCCTGCATCATAGACTTTTATCCTTTGAGTTTTAATTAACTGAAAGCAAGAAAATTGGATTCAATCCGAGGGAACGAAGAGATAAAAGATCTCTGCATCTCTTTCTCACCTGCTGCGTTTCATCTCCTCCTCCTCCTCCCAGCGAGACAAAGCAGAGGCATCCTTCTTATTAAGGCTCAGTACAATTAGACGCGTGCACTGCAGCTTGTTTTAATTCTCCTCATGGAAGCGGGAGCTTTGAGGCAGCAGACTTTGAAGCTCCGCTGCGGCTCTCTGGCTGCAAGGTGATGACAGTATGACATCTAATCGTATTCCTACAGACGAGCAGATTAAACGCCACAGTCGGCTCGTTTCGCTGCAGCAAGAGACCTCGCTGCACCGGAGGAAGGAAGCTGTTTGAAATTCAACTTGTGATCACTTTCTCAGTCTGATTGTTGAGTTACGGCAGAGTCCCTCTGCAACTCCCAGCTCTGCTCGCAGCTACTTTCTGAGTCCTCCACGTTCTTGTATGTTATTCTGAAAACAATAAATCAGTGTTAAAGATGAACAATCCCACTTCTGGAGCTTGAATTCTCCATTTGGGACTGGTGTGACATCACAGTGGCATTTACGACGTGAACTGTCCAGCAGCATTTGACGTGACCATTCAGGGACAGTATGACATCAAATCATCGGGGCTCCCACTCTTTTCTAGAAGATGTTTTCGAGGACTTTTCTAGGACATTTTTCAGGACTTTTCCAGCTGCTACAGTACGATTAAAGTTGTCACAACAGCGACAAACGGCAACAAAACGGCGACAAACAGCGACAAAGCTGCGATGAAACAGTGATGTAGCCGCAACATAGCGGCGACAAAATGGCAATAAAGTGGTGTAGCAGTGGTGTAGCGATGTAGCAGTGACCAAACAGTGACGAAATGGCAACAAAACAGCAACAAAGCAGTGACGAAACGACGATGAAGCTTCGACAAAACAGTAAGGAAACGGTGACGAAGTGGCGACGATATGGTGACGCAACAGTAACAAAACTGCGATGAAACGGCGACGAAGCAGTGGTGAAACTACGATGAAGATGTGATGAAACTGTGACAAAATGTCAACGAAATGTCAACGAAATGTCAACAAAATGGCAACAAAATGGCAACGAAATGGCGACGCAACAGTGACGAAACTGCGATGAAGCTGCGATGAAACAGTGACGAAGCGGCAAGAAAGTGGTGTAGTGGTGGTGTAGTGATGTGGTGGTTGGCGCCGCTGGCAGCATCATTCATTCTCCTTGCAGACGGGGTTGTGTGTAAATGTGTTGCCCTGTCTGATGTGGATCTGGTGTTCACAGGGAGAGCAGAGGGCTTCAGCATATCATCACTGATATGTGACTCGAATCATGTCGAAGGAATTTCCACAAACAATTTATTCTCCAGAAACAACTTTATCAAAGTGGCCTTCATGTTTGTGAAGATGAGGATGGTAAGAGGAATACCTTATTCTCTTTTATGTGTCCTGTCCAGCATGGTAGCAGCAGAATCAATCAATCAATCAATCAATCAATCAATCAAATCGAAGATACTTTATTGATCCCTGAGGGGAAATTCACAAGAGGACCTAACTGCAGTTACAATGACCGACAAGGACGCCGCCATACATCCAATCCATACAGGAAGTCTCATGAGGAAGTTAGTTAAATACCGCCAAGAGTAACTACAGGGGTTAGACAATGAAACTGAAACAGCTGTCATTTTAGTGTGGGAGGTTTCATGGCTAAATTAGACCAGCCTGGTGGCAAATATTCATTAATTGCACGTTGCACCAGTAAGAGCAGAGTGTGAAGGTTCAATTAGCAGGTAAAAAGCACAGTTTTGCTCAAGACATTGCAATGCATACAACATTGTATCAGAGTTCAAAAGAGGACAAATTGTTGGTGCACGTCTTGCCGGCGCCACGGTATCCAGGGTATCAAGAGCCACGGTATCCAGGGTAATGTCAGCATACCACCAAGAAGGACAAACCACATCCAACAGGATTAACTGTGGACGCAAGAGGAAGCTGTCTGAACGGGATGTCCGGGTGCTAACCCGGATTGTATCCAAAAAACAAAACCACAGCGGCCCAAATCACGGCAGAATTAAATGTGCACCTCAGCTCTCCTGTTTCCACCAGAACTGTCTGTCGGGAGCTCCACAGGGTGAATATACACGGCCGGGCTGCTAAAGCCAAACCTTTGGTCACTCGTGCCAATGCCAAACGTCGGTTTCAATGGTGCAAGGAGCGCAAATCTTGGGCTGTGGACAATGTGAAACATGTATTGTTCTCTGATGAGTCCACCTTTACTGTTTTCCCCACATCCGGGAGAGTTTTCGGTGTGGAGAAGCCCCAGAGAAGTGTACCACCCAGATTGTTGCATGGCCAGAGTGAAGCATGGGGGTGGATCAGAGATGGTTTGGGCGGCCATATCATGGCATTCGCTTGGCCCAATACTTGTGCTAGATGGGCGTGTCACTGCCAAGGACTACTGAACCATTCTGTAGGACCATGTTCATCCAAAGGTTCAAACATTGTATCCTGAAGGCGATGCAGTGTATCAGGATGATAATGCACAAATACACACAGCAAGACTGATGAAAGATTGGTTTGATGAACATTAAAGTGAAGTTGAACATTTCCCAGGACCTCAAAGTCACCAGATCTAAATATTATTGAGCCACTTTGGGGAGTTTTGGAGGAGCGAGTCAGGAAACGTTTTCCTCCACCAGCATCACGTAGTGACCTGGCCACTATCCTGCAAGAAGAATGGCTTAAAATCCCTCTGACCACTGTTCAGGACTTGTATATGTCATTTTCAAGACGAATTGTCGCTGTATTGGCCGCAAAAGGAGGCCCCCCACCATACTAATAAATGATTGTGGTCTAAAACCAAGTGTTTCAGTTTCATTGTCCACCCCGTGTATCTGTGGCTTGCAAACAGATGTGTATGGTGTAGTCGGGTGGTTAGGGTTAGGAGAAGGGTCAGGGTTAGATTTTAGTAAGTTACATGAAAAACAAACTTCCGATTGGGACTTCAAGCATGGATTGGATATATGGCAACGTACCGTGACTGCAGTTGGGTCCCTCTCGAAATTCATGTTTCAGTACAACCCGTCCAAGACACACAAACAAAACACATAAGCAATGGAAATCTGGTTGCTTTATTGTGTTGAACAGTTTTGCTTTGCCAAGAGGAGCTTTATGAACACAAGGCTCCACTTGATATCCTGTTTATTCATTTTATTTCTTTAATTAAACATTTGTCTATAACAGCATTCCATACCATACTGCTGGGCCTGACAAGGAGAAATGAAAGAAAAGAAAGTTAATAGAAGCAGTGATAGAAAGTGGAACAGAGAGAAAGGAATAAGGAAAAGAGAGAGAGGAGAGAAAACATGAATCCACTTCCACAGTTTACTGGTGCATCTGTACAGAAATCCCTAAACAACATTCCAAGGTCTCTGCTGGAAAACAAAATTATCAATCCCCTACAGGAGGACCTGCAGGTGGCTTAAATATCCTCAGATCATACAAACACACGCAGAACTACGCAGAGAAGAGGTACAACCTAGTCATCGCAATGGAAAGCAGTGTCACAGCATCAACATGCATAATAAAGGGTCTCCATGGTGATACAGTCATGCAGATGCAGCCTCGTCTCTGCAAGGAGGAGGAAGCCCGCACAGCCCGAGACCTGGTTCCCCCCAGCAGCCCCCCAGGGGCCCGGACCCCAGCCGCCCCCCCCCCAAAGGAATAGACATGCATCCCCCAAGAGGGCGGCCCCAGCCGGAGCCCCCCACTGTCATGGGGCCCCGGCCCCAGCAGACCAAGACCAGCAACTGCCGACCCCCCCCCTCCGGAGCCCAGGGCCCAAGCGCCCAGGGGCAACCCGACCCAGGTGGACCAGCCAAGACCATGCCCCCCCTCCCCCCGATGCCCCTGCACCACACACCTGACACCAGGGCGCAACCACCCCCCCCACACACCACCACCACACTCACACATGCACTTCTCCATCCACCCCCCCACCCACCTCTCTATACCCTCAATACCCACATGAACTCCCCCCCCCCACACATGCACCGCCCCCACCCTCCAACCCTACCCACACTCACATTATTAGACCATGGTGTATTACCATTATTATTTATGTTATTTATTTTTTTATTATTATTATAATACCATTATTATTGTTTTATCTATATATTAATTTATTTAATTGATATTTTTATTGGATTAATTAATTGATTAGATTAATTAAAAAGAGAAATCTGAGGAGATTATTTCTACGGCAGCTGGATGTCAGAATTTATGACCTGCATGTTTAATGTTCGTTTGGTTAAATTTCTGCTTATAGGACAGTTTAATCGTCTTGCTGATTATGAAGTATGGCTTTCAGATGGGAGATACAACTGTATTCTGCTATTTTCTGATTTGACATTTATACCACTATGTTCAGAGTTTCTCTAACTGTGTAGTTTTTGTTGTCTGGGTAGCAGCTAACACCCTGATAACTAACGGAGAGCTAAATCTGGACTCACAGGACTCGTTCGTTCTACTTAAAGTTTTGATGAAAATCAAAGAACTTTTGCTGCAGATGATGTTGAAGTCCGGGATTGGCTGCAGTAGGGTTTTACTGGGATGTACTACCAGAGCAGTAAAAGCACCTCTGACTGATCTGCAGCCTCGTTTTTGTCCTGCAGAATCACAGCGAACAGAGAGAAGGAGAACAAGTAAAGCTGGAGAACAGGTCTGCATATCCTTCATCCAGTTTAAACCCTCGTTTTTGTGCAAACTTCATTCAGTGGCAAAGTCAAACTGGTTCCACGACTCATGCGCTGGTTTGACTTCCAGGAAAGTCGTTATAGATTGTAAAACGCAGGCCGAACAGACTATTTATAAGACGCTGACAGTTAAAGTCACACAGACCATACATAACCTCTGCTGATGTATGGCTGCCATTAGCTAAATGCTTTTAACCAGCTGTTTGGATGGATGCCCCCCCTCCCGGCAGTTGCTTCCTTTCCTCTGCTCCGCTCCACGTTGTTATTTACGACGGAGAGGACGTGGTGGGAACGGCTCACACCTGGGATCACCGGTCCCACCCATGCATCATGCACCCGAGCAGCGCTGAAAGTTAGAACAACCTCTGCAGGAGATGAGGAACGCATCATCAGATTCACTCCTCACTGTCCTGGAGGAGTCATTCTACTCCACTGAAGCAAGCATGAAGGTCTCCAAAATGTCCTGGTAGACGGCTGCATTGATGCTGGACTTGATGAAGCTCACAGGTCCATTCCTTATGAAGTCCTCCACACGTCTGAAAGGCCCTTTCCTGACCATCTTCTCCAGGCTGCTGTCAGCCCTCCGGCTTCTACACCGTTTTCTTCCTCACTTCTTCCTTCCACTTAACTGTCCATTAATGTGCTTTGAGACACTCTGAGAACATCCAGCTTCTTTTCTATCACTTTTTGTGTCTTTCCACCTTGTGCAGGGAGTTAATGATGGTTTTCTGCGCAACTGTCAGATCAGCATCTTCCCAATGATTGTGAATTCTTCTAAACCAACACAGAGACTTTTTAAAGGCTCAGGGTACTTATGGAGGTGTTTGGATTACTGACCTGATTAGAATGTGACACTCTGAACCTACAATACTGGAGCTTTTCACAATATTCTCATTTTTTCAGTTTTTGAATTTGAGGTTTTCTTAAGCTGCAACTTCTAATCAGCAACATCCAAACAAATAAAAGCTGGAAATATATTGATTCACATATTATTTATCTATACAAAATGTAAATTGCACCTTTTAAGTTGAATTACAAAAATACAAGAACTTTTTCAGGATATTCTCATTTTTGGGTAGTACCTGTATATATGTGTATCTGCAGCAAAGTATTTTGTATCCCATATGATGAACTACTGTATTTTCTCTGTATGTGTCCAAGGTGCTTGGAACTTAATCCATCAATCATATACACAGCTCTGTTTTAAAGTCCACGTCCCCTCCCATAGATGGAAAAATAAATCATCTGTCAGTGAAATCAGATGAAGTTGACAAAAGTGATGATTAAATAAAAATACTGTGAAAATCATGACATTGATTTGAAATTAAAAACACACACACAAAAAATAAAAACCAGTAAACAAGCATGATGGGGCTCTGAAGCTAAAATGTTGTTGAGCAACACTTTGAGACAATCACTGCAATCAGGTGTTTCTGTAACGTCCAATCAGACGTCTGCACCTGCTGACAGGTACGATGGTCCATGTTCATGGAAAGATGCTCTGATGCTGTGGTTCCCAAACTGGGGGGCGGGACCCAGCCAGGCCTCTAGTTTTTGTACTTCTAACAAAAAATGGGCATTTTCTTTAAAGTACTAATGAACAAATGGTGATGACTCAAAAGGCATTGCCCCCCCCCCCATCCCAAATGCAGTGCATTTTTTCATGTGTCTCATGGTAAATGTTCGGGTGCACCACCACGGTGGTGGGATGGGGGGCTTGACATTAACATTTCCGATGAAAAGGGGGCCCTACAAAAAAAGTTTGGGAACCACTGCTCTAATGTGTCTGGGACAGTTTTGTTTGTTTGTTTGTTTGTTTTCTTTCATCATTATTTGCAACCCAAATTCAAAAGAAATGTTTTATTTCACTAAATTATCATTTTGTAAGTTTTTATTTATTATCAGTTTCTTTAGTTTCTTATTTGAATTACTGTTGTGAATTTAGCCTTTTCTTTAACTGGAGGGTATGAATGAATAATTTTGAGGACGGCTGTATTTATATATACATACGGTATGTGTATATATGTGTGTATATTTATGTATATTTATGCATATGTTCCTCCGGTGGGCGGCGGGTTGGATGACTCACTAACGTCCTCTTAAGTTGCTCATTTCCAAATGAACAGGTTAAACAAGCAGACATGGACAGGAAGCCGTTGCCTAGCAACTGTGTCAGATGGTTCTCTGCAGGGTGGGAGCAGATGCCTTCTCTCTGAAGCGTCTGTCAGGCTGATATCAATTAGTGGTTGTCATGGCGATGTTATTGATTGCTCAGTAAAGTGAAACTGCTGTTTGTCAGAGTGAACCAATCACAGCTCACGCCTCACTAACGAGCGTGCGCGCGTGTTCCCGTCCTCATCATACATGTGGTTGCACACACGAGAAGTTTTCAGGACCAGCAGGTCTCAGACCAGCTCTGATGTTCCCTCATCACGGACTTCGCTGCTGCTGCAGCCTCCAGAGACGAGGCAGCGAGGGAGGGGGTGCTTTTATCCTAGTTTTCAGGGTTTTACACCCCTGTGAACAAGCTTCGTCTCCACATCTGCTGCTTTCACCAGAACCAGATGCATTTAGCTGCACATCACGGATGGATTTCACCGATGCTGCCACAAATAAATCAAGTTTGTGATGTCAAGTTTGCCTGATGAAGGTCTAGCACCGAATCATGATATACATATATGCGAGTTGGACAGTGTGCAGGAGGCTTTCTGTTAACTTTGGTTGTTTTCTCCTGCAGCTGTCACGCCGTATAGATGTGCCAAACGTTTTACCTTAATACAGTAAAAATGAGAAAAAGTTCAAACCAAATTACAGAAAATCACAATAAAGTTTTTAATGGAGCTGAGAAGAGGACCACAGAGCCCTGGAGAGGGGGGCCCAGAACGGAACCTTGTGGGACCCCACAGCTAGGGTTGTGCAATTAATCAAAATTTGATTGTGATTTCAATTTCAGTGTCAAACAATCTCCAAACTCATATAATCGAGTTGAAACAATTTATTTGGCGTTTTTCTTTTTGAAAGTTATTCTGAAGTTAAAATTGATTTTAGTGGCTTCTCACCTGTGCAATTTGTTGGGTGTCATTAACAAAAATGTTAGATTTGGAATGTGGTAGCATTGCACTAAAGCTTACAGTTTAGTTTGAATAAAAATGTATTTATTATTTATTATATTATATATATTTTTTTATATATAAAATAAATAGATTTATTTTATTTTTCAAATATCAGCTGGACATTTTATTTTGGATACATTTATGTTTTTCTATGCCTTATTTAATATTCAAACTATAATTATTTTATCCATTTAATGTTTATTAATTGCAAAACAGCTGTAAGGTTCATATTTATAGCCTACATATTTTTCAGTTTCAACATTTTGCATAAATTATTAATGACAAACTGTCTTTGACAGAGAGAGAAATGTTAAATGAATGCATCATATAACTAAAAAATAATGGATTGAATAACCGTAATTTCAATATTAATCCAAATAATGGTGATAATGACTTTTCCATAAGTGAGCAGTCCTACCCACAGCTGAGGAGGAGACACGATCGGAACCACTGCAGGACAGAACCTCTGACACCGACACATTGTTCCAGTCGTGTCAGGAGGATTTGGTCTCAACTGTGTCTAATTCTGCTGCTTCAGGACAGCACAACTCCCAGAGTCTACGGTTAAAAGAAGGTCATTAAAACTCTGAAAGAGCCGTTTCAGTGCTGCAGAAGGACTTAAACCCAGACTGGAATTTATCAAGGATATTGTTAGGAACCAAGTGAGCCTGTAGTTGTTGTTGGAATACTTTCTCAAGCACTTCTGATAAGAAAGGGAGTTTAGTTATGGGCCTGTAGTTGGAGAGGATGGACGTGTTTAAATACAGCTGGATGACAGACGGGTGTAATTAAAGCAGAACTACTGTGGGGTGAATGCTGTCAAGGGGCAAAACCACATCCGAGAGTTCAGCCGGAGTCACCTGGTGTAATGAGTGAGGTGGTGCTACACGTGGGGACGTGGAAGGATTAATCAGGTTTTAATAAACTTTTGTCTTTTTTAATATAATGTGGGTACTATTACAGCCAGTTGACCTCGTTCTGACATTTACCGCTTAGTTATTGATCGCTGGGATTTAGAGGTCTAACATGCAAACACAGACGTTGCGTCTGGAGGACATATACGAGGTCTGGTACCAGCACTGCTGGAGATGGAGCTCCTGTCCTCAGACCGGTCCATCAGGACTCTGAAGCATCACATCCAGGACGGTTTTCACCACGTCTGGAACGGTTTCTGCGTGAGCATCAGTCAGGTTGGAGGAGGAGAGAAGGAATTCTCTAATCTCTGCTTCTCCACAGTCCTGACATTTCTGAGGGGGACGAGGTGACCTGTCACTGGAAATAACTCATTCCTCTCAGGCTGATACACACTTCCAAGCATGTTACTGGGACGGAGCTCCAATTACACAGCAGCTATTTTCAACTTCACACACGTGTGTGTGAGAGCAGGCGGTTAGAAACAGAGCTACTGCTGCTCTATGCAGCTGACACCATCACCAGGTGTTAGACTTCATGAAGAAAAAGAAACAATGTTGAGTACCAAGAAAAGCGCTATAAACCTAATCCATAATTATTATTATTATTATTAATATTATTATTATTAACATCTCATACAGACAGAAAAGTCCTCTCAGAAGCACAAAAAGCAGAAGGTGGAAGAAATTCTACGCTATACGCATCTTAACCACAAGATGGCAGTTATTCTACGCAATAGGCATCTTTACCACTAGATGGCAGTTATTTTACGTAATACGTATCTTTACCACTAGATGGTAGTTATTCTAGGCAATACACATCTTTACCACTAGATGGTAGTTATTCTACGTAATGTGCATTTTTCCCATTAGATGGCAGGAATTCTACGCTATACGCATCTTTACCACTAGATGGCAATTATTCTTCGCAATACACATCTTTACCACTAGATGGCAATTATTCTACCCAATACATATCTTTACCACTAGATGGCAATTATTCTACCCAATACGTATCTTTACCACTAGATGGCAATTATTCTACCCAATACGTATCTTTACCACTAGATGGCAATTATTCTACCCAAAATGTATCTTTACCACTAGATGGCAGTTATTATACACTATACGCATCTTTACCACTAGATGGCAGTTATTTTACGCAATACGTATCTTTACCACTAGATGGTAGTTATTCTAGGCAATACACATCCTTACCACTAGATGGTAGTTATTCTAGGCAATACACATCTTTACCACTAGATGGTAGTTATTCTACGTAATGTGCATCTTTCCCATTAGATGGCAGGAATTCTACGCTATACGCATCTTTACCACTAGATGGCAAAAATTCTATGCAATACGCATCTTTACCACTAGATGGCAAAAATTCTATGCAATACGCATCTTTACCACTAGACGGCAGTTATTCTACGTAATGCGCATCTTTACCACTAGATGGCAGTAATTCTACGCTATACGCATCTTTATCACTAGATGGCAGTAATATTATTCGATACGTATCTTTCCCATTAGATGGCAGTAATTCTACGCTATACGCATCTTTATCACTAGATGGCAGTAATATTATTCCATACGTATCTTTCCCATTACATGGCAGGAATTCTACACTATACGCATCTTTATCACTAGATGGCAGTAATATTATTCCATACGTATATTTCCCATTAGATGGCAGGAATTCTACACTATACTCATCTTTACCACTAGATGGCAGTTATTTTACGCAATACGTATCTTTACCACTAGATGGTAGTTATTCTAGGCAATACACATCTTTACCACTAGATGGTAGTTATTCTAGGCAATACACATCTTTACAACTAGATGGTAGTTATTCTACGTAATGTGCATTTTTCCCATTAGATGGCAGGAATTCTACGCTATACGCATCTTTACCACTAGATGGCAATTATTCTTCGCAATACACATCTTTACCACTAGATGGCAATTATTCTACCCAATACGTATCTTTACCACTAGATGGCAATTATTCTACCCAATACGTATCTTTACCACTAGATGGCAATTATTCTACCCAAAATGTATCTTTACCACTAGATGGCAGTTATTGTACACTATACGCATCTTTACCACTAGATGGCAGTTATTCTACGCAATAGGCATCTTTACCACTAGATGGCAGTTATTTTACGCAATACGTATCTTTACCACTAGATGGTAGTTATTCTAGGCAATACACATCTTTACCACTAGATGGTAGTTATTCTAGGCAATACACATCTTTACCACTAGATGGTAGTTATTCTACGTAATGTGCATCTTTCCCATTAGATGGCAGGAATTCTACGCTATACGCATCTTTACCACTAGATGGCAGTTATTCTACGTAATACGCATCTTTACCACTAGATGGCAGTAATTCTACGCTATACGCATCTTTATCACTAGATGGCAGTTATTCTACGTAATACGCATCTTTACCACTAGATGGCAGTAATTCTACGCTATACGCATCTTTATCACTAGATGGCAGTAATATTATTCCATACGTATCTTTCCCATTAGATGGCAGGAATTCTACACTATACGCATCTTTATCACTAGATGGCAGTAATATTATTCCATACGTATATTTCCAATTAGATGGCAGGAATTCTACACTATACTCATCTTTACTACTAGATGGCAGTAAATATGCATCAGGCAAAGCAAGGCAAGTTTATATGTACAGCAAATTTAATGTACACAACAAAGTGCTTTACATAAGACATTTAAATCATTACAGTGGTGTGCAGAAGAAAAGAAGCATAAAAAGTGAAATTGAAATCCCTTTTTGAAAAAGGACTGACATAATACACATCTTTATCACTAGATGGCAGTATTTCTACACACTAGCATCCAGAATTGACCAGAAAGACAGAAACCTGGTGGTAAATGTAAGCCAATGATAGAAAAAAACACTTTATCAGGGTTTCTTTTGACAATTTTAATAACATTTTCTACAGACCAGCGTTTAACTCCCTTGGTGGTTTTACTTCATTTCTGTTTTTATGTGTTGAACTGTTCTTTGTGATTTCTGTCTGAGAGAAGTGCTATGGAAATAAATTTTACTGACCTACTTTTGTTACCTAATTATTAGTAAGTCACTTAACCAAGTCCTTGTATTAAAAGTTAATTAGCACATAAATGGCTTTTGTTGTTTTAAGGGAAAAATTTCCTGTTTGGCTCGACGGTCCATACAGCTGCTGAGTTTTAAAGTAAAACTCTCAGCAGCAGCAACTCTTTCACACATAATTATAACTGAGAGAAAAGTTTGGAGCATACAATAGCCACTGAGGTTACCTATTAATGTTGTTTTATAATTAAACAGGAATGAAAGGGTTATGCAACAGAGGGTAAGCAAGAGGGACTATAAAGAGGACTCTGCTGTAACTCACTGAAGCATTAAGTCTTATTTAATTGGGTTTCTCTGACCTAAAAATATTCACTCTGATTACGCCTTGTGTTAAAAGAAGTCACAGAGGGATAAAACAGACTAATTGAGTTGAGATGCTAAAATTATTAATTGTCATTCTTACGTAACATTAATGAGGCAATAGCAAAGCTGCGACCAGAAGATTCCTCGTTTTACGTTCTCCACTTTGATTCTGATTTCTAGATCTTTTATTCACAGCAGAAACATCGCAAATCATGGAGCTCATCAGGAAACATGAATTATAAAAGCAGTTACAAGTCAGTCGATTTATTTTCAGTTATTTTAAATGACTGGTGATGTGAAAACGAGGAATGTTCAATATTGGCTTGTTTTTTTGTTTTTTTTTACCAATATATGATATGCCGATATTGTCCAACTCTTAATTTCTGATATAAACCGATACGGATCTCCGCAGACAACTGTGAGGATGCATCTGTCAAAGTCTGAGAGATACTACTATATTCTGCTCCGAGAGTAAAGATCCCAAAATCTCCTGAACTCAGCCAGAGAAGTTCATGTTGGACATCTGGTTGCCAGATAAAAAAATTGATACTGACATTTTCCCATATCACATTTTATTGTCGATATTGGCCGAAAATGTTGGGAGGCTCATAATATTGGCCATTTCCAGTGAAAACAGTAGAAAGTGAAGCAAAAGCCTCGCGAGTGACTGACTAAGCAACAGCAGTGAATAAAACTGTTTTAAGAATAAATCAGACACGTCTGCTGGAGCAATTTTTCTAAATAACTGTTTATCGTAAATGTTCTGGAAGACGTTCAATAACCTCTGGTTTTCAGATGTTTAAGTGAATAAAATTATCTTTAACAGCAGTTTCTCTTCACCCAGCATGAGTTAAAGTGGAAATGAAATGTTCAACCAAACGAACTGTACTTACTAGACTGAGTCCTGGTCTGATCAATAATTATATACCAAACATGAAAAATAGAAGCATATACGAGAAAAAAGTTGCAAAGTTTTATGTTTTTAGGACAAGGGCGCCGCCATGTTGCAGTTTTCTAAGCTCTGACATCACCAGGTTGGTTAGTCCTGCGGTCCTGAATGAGTGTCCTCTGTCCGGTCCACAAATAGAAAGACAACAGCTGAATGACGGAGACTGGTGATCCAAAGGAGAAGAAAAGACAAAAGGAACCACTACTTTATCCTCCTGGTCTAAAAGCAAGTTTTCCAAAGTTTAAGCTGAAGATAGAACAGTTAACAACCTCCATCTGAACCAGAAACCGGTCCTGCTGCTGCTGGAACCTCCCTGACTCCAGATCATGAGGTGAGAATTTTCTAGAGAAAATGAGGAAAATGATCAGGAGACCTGGAGTCTGGTAGCAAGAGATCCTCAGACGAAAGCCTGCAGCTGCTCTGAGTGTTTTAATATCACAGCCAGTGACATCCACTCACCGACCAGACCGGTCTGCAGCATCAGTCTGTACCAGCATCAGTACGTACCAGCATCAGTACGTACCAACATCAGTATGTACCAACATCAGTATGTACCAACATCAGTACGTACCAGCGTCAGTACGTACGTACCAGCGTCAGTACGTACCAACATCAGTACGTACCAACATCAGTATGAACCAGCGTCAGTACGGACCAGCATCAGTACGTACCAGCGTAAGTACGTACCAGCGTCAGTACATACCAGCGTCAGTACGGACCAGCATCAGTAAGTACCAGCATCAGTACGTACCAGCATCAGTACGTACCAGCGTCATTACATACCAGCGTCAGTACGGACCAGCGTCAGTACGTACCAGCGTCAGTACGGACCAGCATCAGTACGTACCAGCATCAGTACGTACCAACATCAGTACCTACCAACATCAGTACGTACCAACATCAGTACGTACCAGCATCAGTACTTACCAGCATCAGTACAGACCAGCATCAGTACGTACCAACATCAGTATGTACAAACATCAGTACGTACCAGCATCAGTACGTACCAACATCAGTATGTACCAACATCAGTACGTACCAGCATCAGTACGTACCAGCATCAGTACAGACCAGCATCAGTACGGACCAACATCAGTATGTACCAACATCAGTATGTACCAACATCAGTACAGACCAGCATCAGTACAGACCAGCATCAGTACGTACCAACATCAGTACGTACCAGCATCTGAACGTACCAGCATCAGTGCGTACCAACATCAGTATGTACCAACATCAGTACGTACCAGCATCAGTACGTACCAGCATCTGTACGTACCAGCATCCAGTTTGTACCAACATCAGTACGTACCAGCATCAGTACATACCAGCATCAATACTACGTACCAGCGTCAATACATACCAGCGTCAGTACATACCAGCGTCAGTACGGACCAGCGTCAGTACGGACCAGCATCAGTACATACCAACATCAGTACGTACTTACGTCAGTACGTACCAACGTCAGTACGTACCAGCGTCAGTACATACCAGCGTCAGTACATACCAGCATCAGTACGTACCAACGTCAGTACGTACCAGCGTCAGTACGTACCAGCGTCAGCGTCAGTACTGACCAGCGTCAGTACTGACCAGCGCCAGTACGTACCAACATCAGTACGTACCAGCATCAGTACGTACCAGCATCAGTACGTAACAGCATCAGTACGTAACAGCATCAGTACGTAGACGCGTCAGTACGTGTGTTTTAATATCACAGCCAGTGACATCCACTCACCGACCAGACCGGTCTGCAGCATCAGTCTGTACCCAGCATCAGTACGTACCAGCATCAGTACGTACCAACATCAGTATGTACCAACATCAGTATGTACCAACATCAGTACGTACCAGCGTCAGTACGTACGTACCAGCGTCAGTACGTACCAACATCAGTACGTACCAACATCAGTATGAACCAGCGTCAGTACGGACCAGCATCAGTACGTACCAGCGTAAGTACGTACCAGCGTCAGTACATACCAGCGTCAGTACGGACCAGCATCAGTAAGTACCAGCATCAGTACGTACCAGCATCAGTACGTACCAGCGTCATTACATACCAGCGTCAGTACGGACCAGCGTCAGTACGTACCAGCGTCAGTACGGACCAGCATCAGTACGTACCAGCATCAGTACGTACCAACATCAGTACCTACCAACATCAGTACGTACCAACATCAGTACGTACCAGCATCAGTACTTACCAGCATCCAGTACAGACCAGCATCCAGTACGTACCAACATCAGTATGTACAAACATCAGTACGTACCAGCATCAGTACGTACCAACATCAGTATGTACCAACATCAGTACGTACCAGCATCAGTACGTACCAGCATCAGTACAGACCAGCATCAGTACGGACCAACATCAGTATGTACCAACATCAGTATGTACCAACATCAGTACAGACCAGCATCAGTACAGACCAGCATCAGTACGTACCAACATCCAAGTACGTACCAGCATCTGAACGTACCAGCATCAGTGCGTACCAACATCAGTATGTACCAACATCAGTACGTACCAGCATCAGTACGTACCAGCATCTGTACGTACCAGCATCAGTTTGTACAACATCAGTACGTACCAGCATCCAGTACGTACCAGCATCAATACTACGTACCAGCGTCAATACATACCAGCGTCAGTACATACCAGCGTCAGTACGGACCAGCGTCAGTACGGACCAGCATCAGTACATACCAACATCAGTACGTACTTACGTCAGTACGTACCAACGTCAGTACGTACCAGCGTCAGTACATACCAGCGTCAGTACATACCAGCATCAGTACGTACCCCAACGTCAGTACGTACCAGCGTCAGTACGTACCAAGCGTCAGCGTCAGTACTGACCAGCGTCAGTACTGACCAGCGCCAGTACGTACCAACATCAGTACGTACCAGCATCAGTACGTACCAGCATCAGTACGTAACAGCATCAGTACGCTAACAGCATCAGTACGTACAACGTCAGTACGTAGCAGCATCAGTACGTACCAGCATCAGTTTGTACCAACATCAGTACAAACCAACATCAGTACGTTGCAGCATCAGTACGTAACAGCATCAGTACGTACCAACATCAGTATGTACCAGCGTCAGTACGTACCAGCGTCAGTACGTAGCAGCATCAGTACGTACCAGCGTCAGTACGTACCAGGGTCAGTACGTACCAGCGTCAGTACGTACCAGCATCAGTACGTACCAACATCAGTACATATCTACATCAGTCCGTTGCAGCATCAGTACGTAAAAGCATCAGTACGTACCACCATTAGTACGTAGCAGCATCAGTATGTAGCAGCATCAGTACGTACCAGGGTCAGTACATACCAGCGTCAGTACGGACCAGCATCAGTACATACCAGCATCAGTACGTAGCAGCGTCATAACATACCAGCATCAGTACGGACCAGCATCAGTACGTACCAGCATCAGTACGTACCAGCATCAGTACATAGCAGCATCAGTACGTACCAGCATCAGTACGTACCAACGTCATTACATACCAGCGTCAGTACGGACCAGCGTCAGTACGTACCAGCATCAGTACGGACCAGCATCAGTACGTACCAACACCAGTACGTACCAACATCAGTACCTACCAACATCAGTACGTACCAACATCAGTACGTACCAGCATCAGTACTTACCAGCATCAGTACAGACCAGCATCAGTACGTACCAACATCAGTATGTACCAAACATCAGTACGTACCAGCATCAGTACGTACCAACATCAGTATGTACTAACATCAGTACGTACAAGCATCAGTACGTACCAGCATCAGTACAGACCAGCATCAGTACGTACCAACATCAGTATGTACCAACATCAGTACAGACCAGCATCAGTACAGACCAGCATCAGTACAGACCAGCATCAGTACGTACCAACATCAGTATGTACCAACATCAGTACGTACCCAGCATCTGAACGTACCAGCATCAGTACGTACCAACATCAGTATGTACCAACATCAGTATGTACCAGCATCAGTAGGTACCAGCATCAGTACGTACCAACATCAGTTTGTACCAACATCAGTACGTACCAGCATCAGTACGTACCAGCATCAGTACGTACCAGCATCAATACTACGTACCAGCGTCAATACATACCAGCGTCAGTATGGACCAGCATCAGTACGGACCAGCATCAGTACATACCAACATCAGTATGTACCAACATCAGTACGTACCAGCGTCAGTACGTACCAGCATCAGTACGTACCAACGTCAGTACGTACCAGCGATCAGTACGTACCAACGTCAGTACGTACCAGCGTCAGTACGTACCAGCGTCAGTTCTGACCAGCGTCAGTACTGACCAGCGTCAGTACGTACCAACATCAGTACGTACCAGCATCAGTACGTACCAGCATCAGTACGTACCAACATTCTTACGTAGCAGCATCAAAGCGTAGCAGCATCAGTACGTACCAGCGTCAGTACGGACCAGCATCAGTACGTACCAACATCAGTGCATACCTACATCATTCCGTTGCAGCATCAGTACGTAACAGCATCAGTACGTAGCAGCATCAGTACGTACCTGCATCAGTTTGTACCAGCATCAGTACAAACCAACATCAGTACGTTGCAGCATCAGTATGTAGCAGCATCAGTACGTACCAACATTAGTACGTACCAACATCAGTACGTACAAACATCAGTTTGTACCAACATCAGTATTTACCAACATCAGTACCTACTAGCATCAGTACGTACCAGCATCAGTACGTACCAGCATCAGTACGTACCAACATCAGTTTGTACCAACATCAGTACATACCAGCATCAGTACGTACCGGCGTCAGTACGTAGCAGCATCAGTACGTACCAGCATCAGTACATACCAGCGTCATAACATACCAGCGTCAGGACGGACCAGCATCAGTACGTACCAGCATCAGTACGTACCAGCGTCATTACATACCAGCGTCAGTACGGACCAGCGTCAGTACGTACCAGCGTCCAACATCAGTACGTACCAACATCAGTACGTACCAGCATCAGTACTTACCAGCATCAGTACAGACCAGCATCAGTACGTACCAACATCAGTATGTACAAACATCAGTACGAACCAGCATCAGTACGTACCAGCATCAGTACATACCAACATCAGTATGTACCAACATCAGTACGTACCAGCATCAGTACAGACCAGCATCAGTACGTACCAACATCAGTACGTACCAACATCAGTATGTACCAACATCAGTACAGACCAGCATCAGTACAGACCAGCATCAGTACGTACCAACATCAGTATGTACCAGCATCAATACGTACCAGCGTCAATACATACCAGCGTCAGTACATACCAGCGTCAGTACATACCAGCATCAGTACATACCAACATCAGTACGTACCAGCGTCAGTACATACCAGCGTCAGTACGTACCAACGTCAGTACGTACCAGCATCAGTACGGACCAGCGTCAGTATGGACCAGCGTCAGTACGTACCAACATCAGTACATACCAGCATCAGTACGTACCAGCATCAGTACGTAACAGCATCAGTACGTAGCAGCATCAGTTCGTACCAGCATCAGTATGTACCAGCATCAGTACCTACCAGCGTCAGTACGTACCAGCGTCAGTACGTACCAGCGTCAGTACGTACCAGCGTCAGTACGTACCAGCGTCAGTACGTACCAGCATCAGTACGTACCAACATCAGTACATATCTACATCAGTCCGTTGCAGCATCAGTACGTAACAGCATCAGTACGTACCAGCATTCGTACGTAGCAGCATCAGAGCGTAGCACCATCAGTACGTACCAGCGTCAGTACGGACCAGCATCAGTACGTACCAACATCAGTGCATACCTACATCATTCCGTTGCAGCATCAGTACGTAACAGCATCAGTACGTAGCAGCATCAGTACGTACCTGCATCAGTTTGTACCAGCATCAGTATAAACCAACATCAGTACGTTGCAGCATCAGTATGTAGCAGCATCAGTTCGTACCAACATTAGTACGTACCAACATCAGTACGTACAAACATCAGTTTGTACCAACATCAGTATGTACCAACATCAGTACTTACTAGCATCAGTTTGTACCAGCATCAGTACGTACCAGCATCAGTACGTACCAGCATCAGTTTGTACCAACATCAGTACATACCAGCATCAGTACATACCAGCATCAGTACGTACCAGCGTCAGTACGTAGCAGCATTAGTACGTACCAGCATCAGTACGTACCAGCGTCATAAAATACCAGCTTCAGTACGGACCAGCATCAGCACGTACCAGCATCAGTACGTAGCAGCATCAGTACGTAGCAGCATCAGTACGTACCAGCATCAATACTACGTACCAGCGTCAATACATACCAGCGTCAGTATGGACCAGCATCAGTACGGACCAGCATCAGTACATACCAACATCAGTATGTACCAACATCAGTACGTACCAGCGTCAGTACGTACCAGCATCAGTACGTACCAACGTCAGTACGTACCTGCGTCAGTACGTACCAACGTCAGTACGTACCAGCGTCAGTACGTACCAGCGTCAGTTCTGACCAGCGTCAGTACTGACCAGCGTCAGTACGTACCAACATCAGTACGTACCAGCATCAGTACGTACCAGCATCAGTACGTAACAGCAACAGTACGTAGCAGCATCAGTACGTAGCAGCATCAGTACGTACCAGCATCCAGTTTGTACCAGCATCAGTACAAACCAACATCAGTACGTTGCAGCATCAGTACGTGGCAGCATCAGTACGTACCAACATCAGTACGTACCAACATCAGTTCGTACCAGCATCAGTATGTACCAGCATCAGTACCTACCAGCGACAGTACGTACCAGCGTCAGTACGTACCAGCGTCAGTACGGAGCAGCATCAGTACGTACCAGCGTCAGTACGTACCAGGGTCAGTACGTACCAGCGTCAGTACGTACCAGCATCAGTACGTACCAACATCAGTACATATCTACATCAGTCCGTTGCAGCATCAGTACGTAACAGCATCAGTACGTACCAGCATTCGTACGTAGCATTATCAGAGCGTAGCAGCATCAGTACGTACCAGCGTCAGTACGGACCAGCATCAGTACGTACCAACATCAGTGCATACCTACATCATTCCGTTGCAGCATCAGTACGTAACAACATCAGTACGTAGCAGCATCAGTACGTACCTGCATCAGTTTGTACCAGCATCAGTACAAACCAACATCAGTACGTTGCAGCATCAGTATGTAGCAGCATCAGTACGTACGAACATTAGTACGTACCAACATCAGTACGTACAAACATCAGTTTGTACCAACATCAGTATGTACCAACATCAGTACTTACTAGCATCAGTACGTACCAGCATCAGTACGTACCAGCATCAGTACGTACCAACATCAGTTTGTACCAACATCAGTACATACCAGCATCAGTACGTACCAACGTCAGTACGTACCAACGTCAGTACGTACCAGTGTCAGCGTCAGTACTGACCAGCGTCAGTACTGACCAGCGTCAGTACGTACCAACATCAGTACGTACCAGCATCAGTACGTACCAGCATCAGTACGTAACAGCATCAGTACGTAACAGCATCAGTACGTAGCAGCGTCAGTACGTAGCAGCATCAGTACGTAGCAGCATCAGTACGTACCAGCATCAGTTTGTACCAACATCAGTACAAACCAACATCAGTACGTTGCAGCATCAGTACGTAACAGCATCAGTACGTACCAACATCAGAATGTACCAGCGTCAGTACGTACCAGCGTCAGTACGTAGCAGCATCAGTACGTACCAGCGTCAGTACATACCAGGGTCAGTACGTACCAGCGTCAGTACGTACCAGCATCAGTACGTACCAACATCAGTACGTACCAACATCAGTACATATCTACATCAGTCCGTTGCAGCATCAGTACGTAAAAGCATCAGTACGTACCAGCATTAGTACGTAGCAGCATCAGTACGTAGCAGCATCAGTACGTACCAGGGTCAGTACATACCAGCGTCAGTACGGACCAGCATCAGTACATACCAGCATCAGTACGTAGCAGCATCAGTACGTACCAGCATCGGTACATAGCAGCATCAGTACGTACCAGCATCAGTACGTACCAGCGTCACAACATACCAGCGTCAGTACGGACCAGCATCAGTACGTACCAGCATCAGTACGTAGCAGCATCAGTACGTACCAGCATCAGTACGTACCAGCGTCATTACATACCAGCGTCAGTACGGACCAGCGTCAGTACGTACCAGCGTCAGTACGGACCAGCATCAGTACGTACCAACACCAGTACGTACCAACATCAGTACCTACCAACATCAGTACGTACCAACATCAGTACGTACCAGCATCAGTACTTACCAGCATCAGTACAGACCAGCATCAGTACGTACCAACATCAGTATGTACAAACATCAGTACGTACCAGCATCAGTACGTACCAACATCAGTATGTACTAACATCAGTACGTACAAGCATTAGTACGTACCAGCATCAGTACAGACCAGCATCAGTACGTACCAACATCAGTATGTACCAACATCAGTACAGACCAGCATCAGTACAGACCAGCATCAGTTCAGACCAGCATCAGTACGTACCAACATCAGTATGTACCGACATCAGTACGTACCAGCATCTGAACATACCAGCATCAGTACGTACCAACATCAGTATGTACCAACATCAGTATGTACCAGCATCAGTACGTACCAGCATCAGTACGTACCAACATCAGTTTGTACCAACATCAGTACGTACCAGCATCAGTACGTACCAGCATCAATACTACGTACCAGCGTCAATACATACCAGCGTCAGTATGGACGAGCATCAGTACGGACCAGCATCAGTACATACCAACATCAGTATGTACCAACATCAGTACGTACCAGCGTCAGTATGTACCAGCATCAGTACGTACCAACGTCAGTACGTACCAGCGTCAGTACGTACCAACGTCAGTACGTACCAGCGTCAGTACGTACCAGCGTCAGTTCTGACCAGCGTCAGTACTGACCAGCGTCAGTACGTACCAACATCAGTACGTACCAGCATCAGTACGTACCAGCATCAGTACTTAACAGCATCAGTACGTAGCAGCATCAGTATGTACCAACATCAGTACGTACCAACATCAGTTCGTACCAGCATCAGTATGTACCAGCATCAGTACCTACCAGCGACAGTACGTACCAGCGTCAGTACGTACCAGCGTCAGTACTGGAGCAGCATCAGTACGTACCAGCGTCAGTACGTACCAGGGTCAGTACGTACCAGCGTAGTACGTACCAGCATCAGTACGTACCAACATCAGTACATATCTACATCAGTCCGTTGCAGCATCAGTACGTAACAGCATCAGTACGTACCAGCATTCGTACGTAGCAGCATCAGAGCGTAGCAGCATCAGTACGTACCAGCGTCAGTACGGATCAGCATTAGTACGTACCAACATCAGTGCATACCTACATCATTCCGTTGCAGCATCAGTACGTAACAGCATCAGTACGTAGCAGCATCAGTACGTACCTGCATCAGTTTGTACCAGCATCAGTACAAACCAACATCAGTACGTTGCAGCATCAGTATGTAGCAGCATCAGTACGTACCAACATTAGTACGTACCAACATCAGTACGTACAAACATTAGTTTGTACCAACATCAGTATGTACCAACATCAGTACTTACTAGCATCAGTACGTACCAGCATCAGTACGTACCAGCATCAGTACGTACCAACATCAGTTTGTATCAACATCAGTACATACCAGCATCAGTACGTACCAGCGTCATAACATACCAGCGTCAGGACGGACCAGCATCAGTACGTACCAGCATCAGTACGTACCAGCATCAGTACGTAGCAGCATCAGTACGTACCAGCATCAGTACGTACCAGCGTCATTACATACCAGCGTCAGTACGGACCAGCGTCAGTACGTACCATCGTCAGTACGGACTAGCATCAGTACGTACCAACATCAGTACGTACCAACATCAGTACGTACCAACATCAGTACGTACCAGCATCAGTACTTACCAGCATCAGTACAGACCAGCATCAGTACGTACCAACATCAGTATGTACAAACATCAGTACAAACCAGCATCAGTACGTACCAGCATCAGTACATACCAACATCAGTATGTACCAACATCAGTACGTACCAGCATCAGTACAGACCAGCATCAGTACGTACCAACATCAGTACGTACCAACATCAGTATGTACCAACATCAGTACAGACCAGCATCAGTACAGACCAGCATCAGTACGTACCAACATCAGTATGTACCAACATCAGTACGTACCAGCATCTGTACGTACCAGCATCAGTACGTACCAACATCAGTATGTACCAACATCAGTACGTACCAGCATCAGTACGCACCAGCATCACTACGTACCAGCATCACTACGTACCAGCATCTGTACGTACCAACATCAGTTTGTACCAACATCAGTACGTACCAGCATCAGTACGTACCAGCATCAGTATGTACCAGCATCAATACGTACCAGCGTCAATACATACCAGCGTCAGTACATACCAGCGTCAGTACATACCAGCATCAGTACATACCAACGTCAGTACGTACCAGCGTCAGTACATACCAGCGTCAGTACGTACCAACGTCAGTACGTACCAGCATCAGTACGGACCAGCGTCAGTATGGACCAGCGTCAGTACGTACCAACATCAGTACATACCAGCATCAGTACGTACCAGCATCAGTACGTAACAGCATCAGTACGTAGCAGCATCAGTTCGTACCAGCATCAGTACGTACCAGCATCAGTACCTACCAGCGTCAGTACGTACCAGCGTCAGTACGTACCAGCGTCAGTACGTACCAGGGTCAGTACGTACCAGCGTCAGTACGTACCAGCATCAGTACGTACCAACATCAGTACATATCTACATCAGTCCGTTGCAGCATCAGTACGTAACAGCATCAGTACGTACCAGCATTCGTACGTAGCAGCATCAGAGCGTAGCACCATCAGTACGTACCAGCGTCAGTACGGACCAGCATCAGTACGTACCAACATCAGTGCATACCTACATCAGTCCGTTGCAGCATCAGTACGTAACAGCATCAGTACGTAGCAGCATCAGTACGTACCTGCATCAGTTTGTACCAGCATCAGTACAAACCAACATCAGTACATTGCAGCATCAGTATGTAGCAGCATCAGTTTGTATCAACATTAGTACGTACCAACATCAGTACGTACAAACATCAGTTTGTACCAACATCAGTATGTACCAACATAGTACTTACTGCATAGTTTGTACCAGCATCAGTACGTACCAGCATCAGTACGTACCAGCATCAGTTTGTACCAACATCAGTACATACCAGCATCAGTACATACCAGCATCAGTACGTACCAGCGTCAGTACGTAGCAGCATCAGTACGTACCAGCATCAGTACGTACCAGCGTCATAACATACCAGCGTCAGTACGGACCAGCATAGCACGTACCAGCATCAGTACGAGCATAGTACGTAGCAGCATCAGTCGTCAGCATCATCGCAGCGCACCGCGTGGATAGTCGGACGAAGTACATACCAACAAGTTGTACCAACATCAGTACGTCAGCGAGCGCCAGCATCAGTCGTCCAACGCAGTACGTCCAGCGCAGTACTTCCAACGTCAGTACGTACCAGCGTCAGTACGTACCAGCGTCAGTTCTGACCAGCGTCAGTACTGACCAGCGTCAGTACGTACCAACATCAGTACGTACCAGCATCAGTACGTACCAGCATCAGTACGTAACAGCATCAGTACGTAGCAGCATCAGTACGTAGCAGCATCAGTACGTACCAGCATCAGTTTGTACCAGCATCAGTACAAACCAACATCAGTACGTTGCAGCATCAGTACGTAGCAGCATCAGTACGTAGCAGCATCAGTACGTACCAACATCAGTACGTACCAACATCAGTTCGTACCAGCATCAGTATGTACCAGCATCAGTACCTACCAGCGACAGTACGTAGTACGTACCAGCGTCAGTACGGAGCAGCATCAGTACGTACCAGCGTCAGTACGTACCAGGGTCAGTACGTAGCAGCATCAGTACGTACCAGCATCAGTACGTACCAGCGTCATAACATACCAGTGTCAGTACGGACCAGCATCAGCACGTACCAGCATCAGTACGTAGCAGCATCAGTACGTAGCAGCACCAGTACGTACCAGCATCAATACTACGTACCAGCGTCAATACATACCATTGTCAGTATGGACCAGCATCAGTATGGACCAGCATCAGTACATACCAACATCAGTATGTACCAACATCAGTACGTACCAGCGTCAGTACGTACCAGCATCAGTGCGTACCAACGTCAGTACGTACCAGCGTCAGTACGTACCAACGTCAGTACGTACCAGCGTCAGTACGTACCAGCGCGCGCCAGCGTCAGACTGACCAGCGTCAGTCGACCAACATCAGTACGTACCAGCATCAGTACGTACAGCATCAGTCGTAACAGCATCAGTCGAGGGGGGGCGGGCGGCGGGACGCAGCATCAGTACGTACCAACATCAGTTACCTAGGCCCAGCATCAGTACGTACCAGCATCAGTACGGACCAGCATCAGTACGGACCAGCACCAGTACGTACCAACATCAGTACCTACCAACATCAGTACGTACCAACATCAGTACGTACCCAGCATCAGTACTTACCAGCATCAGTACAGACCAGCATCAGTACGTACCAACATCAGTATGTACAAACATCAGTATGTACCAGCATCAGTACGTACCAACATCAGTATGTACTAACATCAGTACGTACAAGCATCAGTACGTACCAGCATCAGTACAGACCAGCATCAGTAGTACGTACCAGCATCAGTATGTACCAACATCAGTACAGACCAGCATCAGTACAGACCAGCATCAGTACAGACCAGCATCAGTACGTACCAACATCAGTATGTACCAACATCAGTACGTACCAGCATCTGAACATACCAGCATCAGTACGTACCAACATCAGTATGTACCAACATCAGTATGTACCAGCATCAGTAGGTACCAGCATCAGTACGTACCAACATCAGTTTGTACCAACATCAGTACGTACCAGCATCAGTACGTACCAGCATCAGTACGTACCAGCATCAATACTACGTACCAGCGTCAATACATACCAGCGTCAGTATGGACCAGCATCAGTACGGACCAGCATCAGTACATACCAACATCAGTATGTACCAACATCAGTACGTACCAGCGTCAGTACGTACCAGCATCAGTACGTACCAACGTCAGTACGTACCAGCGTCAGTACGTACCAACATCAGTACGTACCAGCATCAGTACGTACCAGCATCAGTATGTGACCAGCGTCAGTACGTGAGCAGCATCAGTACGTACCAACATCAGTACGTACCAGCATCAGTTTGTACCAGCATCAGTACAAACCAACATCAGTACGTTGCAGCATCAGTACGTAGCAGCATCAGTACGTACCAACATCAGTACGTACCAACATCAGTTCGTACCAGCATCAGTATGTACCAGCATCAGTACCTACCAGCGACAGTACGTACCAGCGTCAGTACGTACCAGCGTCAGTACGGAGCAGCATCAGTACGTACCAGCATCAGTACGTACCAGGGTCAGTACGTACCAGCGTCAGTACGTACCAGCATCAGTACGTACCAACATCAGTACATATCTACATCAGTCCGTTGCAGCATCAGTACGTAACAGCATCAGTACGTACCAGCATTCGTACGTAGCAGCATCAGAGCGTAGCAGCATCAGTACGTACCAGCGTCAGTACGGACCAGCATCAGTACGTACCAACATCAGTGCATACCTACATCATTCCGTTGCAGCATCAGTACGTAACAGCATCAGTACGTAGCAGCATCAGTACGTAGCAGCATCAGTACGTACCAGCATCAGTTTGTACCAGCATCAGTACAAACCAACATCAGTACGTTGCAGCATCAGTACGTAGCAGCATCAGTACGTACCAACATCAGTACGTACCAACATCAGTTCGTACCAGCATCAGTATGTACCAGCATCAGTACCTACCAGCGACAGTACGTACCAGCGTCAGTACGTACCAGCGTCAGTACGGAGCAGCATCAGTACGTACCAGCATCAGTACGTACCAGGGTCAGTACGTACCAGCGTCAGTACGTACCAGCATCAGTACGTACCAACATCAGTACATATCTACATCAGTCCGTTGCAGCATCAGTACGTAACAGCATCAGTACGGACCAGCATCAGTACGTACCAACATCAGTGCATACCTACATCATTCCGTTGCAGCATCAGTACGAAACAGCATCAGTACGTAGCAGCATCAGTACGTACCTGCATCAGTTTGTACCAGCATCAGTATAAACCAACCTCAGTACGTTGCAGCATCAGTATGTAGCAGCATCAGTTCGTACCAACATTAGTACGTACCAACATCAGTACGTACAAACATCAGTTTGTACCAACATCAGTATGTACCAACATCAGTACTTACTAGCATCAGTTTGTACCAGCATCAGTACGTACCAGCATCAGTACGTACCAGCATCAGTTTGTACCAACATCAGTACATACCAGCATCAGTATCGTACCAGCGTCAGTACGTAGCAGCATTAGTACGTACCAGCATCAGTACGTACCAGCGTCATAAAATACCAGCTTCAGTACGGACCAGCATCAGCACGTACCAGCATCAGTACGTAGCAGCATCAGTACGTAGCAGCATCAGTACGTACCAGCATCAATACTACGTACCAGCGTCAATACATACCAGCGTCAGTATGGACCAGCATCAGTACGGACCAGCATCAGTACATACCAACATCAGTATGTACCAACATCAGTACGTACCAGCGTCAGTACGTACCAGCATCAGTACGTACCAACGTCAGTACGTCCGCGTCAGTACGTACCAGCGTCAGTACGTACCAGCGTCAGTACGTACCAGCGTCAGTACGTACCAGCGTCAGTTCTGACCAGCGTCAGTACTGACCAGCGTCAGTACGTACCAACATCAGTACGTACCAGCATCAGTACGTACCAGCATCAGTACGTAACAGCATCAGTACGTAGCAGCATCAGTACGTAGCAGCATCAGTACGTACCAGCATCAGTTTGTACCAGCATCAGTACAAACCAACATCAGTACGTTGCAGCATCAGTACGTGGCAGCATCAGTACGTACCAACATCAGTACGTACCAACATCAGTTCGTACCCAGCATCAGTATGTACCAGCATCAGTACCTACCAGCGACAGTACGTACCAGCGTCAGTACGTACCAGCGTCAGTACGGAGCAGCATCAGTACGTACCAGCGTCAGTACGTACCAGGGTCAGTACGTACCAGCGTCAGTACGTACCAGCATCAGTACGTACCAACATCAGTACATATCTACATCAGTCCGTTGCAGCATCAGTACGTAACAGCATCAGTACGTACCAGCATTCGTACGTAGCATTATCAGAGCGTAGCAGCATCAGTACGTACCAGCGTCAGTACGGACCAGCATCAGTACGTACCAACATCAGTGCATACCTACATCATTCCGTTGCAGCATCAGTACGTAACAACATCAGTACGTAGCAGCATCAGTACGTACCTGCATCAGTTTGTACCAGCATCAGTACAAACCAACATCAGTACGTTGCAGCATCAGTATGTAGCAGCATAGTACGTACGAACATTAGTACGTACCAACATCAGTACGTACAAACATCAGTTTGTACCAACATCAGTATGTACCAACATCAGTACTTACTAGCATCAGTACGTACCAGCATCAGTACGTACCAGCATCAGTACGTACCAACATCAGTTTGTACCAACATCAGTACATACCAGCATCAGTACGTACCAACGTCAGTACGTACCAGCGTCAGTACGTACCAGCGTCAGCGTCAGTACTGACCAGCGTCAGTACTGACCAGCGTCAGTACGTACCAACATCAGTACGTACCAGCATCAGTACGTACCAGCATCAGTACGTAACAGCATCAGTACGTAACAGCATCAGTACGTAGCAGCGTCAGTACGTAGCAGCATCAGTACGTAGCAGCATCAGTACGTACCAGCATCAGTTTGTACCAACATCAGTACAAACCAACATCAGTACGTTGCAGCATCAGTACGTAACAGCATCAGTACGTACCAACATCAGTTTGTACCAGCGTCAGTACGTACCAGCGTCAGTACGTAGCAGCATCAGTACGTACCAGCGTCAGTACATACCAGGGTCAGTACGTACCAGCGTCAGTACGTACCAGCATCAGTACGTACCAACATCAGTACATATCTACATCAGTCCGTTGCAGCATCAGTACATAAAAGCATCAGTACGTACCAGCATTAGTACGTAGCAGCATCAGTACGTAGCAGCATCAGTACGTACCAGGGTCAGTACATACCAGCGTCAGTACGGACCAGCATCAGTACATACCAGCATCAGTACGTAGCAGCATCAGTACGTACCAGCATCGGTACATAGCAGCATCAGTACGTACCAGCATCAGTACGTACCAGCGTCATAACATACCAGCATCAGTACGGACCAGCATCAGTACGTACCAGCATCAGTACGTAGCAGCATCAGTACGTACCAGCATCAGTACGTACCAGCGTCATTACATACCAGCGTCAGTACGGACCAGCGTCAGTACGTACCAGCGTCAGTACGGACCAGCATCAGTACGTACCAACACCAGTACGTACCAACATCAGTACCTACCAACATCAGTACGTACCAACATCAGTACGTACCAGCATCAGTACTTACCAGCATCAGTACAGACCATAATCAGTACGTACCAACATCAGTATGTACAAACATCAGTACGTACCAGCATCAGTACGTACCAACATCAGTATGTACTAACATCAGTACGTACAAGCATCAGTACGTACCAGCATCAGTACAGACAGCATCAGTACGTACCAATAGTAGTACATAGTACAAGGCAGTAAGACAGATAGTAAGAAGCATGTACGTACCAAATGTTGTACAAATAGTAGTAAGTGAGTGGAGGCAGGGTGCGCGTGCGCTGGATGGCGTGCGCGTGGCGGTGGTGCGGGTGCGGCGCGGGTGCGTCGTGGGGGGGGGGGGGGTGCGGGGGGGGCGGGGGACATGGTACAGATAGTGTACAGATAGTAGTAAAGATAGTAGGGTGGGGGGGGGCACAGGGGTGGGGGTGGTGCGTGGGTGCCGGGGGGGGGGGGGGAGGGGGGTGGGGGGGTAGTGGGGTGGTAGTGGGTGGGGTGGGGGGGGGTGGGGTGATGGTCGGTGGGTGGGGGGGGGGTGGGGGTGGGGGGGCGGGGCGGGGGGGGGGCGTCGTCGCGTGCGTGCTGGTGACGGTGTGGGTGGGGTGGTGCGGCGTGGCGTGCGGGGGGGGGGGAGGAGGGGTGGGTGGTGTGGGGTGGTGGGTGGGGGTGCGGTGGGGGGTGCGTACGCATGGTGGTGGGTGGGGGGCCCCCGGGGCGGCGGCCCCCCGCCCGGCGCGTCGCGCGCGCGCCCGCCCCGCGCGTCGCGCGGCGCGCGGCCCCCGCGCGCCGTGCGCGGGGGGGGGTGTGTGTGGTGTGGTGTGTGTGGTGGGGTGTGTTGGGGTGGTGTGGTGTGCGTCGGCTGTTGTCCAACATAGTACGTCCAACATAGTTGTACCAGTTGTACCAGCATAGTACTTATAGCATAGTACTACCGCATGTAGTCATTTACAGCATAGTACTCAACATAGTTGTACCAAATAGTACATACCAGCATAGTACGTCTAGTACGACCAGCATAGTAGTACCAGCGTTAGTACGTACTAACATCAGCGTAGTACTGACAGCGTCAGTACTGACAGCGTCAGTACGTACCAACATCAGTACGTACCAGCATAGTACGTACAGCATAGTACGTAAAGCATAGTACGTAACAGCATAGTAGTAGCAGCGTCAGTACGTAGCAGCATAGTACGTAGCAGCATAGTACGTACAGCATCAGTTTGTACCAACATCAGTACAAACCAACATCAGTACGTTGCAGCATCAGTACGTAACAGCATCAGTACGTACCAACATCAGTATGTACCAGCGTCAGTACGTAGCAGCGTCAGTACGTAGCAGCATCAGTACGTACCAGCGTCAGTACATACCAGGGTCAGTACATACCAGCGTCAGTACGTACCAGCATCAGTACGTACCAACATCAGTATATATCTACATCAGTCCGTTGCAGCATCAGTACATAAAAGCATCAGTACGTACCAGCATTAGTACGTAGCAGCATCAGTACGTAGCAGCATCAGTACGTACCAGGGTCAGTACATACCAGCGTCAGTACGGACCAGCATCAGTACATACCAGCATCAGTACGTAGCAGCATCAGTACGTACCAGCATCGGTACATAGCAGCATCAGTACGTACCAGCATCAGTACGTACCAGCGTCATAACATACCAGCGTCAGTACGGACCAGCATCAGTACGTACCAGCATCAGTACGTAGCAGCATCAGTACGTACCAGCATCAGTACGTACCAGCGTCATTACATACCAGCGTCAGTACGGACCAGCGTCAGTACGTACCAGCGTCAGTACGGACCAGCATCAGTACGTACCAACACCAGTACGTACCAACATCAGTACCTACCAACATCAGTACGTACCAACATCAGTACGTACCAGCATCAGTACTTACCAGCATCAGTACAGACCATAATCAGTACGTACCAACATCAGTATGTACAAACATCAGTACGTACCAGCATCAGTACGTACCAACATCAGTTTGTACCAACATCAGTACGTACAAGCATCAGTACGTACCAGCATCAGTACAGACCAGCATCAGTACGTACCAACATCAGTATGTACCAACATCAGATCAGACCAGCATCAGTACAGACCAGCATCAGTACAGACCAGCATCAGTACGTACCAACATCAGTATGTACCAACATCAGTACGTACCAGCATCTGAACATACCAGCATCAGTACGTACCAACATCAGTATGTACCAACATCAGTATGTACCAGCATCAGTACGTACCAGCATCAGTACGTACCAACATCAGTTTGTACCAACATCAGTACGTACCAGCATCAGTACGTACCAGCATCAATACTACGTACCAGCGTCAATACATACCAGCGTCAGTATGGACCAGCATCAGTACGGACCAGCATCAGTACATACCAACATCAGTATGTACCAACATCAGTACGTACCAGCGTCAGTACGTACCAGCATCAGTACGTACCAACGTCAGTACGTACCAGCGTCAGTACGTACCAACGTCAGTACGTACCAGCGTCAGTACGTACCAGCGTCAGTTCTGACCAGCGTCAGTACTGACCAGCGTCAGTACGTACCAACATCAGTACGTACCAGCATCAGTACGTACCAGCATCAGTACGTAACAGCATCAGTACGTAGCAGCATCAGTACGTACCAGCATCAGTTTGTACCAGCATCAGTACAAACCAACATCAGTACGTTGCAGCATCAGTACGTAGCAGCATCAGTATGTACCAACATCAGTACGTACCAACATCAGTTCGTACCAGCATCAGTATGTACCAGCATCAGTACCTACCAGCGACAGTACGTACCAGCGTCAGTACGTACCAGCGTCAGTACGGAGCAGCATCAGTACGTACCAGCGTCAGTACGTACCAGGGTCAGTACGTACCAGCGTCAGTACGTACCAGCATCAGTACGTACCAACATCAGTACATATCTACATCAGTCCGTTGCAGCATCAGTACGTAACAGCATCAGTACGTACCAGCATTCGTACGTAGCAGCATCAGAGCGTAGCAGCATCAGTACGTACCAGCGTCAGTACGGATCAGCATCAGTACGTACCAACATCAGTGCATACCTACATCATTCCGTTGCAGCATCAGTACGTAACAGCATCAGTACGTAGCAGCATCAGTACGTACCTGCATCAGTTTGTACCAGCATCAGTACAAACCAACATCAGTACGTTGCAGCATCAGTATGTAGCAGCATCAGTACGTACCAACATTAGTACGTACCAACATCAGTACGTACAAACATCAGTTTGTACCAACATCAGTATGTACCAACATCAGTACTTACTAGCATCAGTACGTACCAGCATCAGTACGTACCAGCATCAGTACGTACCAACATCAGTTTGTATCAACATCAGTACATACCAGCATCAGTACGTACCAGCGTCAGTACGTAGCAGCATCAGTACGTACCAGCATCAGCACGTACCAGCGTCATAACATACCAACGTCAGGACGGACCAGCATCAGTACGTACCAGCATCAGTACGTACCAGCATCAGTACGTAGCAGCATCAGTACGTACCAGCATCAGTACGTACCAGCGTCATTACATACCAGCGTCAGTACGGACCAGCGTCAGTACGTACCAGCGTCAGTACGGACCAGCATCAGTACGTACCAACATCAGTACGTACCAACATCAGTACGTACCAACATCAGTACGTACCAGCATCAGTACTTACCAGCATCAGTACAGACCAGCATCAGTACGTACCAACATCAGTATGTACAAACATCAGTACAAACCAGCATCAGTACGTACCAGCATCAGTACATACCAACATCAGTATGTACCAACATCAGTACGTACCAGCATCAGTACAGACCAGCATCAGTACGTACCAACATCAGTACGTACCAACATCAGTATGTACCAACATCAGTACAGACCAGCATCAGTACAGACCAGCATCAGTACGTACCAACATCAGTATGTACCAACATCAGTACGTACCAGCATCTGTACGTACCAGCATCAGTACGTACCAACATCAGTATGTATCAACATCAGTACATACCAGCATCAGTACGTACCAGCATCACTACGTACCAGCATCACTACGTACCAGCATCTGTACGTACCAACATCAGTTTGTACCAACATCAGTACGTACCAGCATCAGTACGTACCAGCATCAGTATGTACCAGCATCAATGCGTACCAGCGTCAA
Source organism: Atherinomorus stipes (assembly GCA_023101725.1). Classification (NCBI taxonomy): domain Eukaryota; kingdom Metazoa; phylum Chordata; class Actinopteri; order Atheriniformes; family Atherinidae; genus Atherinomorus; species Atherinomorus stipes. Next base: position 110,861 of record JALJCO010012624.1, read on the forward strand.
TACATACCAGCGTCAGGACGGACCAGCATCAGTACGAAGCAATAGTGACAGTCGGGTGCGCGATAGTGGGCAGGGCGAGGGCGCGGCGCAGTAGTGCATAGCGCGCGTCAAGCGCAGATAGCTCAGATAGAGCAGTAGGCAAGTTAGACCAGTACGCGTAGCAAAAGTTGTCAAAGCGAGTAGTAGACGGATAGCGTCAAATAGTCGTCAAGTTGTAAAAGTAGCAGATAGTAGACAGATGTAGTGTCAAATAGTTGTAAAATAGTGCAGATTGTCGTCGATAGTCGACAACATCAGTTGTCAACATAGACGTCAGATAGTCGTGACAGCTCCTCGTCCAGCATCTGCGTCCAACATCAGTTTGTCCAACATCAGTAGTCAGCATCAGTACGTACCAGCATCAGTTGTAAGCATCATACGTCCAGCGTCATACTCTGGCGTAGTACATACCAGCATCAGTACATACCAACGTCAGTACTCAGGTAGTACATACCAGCGTATCGTCCAACGTAGTCGTCCAGCATCAGCGGACAGCGTCAGTATGGACAGCGTAGTACGTACCAACATCAGTACATACAGCATCAGTACGTAAGCATCAGTACGTAAAGCATCAGTAGTAGCAGCATAGTGTGCATGTTGTCCGCATAGTCCTACGCGTAGTCGTCGCGTGTAGTGGGTCAGTCGTAGTAGTACGTACCGCATCAGTACGTCCACATCAGTACATATCTTGTCGTTGGCATAGTCGTAAGCATAGTACGTCCAGCATCGTCGTGCAGCATAGAGCGTAGCACCTCAGTCGTCGCGTAGTACGGACCAGCATCAGTACGTCCACATAGTGCATACCTCTTTCGTTGAGCATAGTCGTAAAGCATCAGTGTGCAGCATAGTACGTACCTGCATCAGTTTGTACCAGCATCAGTACAAACCAACATCAGTACATTGCAGCATAGTATGTAGCAGCATAGTTCGTACCAACATTAGTACGTACCAACATAGTACGTACAAACATCAGTTTGTACCAACATAGTATGTCCAACATCAGTACTTACTGCATCAGTTTGTACCAGCATCAGTACGTACCAGCATAGTTTGTACCAACATCAGTACATACCAGCATCAGTACATACCAGCATCAGTACGTACCAGCGTCAGTACGTAGCAGCATCAGTACGTACCAGCATCAGTACGTACCAGCGTCATAACATACCAGCGTCAGTACGGACCAGCATCAGCACATACCAGCATCAGTACGTAGCAGCATCAGTACGTAGCAGCATCAGTACGTACCAGCATCAATACTACGTACCAGCGTCAATACATACCAGCGTCAGTATGGACCAGCATCAGTACGGACCAGCATCAGTACATACCAACATCACTACGTACCAGCATCACTACGTACCAGCATCTGTACGTACCAACATCAGTTTGTACCAACATCAGTACGTACCAGCATCAGTACGTACCAGCATCAGTATGTACCAGCATCAATGCGTACCAGCGTCAATACATACCAGCGTCAGGACGGACCAGCATCAGTACGTACCAGCATCAGTACGTACCAGCATCAGTACGTAGCAGCATCAGTACGTACCAGCATCAGTACGTACCAGCGTCATTACATACCAGCGTCAGTACGGACCAGCGTCAGTACGTACCATCGTCAGTACGGACTAGCATCAGTACGTACCAACATCAGTACGTACCAACATCAGTACGTACCAACATCAGTACGTACCAGCATCAGTACTTACCAGCATCAGTACAGACCAGCATCAGTACGTACCAACATCAGTATGTACAAACATCAGTACAAACCAGCATCAGTACGTACCAGCATCAGTACATACCAACATCAGTTTGTACCAACATCAGTACGTACCAGCATCAGTACAGACCGGCATCAGTACGTACCAACATCAGTACGTACCAACATCAGTATGTACCAACATCAGTACGTACCAACATCAGTACAGACCAGCATCAGTACGTACCAACATCAGTATGTACCAACATCAGTACGTACCAGCATCTGTACGTACCAGCATCAGTACGTACCAACATCAGTATGTACCAACATCAGAACGTACCAGCATCAGTACGTACCAGCATCACTACGAACCAGCATCACTACGTACCAGCATCTGTACGTACCAACATCAGTTTGTACCAACATCAGTACGTACCAGCATCAGTACGTACCAGCATCAGTATGTACCAGCATCAATACGTACCAGCGTCAATACATACTGGCGTCAGTACATACCAGCATCAGTACATACCAACGTCAGTACCTACCAGCGTCAGTACATACCAGCGTCAGTACGTACCAACGTCAGTACGTACCAGCATCAGTACGGACCAGCGTCAGTATGGACCAGCGTCAGTACGTACCAACATCAGTACATACCAGCATCAGTACGTACCAGCATCAGTACGTAACAGCATCAGTACGTAGCAGCATCAGTACGTACCTGCATCAGTTTGTACCAGCATCAGTACAAACCAACATCAGTACATTGCAGCATCAGTATGTAGCAGCATCAGTTCGTACCAACATTAGTACGTACCAACATCAGTACGTACAAACATCAGTTTGTACCAACATCAGTATGTACCAACATCAGTACGTACCTGCATCAGTTTGTACCAGCATCAGTACGTACCAGCATCAGTTTGTACCAACATCAGTACATACCAGCATCAGTACATACCAGCATCAGTACGTACCAGCGTCAGTACGTAGCAGCATCAGTACGTACCAGCATCAGTACGTACCAGCGTCATAACATACCAGCGTCAGTACGGACCAGCATCAGCACGTAGCAGCATCAGTACGTAGCAGCATCAGTACGTAGCAGCATCAGTACGTACCAGCATCAGTTTGTACCAGCATCAGTACAAACCAACATCAGTACGTTGCAGCATCAGTACGTAGCAGCATCAGTACGTACCAACATCAGTACGTACCAACATCAGTTCGTACCAGCATCAGTATGTACCAGCATCAGTACCTACCAGCGACAGTACGTAGTACGTACCAGCGTCAGTACGGAGCAGCATCAGTACGTACCAGCGTCAGTACGTACCAGGGTCAGTACGTACCAGCGTCAGTACGTACCAGCATCAGTACGTACCAACATCAGTACATATCTACATCAGTCCGTTGCAGCATCAGTACGTAACAGCATCAGTACGTACCAGCATTCGTACGTAGCAGCATCAGAGCGTAGCAGCATCAGTACGTACCAGCGTCAGTACGGACCAGCATCAGTACGTACCAACATCAGTGCATACCTACATCATTCCGTTTCAGCATCAGTACGTACCAGCATCAGTACGTACCAGCAATAGTACGTACCAGCATCAGTTTGTACCAACATCAGTACAAACCAACATCAGTACATTGCAGCATCAGTATGTAGCAGCATCAGTTCGTACCAACATTAGTACGTACCAACATCAGTACGTACAAACATCAGTTTGTACCAACATCAGTATGTACCAACATCAGTACGTACCTGCATCAGTTTGTACCAGCATCAGTACGTACCAGCATCAGTTTGTACCAACATCAGTACATACCAGCATCAGTACATACCAGCATCAGTACGTACCAGCGTCAGTACGTAGCAGCATCAGTACGTACCAGCATCAGTATGTACCAGCGTCATAACATACCAGCGTCAGTACGGACCAGCATCAGTACGTACCAGCATCAGTACGTACCAGCATCAGTACGTAGCAGCATCAGTACGTACCAGCATCAGTACGTACCAGCGTCATTACATACCAGCGTCAGTACGGACCAGCGTCAGTACGTACCAGCGTCAGTACGGACCAGCATCAGTACGTACCAACATCAGTACGTACCAACATCAGTACGTACCAGCATCAGTACTTACCAGCATCAGTACAGACCAGCATCAGTTCGTACCAACATCAGTTTGTACAAACATCAGTACGTACCAGCATCAGTACGTACCAGCATCAGTACATACCAACATCAGTATGTACCAACATCAGTACGTACCAGCATCAGTACAGTACCAGCATCAGTACGTACCAACATCAGTACGTACCAACATCAGTACGTACCAACATCAGTATGTACCAACATCAGTACAGACCAGCATCAGTACAGACCAGCATCAGTACGTACCAACATCAGTATGTACCAACATCAGTACGTACAAGCATCTGTACGTACCAGCATCAGTACATACCAACATCAGTATGTACCAACATCAGTACGTACCAGCATCAGTACGTACCAGCATCACTACATACCAGCATCTGTACCAACATCGTGTACCAACATCAGTTTGTACCAACATCAGTACGTACCAGCATCAGTACGTACCAGCATCAGTACGTACCAGCATCAATACGTACCAGCGTCAATACATACCAGCGTCAGTACATACCAGCGTCAGTACGGACCAGCATCAGTACATACCAACATCAGTACGTACCAACTTCAGTACGTACCAGCGTCAGTACATACCAGCGTCAGTACATACCAGCATCAGTACGTACCAACGTCAGTACGTACCAGCGTCAGTACATACCAGCGTCAGTACGTACCAACGTCAGTACGTACCAGCATCAGTACGGACCAGCGTCAGTACGGACCAGCGTCAGTACGTACCAACATCAGTACATACCAGCATCAGTACGTACCAGCATCAGTACGTTACAGCATCAGTACGTAGCAGCATCAGTTCGTACCAGCATCAGTATGTACCAGCATCAGTACCTACCAGCGTCAGTACGTACCAGCGTCAGTACGTACCAGCGTCAGTACGTACCAGGGTCAGTACGTACCAGCGTCAGTACGTACCAGCATCAGTACGTACCAACATCAGTACATATCTACATCAGTCCGTTGCAGCATCAGTACGTAACAGCATCAGTACGTACCAGCATTGGTACGTAGCAGCATCAGAGCGTAGCAGCATCAGTACGTACCAGCGTCAGTACGGACCAGCATCAGTACGTACCAATATCAGTGCATACCTACATCATTCCGTTGCAGCATCAGTACGTAACAGCATCAGTACGTAGCAGCATCAGTACGTACCTGCATCCAGTTTGTACCAGCATCAGTACAAACCAACATCAGTACGTTGCAGCATCAGTATGTAGCAGCATCAGTACGTACCAACATTAGTACGTACCAACATCAGTACGTACAAACATCAGTTTGTACCAACATCAGTATGTACCAACATCAGTACTTACTAGCATCAGTACGTACCAGCATCAGTACGTACCAGCATCAGTACGTACCAGCATCAGTACGTACCAACATCAGTTTGTACCAACATCAGTACATACCAGCATCAGCCCAGCGTCAGTACGTACCAGCATCAGTACGTACCAGCATCAGTACGTACCAGCGTCATAACATACCAGCGTCAGTACGGACCAGCATCAGTACGTACCAGCATCAGTACGTAGCAGCATCAGTACGTAGCAGCATCAGTACGTACCAGCATCAGTTTGTACCAACATCAGTACAAACCAACATCAGTACGTTGCAGCATCAGTACGTAGCAGCATCAGTACGTACCAACATCAGTATGTACCAGCGTCAGTACGTACCAACTCAGTACGTACCAGCGTCAGTACGTACCAGGGTCAGTAGTACCAGCATCAGTACGTACCAGCCCCAACATACCAGCGTCAGTACGTACCAGCATCAGTACGTAACAGCATCAGTAAGTAGCAGCATCAGTTCGTACCAGCATCAGTATGTACCAGCATCAGTACCTACCAGCGTCAGTACGTACCAGCGTCAGTACGTACCAGCGTCAGTACGTACCAGCATCAGTACGTACCAGCATCAGTACGTACCAACATCAGTACATATCTACATCAGTCCGTTGCAGCATCAGTACGTAACAGCATCAGTACGTACCAGCATTCGTACGTAGCAGCATCAGAGCATAGCAGCATCAGTACGTACCAGCGTCAGTACGGACCAGCATCAGTACGTACCAACATCAGTGCATACCTACATCATTCCGTTGCAGCATCAGTACGTAACAGCATCAGTACGTAGCAGCATCAGTACGTACCTTCATCAGTTTGTACCAGCATCAGTACAAACCAACATCAGTACGTTGCAGCATCAGTATGTAGCAGCATCAGTACGTACCAACATTAGTACGTACCAACATCAGTACGTACAAACATCAGTTTGTACCAACATCAGTATGTACCAACATCAGTACTTACTAGCATCAGTTTGTACCAGCATCAGTACGTACCAGCATCAGTACGTACCAGCATCAGTTTGTAGCAGCATCAGTACGTACCAACATCAGTACGTACCAGCATCAGTTTGTACCAGCATCAGTACAAACCAACATCAGTACGTACCAACATCAGGATGTACCAACATCAGTACGTACCAACATCAGTATGTACCAGCATCAGTTTGTACCAGCATCAGTATGTACAAGCATCAGTACCTACCAGCAACAGTACGTAGCAGCATCAGTTTGTAGCAGCATCAGTTTGGAGCAGCATCAGTCCGTACCAACATCAGTTTGTACCAGCATCAGTCCGTACCAACATCAGTATGTACCAGCATCAGTTTGTACCAGCATCAGTACATATCAACATCAGTTTGTTCCAGCATCAGTATGTACCAGCATCAGGACTAACCAGCATTAGTTTGTAGCAGCATCAGTCCGTACCAGCATCAGTACGTTCCAGCGTCAGTTTGGACCAGCATCAGTACGTACCAACATCAGTGTATACCAACATCAGTTTGTTGCAGCATCAGTACGTAACAGCATCAGTTTGTAGCAGCATCAGTACGTACCAGCATCAGTTTGTCCGCATGAGTACAAACCAACATCAGTACGTACCAGCATCAGTTTGTACCACCATCAGTACGTACCAACATTAGTTTGTACCAACATCAGTATGTACCAACATCAGTTTGTACCAACATCAGTACGTACCAACATCAGTACTTACTAGCATCAGTACATACCAGCATCAGTACGTACCAGCATCAGTACGTACCAACATCAGTTTGTACCAACATCAGTACGTACCAGCATCAGTATGTACCAGCGTCAGTACGTAGCAGTATCAGTATGTACCAGCATCAGTACGTACCAGAGTCATTACGTACCAACGTCAGTACGTACCAGCATCAGTTTGTACCAGCCTCAGTATGTACCAGCATCAGTTCGTAGCAGCATCAGTATGTACCAGCATCAGTACGTACCAGCATCATTACATACCAGCATCATATGACCAGCGTCAGTACGTACCAGCATCAGTACGACCAGCATCAGTACGTACCAACATCAGTACGTACCAACATCAGTACGTACCAGCATCAGTACGTACCAGCATCAGTACTTACCAGCATCAGTATAGACCAGCATCAGTTTGTACCAGCATCAGTATGTACAAACATCAGTACAAACCAGCATCAGTTTGTACTAGCATCAGTTTATACCAGCATCAGTACGTACCAACATCAGTACGTACCAGCATCAGTACAGACCAGCATCAGTACGTACCAACATCAGTACGTACCAACATCAGTATGTACCAACATCAGTACAGACCAGCATCAGTACAGACCAGCATCAGTACGTACCAACATCAGTATGTACCAACATCAGTACGTACCAGCATCTGTACGTACCTACATCAGTACGAACCAACATCAGTATGTACCAACATCAGTACGTATCAGCATCAGTACGTACCAGCATCACTACGTACCAGCATCACGACGTACCAGCATCTGTACGTACCAACATCAGTTTGTACCAACATCAGTATGTACCAGCATCAGTACGTACCAGCATCAGTATGTACCAGCATCAATACTTACCAGCGTCAATACATACCAGCGTCAGTACATACCAGCGTCAGTACATACCAGCATCAGTACATACCAACGTCAGTACGTACCAGCGTCAGTACATACCAGCGTCAGTACGTACCAACGTCAGTACGTACCAGCATCAGTACGGACCAGCGTCAGTATGGACAGCGTCAGTACGTACCAACATCAGTACATACCAGCATCAGTACGTACCAGCATCAGTACGTAACAGCATCAGTACGTAGCAGCATCAGTTCGTACCAGCATCAGTATGTACCAGCATCAGTACCTACCAGCGTCAGTACGTACCAGCGTCAGTACGCACCAGCGTCAGTACGTACCAGGGTCAGTACGTAACAGCGTCAGTACGTACCA
>JALJCO010012626.1:0-52500 GCA_023101725.1 Atherinomorus stipes
TCTCTCGACGACCTACTGACGTTGCAGCCGTTGCTGCGTTCGCTGCTTCTCACCATCTTCCTCGCCCGCCGGTGGCCCTCGTTCCCTCATTGCTGATCGTCCATTGCAACCATTGTGGGCGGCTGCTCTCCTCTGACGACTAGTTTCCCAGCGCTCCAGCCCGATGCCCCGCTTGTACTCCACGCATTTCGTGTCTTCACCTTTCGGTTCACGGATCGTCTTTCCTCCTCGCACGGTCGGGCCTCATGGCCACCGGCTTCGCCGCTCTTCTCGCTCCTCGGACCCGCTGTCCTACAGCCTCCACGCCGTTTGAGTGGCGCACCGCAGTCGGACCGGCTTCCCGGCCCGCGGCCGCCTTCTCTTGCCCAAACAGTTTCCGCCAGCGGCGCCAGGTCTTCGGCACTTCTGGGTTGGTCTCTCCCGCACCTTCTCTGCCCGTCCTGGGGCTCTCTCGGCTCGCTTCCTTCTCTTTTCCTCTCGTTCGTCTCTTGCCGTCCCGGCGCTGTCCGACCGCTTCCGCTTCTTCTCGGCCTCGTTTCCTTTCTTCTGGTACTGGTTACACCGCGGCTCCTTACTCTCGTCCACACGTATCAGCGCCACCACAGCCGGTCCTCACCTGTCCTCTAGTGATGTGTCGTTCACGAACGATTCGTTCAATATGAACTAATCTTTTATATGACTCGGAAGTAATGAGTCCCCTCAAAGAGCGATTCGTTCATTTTCATGCACTGCGCTCTCTCGCCACACGGCAGCAGCTGTAAGCTCAGCCAGCCAGCAGGACGACAGGAAACAGAAATGATTAGTTCATGACTCAACCAACTGTGTCGGTCCACAGGTATCTTTCTTTTGTGACAGTCAGGCAGCTCAGGCTGTGTGGTGAGGAGGAGCAAGCACTTTAGTTCGTTCATAATCTTTCATACGGATCTTTCATTCGTTCATTTGTCATGTGAGAGCTGCGCCGCGGTTACGGGGCTGTGGAGAGGAGACCAACAAGGAATGATGTCTGGTATCTTATGTTTATTCATCCGGCCCATGGCCGCTTCAGCTGTGGCTCTCATCAGTCCATCAGGGCCTCCACCCGCTCCAACCGCCGCCCAGCTTCTCGCCACGTTCTCTCACACTGGGCAACGTGCTGCCCTCTACCACGGCCAGGCCTCCGCCTCAGACACAGCATCCACCCGCTCCAACCGCTGCTCAGCTTCTCGCCACGTTCTCTCACACTGGGCCACATGCTGCCCTCTACCACGGACATGGCCTCCGCCCGCTCCAACCGCTGCTCAGCTTCTCGCCACGTTCTCTCGCACTGGGCCTCGTGCGGCTCTCTACCACAGACACGGCCTCCGCCCGCTCCAACCGCTGCTCAGCTTCTCGCCACGTTCTCTCGCACTGGGCCTCGTGCTGCCCTTTACCATGGACACGGCCTCCGCCCGCTCCGACCGCTGCTCAGCTTCTCGCCACGTTCTCTCGCACTGGGCCTCGTGCGGCCCTTTACCATGGACACGGCATCCGCCCGCTCCAACCGCTGCTCAGCTTCTCGCCACGATCTCTCGCACTGGGCAACGTGCTGCCCTCTACCACGGACATGGCCTTCGCCTCGGACACAGCCTCCGCCCGCTCCAACCGCCGCTCAGCTTCTCACCATGTTCTCACACACTGGGCCACATGCTGCCCTCTGCCACGGACACGGCCGGCACAGCCCTCAGATCACCACCTTCCCAATTCTATCTGGGTCCCATGTAGGGCTGAAAGATATATCGTTATCGTATCTATATTGAGATATGGACATTCAAGATATTAATATCGCTAAAGCAACTATATAAAAGATATAGATTTCCCCTGCGCTTGTCCTGCATATAAAGCTCTGGAAGTCACAAACAAAACTGCACTTTCCACCAAAGTACTTGGTTTTCAACAAACCAGTAGTCGTATCGTATCAATATTAAGATGTCTGGCATGAATATCGAGATATGAAATTTTGTCCATATCGTTCAGCCCTAGTCCCATGCCGTCTCTCCGCCATCTTTAGTCCAGGACTGGTGGCTGCTCGCTCCATCGCTCTCCCCGGCCCTCTCTGACGGCCTTTTGGCCACGCTCGCCGCCTCAGCGGCGCCTCTGTCGGCTGGTCTCCTCTGGCCCTCCACCAGTTCTGCGATGGCTCTTGCTAGCCTATTGGGCCTTTGCTTGCTCCAACCAGGGCACGCCTCCACGCTGAAGTCTCTCACGGTCTGCCATGCACGACCCTCGGCACGGTCTCCCATCACGGTCTTCCGGACTCTGGATCTCACTGCCTCGATTCACGGTGCATCTGTTGAGCCAGCCTCTCCAGCTCTCAGCCGCTTCAACGGTCGCTCACCCCGGTCTATTCACGCCCCCGTCACGGCGGTCGCTCGCACTCTCCGCTGCACATCCCTCAGCCACACGCCCGACTGGGCTGCCAGGTACCAGCCCTGCCTTTCTCCCCGGCTCCACCGTTCTCCCCTGCCATCGCCTGGGGCACTCTCCCACAATTAGCCTCCGCCTGTCCCGTCTGGCACACGCCAACGTGTCGCTTCCGCCTCTGCTCAGTCTTTCACGGAGCCTTTCTTTGCTCATTTCTTCCTTTCTTTCCTCCCTTCCGTCTCTGGTCGTCCCGGCACCGCCGACGGCCGCTCTCGCTTCTTCTCAGCTTCCGATTCCTCCCGTTGCCTCGGCTGCCGGCTCCGCCGCGGCCTCGTCCTTTCCTCCCTTCCGTCTCTGGCCGTCCCGGCACCGCCGACGGCCACTCTCGCTTCTTCTCGGCTTCCGATTGCTCGTGTTTTCTTGGCTGCCGGCTCCACCGCGGCCTCTTCCTTTCCTTCTTGCGTTCTGGTGCGGCCACAGCCGTGCCCCTCCTGCCCTCTTCGGGGGCCCCAGCCCTTTCTGCCTTTTCTCTGCCCTCTCCTCCTTTCGTTCTGGCTCATTTCTTCCTTGTTCCCTCTCTGCCCCTCTCCCTGCTTCTGCCCCTTTTTTTGTGCAAATTGCTTCTGGCTGTCCTGGGTCTCACAGCTGGCTACCGCCATGCCACCCATCCAGCCGCCTGTCTCTGCCCTGCATCCCGGTGGCTCCTGTCTCCTGGTTTTGGCGGGTCACTATGTTGACTTGGTGCTGTTATTGTACCCTTCTTTCGCTTTTGCTCAGCTGTCGGGGTCTCGCATGCTGCTCCCGAGACAGTCGCCTGACTTTGTGGCCCGGCATCTTACTTTTCTTTTTGGGGATCACCCTCAACTCCTTTCCTTTCAGACCTCCTTGCCTCTGGAAAAGGTCAAGCGCATCTCGAGTCTCCTCTCCAACTACCTGCTGGTGGATGAATGCACACAACGGCAGCCCTCATGGGCCATCTCGCTTATGCCATGCGCATTGGCTCCGACTTCAAACTTCTCGATTCAGCTTCGGTGTTGTGCTCTTTACCTGCAGTACCCCATCATTATAGCCGCCATTCTCTGGGGTCATAAATGGTCCTGTAGGTCAATCCTAATTCATTCTGACGATTCCACTGCAGTCAATGTCCCCTACAAGGCCATTCCCGTTCCCTTACGATCATACAGCCCATTCGCATACTCGTCTTGATCTCAGCACAGCATCAGTTCCTCCTCAGAGCTGCCTACATTCCGAGCCTCTTAAAAGTATTAAGCTCCCGAATCAGGGTAACACCACCCTCCAGTCCCTCCATTCACCAACCATCTTCAGTAAGATCACAATTCACTGTCTGTTGCCTCAAGTGAAGCCATCCTTGACAGTCTTGCTCCGTGTCCGCCTCTCAGCCTACCTCACCGGCTGGAACAGTTTCAAAATGTATCATTCTGTCAATTAACTCGCTTCCCTCAGTTTGACAGTACCACCTTTGCAGTTACATCGCCTGTATTTTTCTCTTTCAAAAGAATTCTCTGTTCCACTATCTACACTTACCTTTCTGGTATATTCTTCTGTCGGCTCTTGCTTGGCTCTTCGTGTCCATCTTTCACTCATTGTCACGTCACACCAGGCTCTTAAACAGACTTCGAGAAATGAGAGTCAGCTCTGACAACGATACACCTTCCTCTCACGTTGGACTTTCTGCACCTCTTAGCAAAAACACGGTGCAAGGAGGACATTTAGGGACGAGAGATCAGACCTTGGAAGCAGTCATTTTGGCATCCTATGATCCTCTGAATTTTGCACCTACAACGTCCATTTTCAACTCTCCTTTTCACCCTGCCTCTCAGACATCTGCTACTCACACTGACTGTCTCGTATTCACGCTTAAAAGAAAAACAAGTTAACTCGAATCTCTTCCCCATTTATCTGTTTGAATTGTATTCACACCTCAGCCACTTAAGAACCAGTTCCAGACTACTTCCAACTTGGACTGCAATCAGCTGCCTCACCTCTGAATCCACTCTTCACTGAGAAAGGAAATTGGCTACTAGATTCTGGTTCAGCAGCATTTCTGTCAAGTCCGTCTGTCCAGCTTAGAATCAGAACACTATTCCATCCATTCATTCTGCATGGCGCAGCCTCCACCGCCTCTGATTTGGCTGTCTTGGACAACCATATTTAGTTGCTCAGACGCTGGTCTTGCCAGCCCACTCGTTCAAGCGTTTGCAATAACCTTTCAGATATACGTGAGCTCATTCACTTCTTGGCTTTGGCCAGTCATTTTGGGGTTTCCTAAGCCGGACTCACTATCGAAAGACTACACCCCACACTAGGTCTTCCTCCGGCTCATCATCATATCTCATTCTTTCTTTCAATCAATCCTTCATCATCATCCGTCATCATCACTCCTTTTGTTGTACGTGGTCCTTGCTAGTGATAAGGGTTAATTCATTAACATATGTTCAGGAAAGGACCACGCCTCAACCACACCACCTCAATCTCACTAATCACCAAGCAGCCTTAAATACTCGCTCACCTCATCAACTCAGTTTCTCGTTCTCTCGACGACCCTCCCTTCCCCTCCCTTTCCTCTCGTTGCATCTCCTCTACCTTCCCTTTTGCCTTGTCCACCTGCTTCATTAGGGCTTTCTCCATCTGCTGCCCCTAACTGGCCTTTGACCCCCTCTTCTCTGCCTCCCTTCTCCTTCCTGCTGTCCTACTTCTTTCCCATCATCTGACCGTCTCCACCATTCTTGTTCCTTGTCTGCTTCCTTCTCTTCTTTCGGGTTCCATCTGAGGAAGTTTCCCTAAGCCGAGGACTCACTGCCTCAAAATTTCACCCCCCACTAGGTCTTCCTCCGGCTCATCATCATATATCATTCTTTCTTTCAATCAATCCTTCATCATCATCCTCGTAATCCCATCACTCCTTTTGTTGAGTAGTGGTCCTTGCTAGTGAACTCCCCCTTTCTTATGCAAATTCATCCAAAAAGGCTCCACCCAGAGCTGCCCCAACCAGTTCTTAATGCCCCTTTCACATCAGCACCTACTTAAACGGCCCTCATTGGACCGACACCACGTTACCCGGTTTAGTTTGTTCACATTACAGCTGAAGCGTCTTCAGCTCTGGTTTCAGTGTGAGTAAGGTCACAGTGAAGTTTTGTGAGGTCATTTGCTTGCAACATAAATAATTTGCTACACACACACTGAACTGCTTATTACAAGCCAAACAATCTTGACTAGTCTTAAAATAAGTAAAAAAAGATTCCAAGTTAGTGCCAATGGAACAAGTGAAATGTTCTTATATTTCTTGAAACAGATGCATTTGCCTTAAAGCAGGTTCCTATATCTCACTGAAGTGATTCTCTTTAGGCGATTAATATTATGTGTGAGGGTGATGAGATATTTTGATTAGAAATTTGACAAATTTACTTGGTAAATTGAGTTTTGCAGTGTTTTGTTGAAATTAAAAAGGGACTTGAGGTAAAATTAAAGAAGCAAAACTCGCGACTGACGCGACTGGCGCTTCAGGTACCTGCAGCCATGAGCCAAGCCGCCACGGGAGCACAAACTGAAGCTATAATGTTGTTTATACGCTTTTTCTTCGTAGTTCCCTTTTTAGTGTCTTTCAGTTGATCTGGATCGTTTGCTGACGGCAGAAGAATCCATAACTATCGCTTACAGTGTTTGAATTTACCGCGACCGTCTTCTTCCTGTATCAAACTGCAGATGACGTCATGTCCGCAGGCAGCGCGGGAAATTCGGACACCCAATTGCAGCGCATTTTGCAGCACACAGCCTGTTCAAGGCAACGGAGAAGAAACATGGTGAAACGTTCTTTTTGGGATTTAGCGCTTCATCACCCATTAGTATGAAAAAAAATGGACGTGCATGTTTGTTTTTTTTTCATTCCTGCCTCTAGTCCCTTTAGTTTTTTTTTTTTTCCCTTTAATTCAAGTTAAAAGGGGACCAGATCTGACGGAGGTCTGGATAGGCTACCAGACTGAACATGTTCTTCAATAGGTTGAGTTCCTTCCTGCCGACAACCCAACATTCCACACTCCCTCCAGGCCCCCTCCTTTCCTGTCCCACCTCCACTCTGTCACCCTGCACCTCAGTCATGGACCTGAACACAGCCTCCTCTCCCTCCACATCAGGACATCCTGAGACCTCTTGCCTCCACCTCCTTCCTGGCTGTCTCCTGCAACCAGGTCAAGAAACATCTAGAGAAACTGAACTTGAACAAGGCTGCAGGTCCAGATGGTGTCAGTCCCAGAGTTCTCAAGACCTGCTCAGAACAACTATGTCGGTTCTCAGCACCTTTCTTACACCAGCCTGAGGCAGAACAGAGTTCCTGTGCTGAGGAAAACATCCTGTCTTGTTCCTGTCCCTAAAAAACTACAACCAGCTGAGCCAGATGACTACAGACCAGAACCAGAACCAGGACCAGAACCAGATGACTACAGACCAGTTGCTCTTACCATCTCACATCCTTCCAGTCCTGGAGAGACTCTTACTAGCTCACCTCAACAAGCAAGTGAGTACCTTTCAGGACCCATTACGGATTCTCATATCGTAATGGGCTTGGGGTTGAAGACGCCATCTCATCTTCCTGCTTTTTAGAGCTCCCTCTCATCTGGACCAGTCAGGCAGCACTTTGAGGGTCATGTTCTTTGATTTCTCAAGTGCCTTTAATACTATTCAGCTGCTTTGCTATGTCAGAAGCTCCATAACTTCCAGGTGGATCCTCCACAGCCACCTGGATTTACGACTACCTAACAAACAGACCGCAGTTTGTGAGACTGAAAGGTTGTGTGTCTGAGATGGTGGTCAGCAGCACTGGAGCACCACAAGGAACTGTACTCTCCCCATTCCTCTTTACACTGTACACCTCAGACTTCCAGTACAACTCTGATCCTCTCATCTGCAGAAATACTCTGATGACTCTGCAGTTGTGGGGTGTATCAGTGATGGACAAGCCGAATACAGGGAACTTGTCAATCAGTTTGTGAAATGGTAACAATCAGCTCATCTTAAATACCAGCAAGATTAAAGAGATGATTGTTGGTACTTCAGGAGGAGCAACAATAAGCAGCATAGTCTGTCTCCATCCTGGAAGAGGAGGTGGAGGTGGTGGAGGATTACAAATACCTGGAGTTCAGCTGGACAACGGACTCTACTGGAAATGCAACAGTGACTACATCCCCAAGAAAGGTCTGAGCAGACTCCTAACAGCAAAAGGAAGCTGAAGATCATTTAATATATGTAACCAAGAATGTTGCAGATCTTCTCTAAGTCTGTGGTAGAAAGTGCAATTAGCTTTGCAGCCATCTGCTAGAGACAGCAGCATCAGAATCAGAGACTT
This sequence comes from Atherinomorus stipes, assembly GCA_023101725.1. Classification (NCBI taxonomy): domain Eukaryota; kingdom Metazoa; phylum Chordata; class Actinopteri; order Atheriniformes; family Atherinidae; genus Atherinomorus; species Atherinomorus stipes. The sequence goes on from JALJCO010012626.1 coordinate 7,739, forward strand.
GAAGAAACTAAAACAAGCTGATCAAGAAAGCTGCCATTCTGTTAACAGGAGAACTCTGGAAGCCACTCGGTACAGTACGTTCAAAAAAGAATGCTTCACAAGCTGATGAAGATGATGGAGGACAAGCCCCATCACCTCTCCACAACACGGTGAAGAATCAACAGAGTGTGTTCAGTGGGAGGCTAAGTCAAGTTCGCTGCAGAAGTGAAAGATACAGGAATTCATTCATATGAGAGCAACCATCACCCTAAAACAAGACTAACTGCTTTTGTTTATTTAAAAAAAAAAAAAAAAAAAAAGTGGAAAGCGGGGACACAACAACATTCCCTTCGGGGATGAATAAATTATTTTTCATTTCATTTCATTTCATTAAGCAAGTTAATGTGGTGCACAGAGATATCACACACAAGCTGTCCCTCCTGCATGAAGGCAGCAGACCATGCCATGCTGACTGGAATCACTCTGTACCGTGATGGGTACTAGTCATAATATCACAGTACCGACGTTGTGGTCACCAGCTGTTTCGATCTAGCGCTGACGGCTGCATCGTGCTTTGGCAGCCAGTGCCAGACTGCTGTCCTTGTCTGTGAGTCTCCTCAAAGGTTAGCAAACTTCTGATAGATGTGGGAGAAACTTGAGGTATGTGACAAACCCGATCAGTCTCAACACCTCCTTGACATCCGATGGGTTTGGCATGTCCAAATCTGCCCTGATTTTCTCTGGAGTAAGCTTGCAAGCCAGCAGCAGACAAGATGTGACCATGGAACCGCACCTCAGACACTCTAAACTGCAGCTTCTTGACACTGAGCCTTAGTTTCCCCTTTCGACAGCGGTCCAGAAGGGTTACCTGCTTTGCGTCGTGGTCCTTGTTTGCCTCTTCCTCGCTGTTACCACAGCCAACAATGAAAATCTCGTCAACTTTTGGGCTCCACACCTTCCAGACCTTCTTTCAGTTCACGTGTTTCCTCTGGTAGACCTCTGGGGCCACTGACACGCCAAAGGGAAGCTTCCGCCATCTCTTCCAGCCCCCAGGGTGTCAAAAGGTGGTCGTGAGGCTACTAGCTTGGTCGAGTTTGTACTGAAGAAAAGCCAAATGTGAAGTGTGAACACCTTTGCTTTAGGGAGCTTACAGAGCACATCCTCCTGTGTGGGCATGGGGTAATGGGATTGCCCAAGTGATTTATTGAGATGGTGTGGCTGAAGACATATACATACTTTTCTGTTTTTTTTTACTATGACCATATAACTAATCCACTCAGTAGGCTCACTGCCTGAGGTGATGTGTCCATCTCTTTCATACTGGTCCAGCTGAGCCGTGACGGCTTCCTTCATGGCCACTTGGCACGTTGCGTGTGCGCACTCTGTACTGGCTGAGCTGCTGGATCCGGGTCGAAGTGCCTACCTCTCCAGGGAGTGCCTCCACCGGAGCAGTGAGGACATCTTTGTACACCCCCACCATGACTGCATTTCTGGTGAGGCGTAGTAATACTGGCGTCTCTGCATTGAGCTCCTCCACTCTGAGCTCCTCTGGGATAGTGAAGTGTATGAGCCCTACCTCCCACTGAAGTGGACCCTGACAGCAGTGGCTTTGGTCCGAGTACATTTTCTAGTCTGGTTTTGCTTTGCTTTAGTGTCTCACTGGGAGCCAGTCGTCTTTAGTCCCTGAGACTCATGACAGCCATGTGGCTCCCGAGTAAAGCTGACTCTGCTGAATTTTACCGTTTAGCTGGAGATTGCCAAACCATTTTTACACTAGGTTTCCCCAGCACCAATGCTTTCTCTTGCGTGCCCATCATTTGTGTCCATGGCTGTGCTGTACACCCCTGCACTCTGTCCCTCACCTGCACATATTCTACCGTCTTTTTTCTTACTTTTCATGCAAACTCTCGAAGAGTGGTTTGGGTTTATCACAAGCATTGCACATTTTACCGTATGCTGGGCAGTGCTCCCTCCCCTATTCATGTACTGTGCCACAAGAATTTGCACTTGGGTTGCATCTTCACTTTCTCTGTAGTACCAGCTGCCTTTTGTGTGATTGTTTTCCTATTGCATTAACATTGTCCATGAGGGGCTTCTCCATAGAGCTCCATAGATCTCAACTGCAGCTCACTCTGCTCTGCATGTATCACTAGCGCTAGTTAACGTCAGGTCTTTTTCCCTCAACAGCCGTCTTCGCGTGTTCTCATTTGTAATTCCAATGACTATTTTGTCTCTGATTAGCTCATCGCGTAAGGCTCCATATTCGCACGTGGCTGCCTTCTCCCTGAGTCGTGTTATATAGCTGTCTAGTGCTTCGCCTTCCTCTTGTTTGCAACAGCCAAAGACGTAGCGCTCATAGAGTACATTTTTGCTGCCTGCACCTTCTTATCTTGTCCTCCAGTCCCGTGGCTAAAGCACAACCTCCTCATATTCAGCCCAAAATATTTCCCAGTTTGAACTCACGTTGCCACTGAGCTTCATTGGCGCCAGCGGTGGTAACATGTTTACGGCCATGGCTGGCCTTACCGCTTCTACTGCTGCTGCTGCTGCCTCCTCCATAGAAGGATGAAGCCGAAAAATTGCCCCCTAAAGAAACAAAACAAAAAAAAAACACCTCTCTCTTCGAGCACTTGGTTGCTAAATCCAAAATCCACTTCTGACACCATGTTTGTGTGGTGCACAGAGATATCACACACAAGCCAGGTTGTCGGTCAAAGCTCGTGTTTTACTTCAGAACGTGAGGCAGGAGAAAGAACACGGCAGGTCGCATAACAGTGACGTACAGTGGGTACGGAAAGTATTCAGACCCCTTTAAACTTTTCACTCTTTGTTTCATTGCAGCCATTTGCCAAAATCAAAAAAAAGTTCATTTTATTTCTCATTCTTGTACAATCAGCACCCATCTTGACAGAAAAAAAACAGAAATGTAGAAATTTTTGCGAATTTATCTAAAAAGAAAAACTGAAATATCACATGGTCATAAGTATTCAGACCCTTTGCTCAGTACTGAGTAGAAACATCCTTTTCAGTCTTCTTGGGAATGATACAACAAGTGTTCCACACCTGGATTTGGGATCTTCTGGTTCTTCTTGCAGATCCTCTCCAGTTCTGTCAGCTTGGATGGTGAACGGTGGTGTTCAGCCATTTTCAGGTCTCTCAGAGATGCTCAGTTGGGTTTAAGTCAGGGTTCTGGCTGGGCCGGTCCAGAATGATCCAGAGTGGTTCTGATCCACTCCTTTGTTATTTCAGCTGTGTGTGAGGGTCATTGTCTTGTTGGAAGGTGAACCTTCGGCCCAGTCTGAGCTCCTGAACTCTGGAAGAGCTTTTCTTCCACGATCTCTGTACTTGGCCGCATTCATCTTTCCTTCAACTGCAACCAGTCGTCCTGTCCCTGCAGCTGAAAAACACCCCCATAGCATGATGCTGCCACCACCGTGCTTCACTGTTAGGATGTTATTGGGCAGGTGATGAGCAGTGCCTGGTTTTCTCCACACATACCGCTTAGAATTATCCCCAAAAAGTTCAATCTTGGTCTCATCAGACCAGAGAAGTCTTATTTCTCTCAGTCTGGGAGTCCTTCATGTGTTTTTAGCAAACTCTATGCGGGCTTTCATATGTCTGCACTGAGGAGGGGCTTCCATCGGGCCACTCTGCCATAAAGCCCCGACTGGTGGAGGCTGCAGTGATACTAACTTTGTGGAACTTTCTCCATCTCCCTACTGCATCTCTGGAGCTCAGCCACAGTGATCTTTGGCTTCTTCTTTACTCTCTCACCAAGGCTCTTCTCCCACCATTGCTCAGGTTGGCTGGACGGCCGGGTCTAGGAAGAGTTCTGGTCGTCCCAAACTTCTTTCATGTAAAGACCTTGGACGCCACCGTGCTCTTAGGAACCTTTGGTGCTGCAGAAACTCCTTTTTGTAACCTTGTCCAGATCTGTATCTCGCCTCAATACTGTCTCTGAGCTCCTTGGACAGTTCCTTCCACCTCTTCATCTCATTTGCTCTGACATGCACTGTGAGCTGGAAGCTCTGATATAGACAGGTGTGTGTCTTTCCTAATCACGTCCAATCAGTTTAATTAAATACAGCTGGACTCCAGTGAAGTAGTAGAACCATCTCGAGGAGGATCAGAAGGAATGGACAGTCTCTGAGTTAAATATGAGTCTCTGCAAAGGGTCTGAATACTTTTGACTATATAATATTTTAGTTTTTCTTTCCTAATAAATGCGCAAAAATTTCTACATTTCTGCTTTTTCTGTCAAGATGGGGTGCTGAGTGACATTAATGTGAAATAAAATGAACTTTTTTATTTTAGCAAATGGCTGCAATGAAACAAAAAGTAAAAGGATTAAAGGGGTCTGAATACTTTCCTTACTCACTCCATATTGAAATTCCATCCAACTAGAGGCCACAAAGTGCCACAAGGTGGTGCTATAATACAACCCGTATCAGTTTGCTGCAGATAATGCCTTATATGCCCATAAATAAACCTAAAAACTAAAATATACAGGTCCATTCATTCTGCCCTCTTCACTGCCGTTATATGGATATACGCGGACTACGACTGATCTAAATATCGTCCAAAGGAGTCAGAGTGATGCAGAAATGTTACTGGTGATTAAATGCACATATAAATTCCAGAAAAAAAGGTCCAGGTTGAAAGAAACAAAAGTTATCCTGTAATAATTGACCACCCTGATATTTTCTCTGGTCAGTAATGATTTTCTTTAAAAGAACATGGAAACAGAGATTTCTTGGTTGTGAGTGTATTTCAACCAGACACCCTCCTCAGCTGGCGTTCAGGTCACGTACCTTCCTTGGAGGACCTCATGCAGACGCGGCCGTTTCCGAAAAGTCCTGGAGGACATCGGCCGCAGACGTAGCCGACGTGCGGCGGCCGGTTGATGCACTGGACCCCGGGGAAGCAGGGCCTGCTGGCACAGGTAGCCGACACGTTGAGGCCAGGCAGGGGCCCACCCTGGAGGAGACGGGGCAGAAACTTCCTTTTAGAACTCCACCAAAAATCTGTGTTTTCCTGTCTCCAGTTCAGCCTCAGTTGTCAGATTACGAGGCTAAAATGATGTAAAATGAATGTATCAACAGATATAACAGCATAAAGACCAACCAGAACCAGAACTAGAATTTATTCCTACCAGAACTTTGTAGAAACACCAGCAGATTAGCAGTGACCAACCTTTCCTCATCTGCATATCATCTCTCCATGTTGGCTGTCCACAGAAACCATTTCCATGTTTCCATGTTTCCTCATCTCCAGTTATTTCTGCTGCTATTTACCTTCTATCGTCTCAAACCAACTCCAGCTCCGCTACAGAATTTCCCACAGTGCTCCAGTCCCGTTGCCTAGCAACGGCAGACTCCCCGGCTGTCTAGTGAGGGCTTTCTTTCTATTTCTTTAGATATGTTGTAAAAAAAAAAAGAAAGAAATCCCCCTCCAAAAAAGAAGAATATGGAACCATGCATTTTATTCCTTTTCATTTAGCTGTCGTTACCTGAACGTGGACACCCCATAAACCCCTTGTTGACCCATGAATAATATCAAACAAAATGGATTTTCTGAGGCAAAATCTTTCTTTCTTTCTTGGTATGTTTGTTTATTTGTTTATTTGCTGTTGAAAGAGGATTATGTGTTCTGGAGTGTTTGAAGGCGTGTGGAGTGTTTTCTCCCGTACTGACGGGATGGCGTCTGTGGAAACATCCCTGTCTTTACAGCATGGAGTTCTGGTTCAGCCCGACCCATCTGTCCCCGTGGAAACAGTCCTCTTGGCGGTTGGAGACCTGGTGGGTATGTAAACCTGATTCATGCCTCTCGGATGAACAAAGGTGTCGTGGTTTTCCTCAAGGAGAAGCGTTTTGTGACGGATTTGATCGGCGTTGTACTGAATGGCGAGTACCTGCAGGTTACCCCGCCTGTAGTGCTCTCCACATTTAGTGGCTGGATTGAAAACCTCCTTGCTACGTCACCGCTCAGCTAGGGATCAGAGACGTAAACAAAAAAACTGGTTTCAGGATGGTAATGTGGAGTAAGATGGGTTTATTGCTCTGCTGGTGGAAATAACGCATAAACACAAACACTGGGAAAATGTAAACTAAAAAGGAGACAAAAGACAGACAAAGCCTAAACTAAAGAGCCAAAAAGTGGGAAACCAATTCGAACCTAATCTACAATTTCTACGTACCTAAAGCCAAAAGAGCAGCACTAACAAGCGAAACAACCGTAACCAAAACCCAACAAAGCAAAGCCTAACTCAGTGTACAAACACAATAAACACAATGGTGCATTCGAACAGGGACGTTCTAGGATCAGGTCCTGTAACTCCCCGTCTGGAGTTTAGTTATCAGAACTACCTTCCTTCAGTTTGCGTTTGCACATGAGGGGAGGACCTTGATAGGAACCATGTTTGACACAATCGTCTGCGACAGATAAGTTTGCACCCCAGCAGATCTAACTGAGGTTTCTCATCTCTTTTATTCAAAGCTATTACAAAGCTGTAATATCGTTTGTATCATGTAACGGAACAGCCCCCCTCCCCAGTTGGAAAGCTGCCTTATTAACGTCTTGTTCACCTTTCATTGAAGTACGCTCGGACCCTTCAGTGGACGGACCGGGGTTCATCCACTAAAGTGGCGCAGATTCTACTGACACAATTTGCAACAATATTTGGGTTTCCCATCTCTTTTATACAGAGCTATAATAAGAGCTAACTTACCGCAGTCATTAGTATCACGTAACGTCTTGTTTATCTTTTGTAGAAGTACGCCCGGACACTTTAGTGGACGGTCTGTCCACCAAAGTGTCCGGGCGGCAGCCGCAGATTCTACTGCCACACTTTGCAGCTGTATTTGGGTCATTGAATTCGTATAGAATAATTGCTTTTGGACATTTCAGAATAGTTCTGGATGCGGGACGTGTTCCATTCTGATGGATTTAATAATGGATTGGTACACTCCTACTGTAACAGTTCTTGTTGTTGTTACAATCTCGGTAAACAGTTATAACAGCTGTGGGAATTCTTAAATATGGCAGGCCAGAAGAAGCGGAGATCACTCAAGGGGCGGGGCTTGCCAGTTCTACCAATCACCAAACATCTACGTATTTCAGTTCCTATGGAACCCTGAAAAGACCCTGCCTCGGACTAGGAGCTAAAAAGGTTCTATCCCTGGTTCCCAAAAAAGGTTCTTGGAACTCCAAAAGGTTCCTACAGCCTGAAAGTGCCTGAAGAAAACTTAAGGGAACCTAGCAACTAAACCATTAACTAGGGATGTTCTGCTCCAGCCCGTCTGCTCGACTCCTCCTCGATCTTATGAACCGGGAATCTTGAAGGGACTGGGTTTATTAATCTGTAAATGCTTAATACGGGTTCCAGTAACTTAGGGAATTTTTTGAAAAATACTTCATTTGTCATACAGGATAATTACAAGATATTAACCACAAAGGAAACACTAACATAAGGTGGAGAAAGGTATCCCCACAGTAATAATATGTCATCGCATGATGAAAACGATCAAATAAATTTAGTATTTTACAGTTATTTATATGTAGTTACAGTATTTTTGCTGTTTACACTGTTTGAATAAATGTCAAACTTGTTTGTTGTTGGTTCTGCCATACAGGTGTACTACTGGAACTTAACTGATGTAGTTTAGTGGCTCCTCGTATATTTCAGGGCTCTCAAGGCAGAATGCAGTGATAGATTTATAATACAAACGATTGAGTTGATATTTTAATCGTCAGTCATCGTTACCTCGATAAAAAACCAGACATTACCATGATACATTTTTTAGTCCATATTCCCCATCCCTAGTGTGCAGCCCGGCCAATCAGAATGGAGGGATGAGCAGGAGGATTTGCATGGGAAAATGAAAGAATAGAGGTTAATAAACAGGTGTCTGTAACACTCCTGGAAAACCTCTGGCCCTGGCCCTGAAGGCTAAACTGTCCATCACAGTTTACCTCACAGAGGTACACACTGATGAGGATGGAGGAGGAAGACCTTGGGAGATCTGGAGGAGGTGTAAGCGTTAATGGTAAATATGAATTTTGTTCTGGGATCTTTGTCATGTTTAGTTTAGAACTCGGTTGGATCTTTCCGACCTGTCAGAAACCAGTGAGACGACCGTTGTGATGGTAAATGTCTAACGTCTCCGTGTGGGGAGGAAAACAAGTCGCAGATAAAACCGCGGTCTGGCCCACCTGCTTCTGTTCTGCTGCTTCCAGATGCTTCCGTGGAAGTCCTCCCAGCAGCGTTGCTGATTCCTGGGTCTGGAACGTGGTTGGACCCGGATGCATCGGGGTTCCCTCCTCCAGGACTGGTTAGTTGGGGCCCATCTGCGACGCCCTCATTGGCTCCCGCTGCTGTCGGCTTCAGGGTCGAGCCAGTTCCCGGGCTTCTTCTCCAGGATGTGGGTTCGGTTTCTGGGTCGCCTTCCATCTGCAGAGAGCTACCAGCTGAGGTTTTCCGCAGAGCATCTGTCTTTACTTTGGGAGGCTGCAGTGGTATCCTGGAGACGGTGGGACGCGGGGCAGATGTGGGGGTGATGGCAGCTGGCCTGAGGACTGAAGCACCAGGACAGACACGGGCTTTACTCAAATTTCTAGTCAAAATATCTCATCACACTCAAAATAAGACAAAATTATTTAAAGAGAAACATTTCTGTTTGATATAGGAGCTTGTTTTAAAGGAATAGTACACCCACAGAAGGATGTTCCTTCATTTTCTACTCACTCTCATGCTGAGCAAGACTCTGGAGCACTTTTTAATATCTCAAATGCAGCCGTAGATCCGGGGAGCAGTCCTCATATCCCTCACCTCAATGGAGGTGACTGGCGCTCAAAACAAAAAGGTCCATAAAAGTCCACAAAAAACTCGTCAATATTCTTCCATACAGCTCATCCATGTAATCCAAGTGTCCTGAGTGGGTTGCGTCCAGAATTTCCTGGAAACCACATCATTTAGTAGATTTTTAGAGCCTAAACAGTAGGACATCGTACTTCCCCGATGTGAGTTCACGACACTACGGAAGCCAGCGGCGTTTAGAGCCTTCTCTGCCGATAATACAAGCATAGAAGAAGAAATTCATTTGTTTACATTGTGCTAAGAGCGAACGAGCTGTCGACAAAAACAACAGGGGTTGGATATGGATTTAAAGGGAAGAAAAAAGAAAGAAAGAAAGAAAGAAAGAAAGAAAGAAAGAAAGAAAGAAAGAAAGAAAGAACGTGTGATCTTGTCTCATTTGGTCTGCCGCGGCTTCCATAGTGTAGTGAACTCGCATGGACGCATCAGGGAACTACGATGTTCTACTGTTTAGACTACTACTGTACTACTCACGCTGCACGGAGGTGGACTAGTCATGGTTTAAAGTGGTGGACTATAATATTGTCATGGTTTACAATGGTGGCCTAGTCACGGTGATGGATAGTAGACTAGTCACGATGGTAGACTAGTCACAGTGGTTGACTATCACGGTGCCCATTGGTAGACTAGGACTTGTCGGTGTATGGTGGTGGACTAGTCACAGTGCACAGAGGTGGACTAGTCATGAATCGGGCTTGTGTTGAGCCAGTTCCTCAAAATTTTCAAAAGAAGTGATATCTGTAGGGCCCCTTTTGCATCACATCACTGAGACAGAAAAATGCAAAAGTTTGGTTTTAATTCTGGCCTCTCATTGCCATGGTAGCAAATTTTGGGTGGACAAAACAACGAAAGTTACACTCATGTGAAAGCGCGTGTTTCCACATGTCCTAATGTGAAGCGTATTTTTCCTCATGTGGCAGCGCAGGTTTCCACTTGTGCCTCTGAGGTAAAGTGCACCACTGGCCCGTAGAACAAACCATTCCTGGCCGCTCATGTTTCCACATGTGCCTCTCATGTGAAGTGCACTTCACATGTCCTTCATGTGATGCAAACGTTCCACATGTGCCAGCGCATGTTTCCACTTGTGCCTCTCATGTGAGGTACATTTCCACATGTGCCTCTATGTGGAGCAAACCCCACATGTGCCAGCTCATGTTTCCACATGTGCCTCTCATGTGAAGCATACGTTTCCACATGTGCCTCTCATGCTTGAAGTGCACATTTCCACTTGTGCCTCTCATGAAGCGCGTTCCAAATGTTCGTTAATACGAAGCACATGAAAGCACACATGCTATGAAATTGCTCGTTCCACATGTGCCTCTCATGTGTGGCACTGCATGTTTCCACTTGTGCCTCTCATGTGAAGGGCACTTTTCCACATGTGCCGCACGTTCCACTTGTGCCTCTCATGTGAAGCGCACGCTTCCACATGTATTGGCTTACATGTTACCACATGTGCCTCTCATTGAAGCTAACATTTCCACATGTGCCTCTCATGTGAAGCGCATGTTTCACATATGCCTCTCATGTGAAGCACGTTTCCTCATTTGCCTCTCTCATGTGGTGCTCGTTTCCACTTGTGCCTCTCATGTGAAGGGTGTCCCATGTGACTCTCATGTGAAGTGCACGTTCCACATGTCCATCCAAGCAGCAACCTCCGGTGGCCAGCAGGATGCAACCCGGAAATTGACATTCTGTAATATTCCCTTCTCCGCTAGGGAACGGCTCAGAGCGAGCAAATCCCCATGAACCCCATGTTAACGCCAACTCCAGAGAAATGAACAGGTTTACGCTGGTCAAAAATATTTAGGTTTATTAGGTCAAGTTTCCTCTGTCATGTGAGGGGGTGAATTTTTTATAACTCATCGTTAGATGTTATTTATTCTTCAAATTACAATAATTAAGGGCGTGTCCTATGATTGACTGCGGCAGACCGGAAGCTCCGCCTGCCGACCGGAGGCTCCTAGTAGCTCCCTGCTCTAATAAGGTCTCGTGTACAGAGTCGCACAACGGAGTAGTCAGCGAATTACAAGTCTAAGCATGTCTTCCTACCATGCCGCTAGGGGCTTCTTGTTAGCTCTCAGCGTGTTAGCTAGTAGCGTAGCCCACAGTACGTCGCTGTCAATCATTTGCCCGCGGCCGCGCTGTGCCCATGTATCCGGAGTGACGACGTACGTGACACGGCAAGATGGCGACGGTAGACACGCCCACCGGCTCACATCTCGTCAGAAGAGAGACGGAAGCTACTAGTAATTATATACAGTCTAGGTGCTGCATGTTCCACATGTGCCTCTCATGGAAAGCGCACTTCCACATGTGCCTCTCGTGCGAGCGCGTGTTCACATGTGTCAATGTGAAGTGCTGCGTTCCACATGTGCCTCTCAGGAAGCACACGTCCACATGTGCCGCGCATGTTCCACATGTGCCTCTCACGGAAGTGCACGTCCACATGTGCCGCGCATGTCCACGGCTGTGCCCCAGTAAAGGCACCCACATGTGCCGCACGTCCCACATGCCCTCAGTGAAGGGCACACCACATGTGCCGCACGTCCACTTGTGCCCTCAGGAAGCGCACGTCCACATGGTCAGCATGTTACCACATGTGCCCCAGAAAGCTAACGTCCACATGTGCCGCACATCCACGTGCTCTCAGTAGGGAGCACACCACATGTGCCAGCATGTTTTCATGTGACTCTCCTATGTGAGGTGCACGTTTCCACATGTGCCATCGCATGTTTTCCACATGTGCCTCTCATGTGAAGCCGCACGTTTCCACATGTGCCTCTGGTGTGAAGCCCATGTTTCCACATGTGTCTTTTATGTGAAGTGCTTGTTTCCACATGTGCCTCTCATGTGAAGCGCATGTTTCCACATGTGCCAGCGCATGTTTCCACATGTGCCTTCACGTGAAGTGCACATTTCCACATGTGCCAGCGCATGTTTCCACATGTGCCTCTCATGTTAAGGGCACTTTTCCACATGTGCCAGCACATGTTTCCACTTGTGCCTCTCATGTGAAGCGCATGTTTCCGCAAGTGCTCTCACTGTGAAGCACACATTTCCACATGTGCTAGGCCATATTTCCACATGTGCCTCTCATGTTAAGGGGCACTTTTCCACATGTGTCAGCACATGTTTCCACTAGTGCCTCTCACGTGAAGCACACATTTCCACATGTGCTAGGCCATATTTCTTCACATGTGCCTCTCATTTGAAGCTCAGCTGTTTCCACATGTGCCTCTCATGTGCAGCGCATGTTTCCACATGGGGGCTGCGGAGCGCATGTTTTCACATGTGCCTCTCACTTGAAGCGCATGTTTCCTCGTGCCTCATGTGAAACCGCATGTTTCTACATGTGCTCTCTTTATGTGCCAGCGCATGTTTTCACATGTGCCAGGGCATGGTTCCAGATGTGCCTCTCATGTGAAGCGCATGTTTTCACATGTGCCAGCGCACATTTCCACACATGTGCCTTTCATGTGAAGTGCACATGTCCACTTGTGCCTCTCATGTGAAGCGCATGTTTCCACACGTACCAGCGCATGTTTCCACATGTGCCTCTCATGTTAAGTGCACATTTCCACATGTGCCAGCCCATGTTTCCACATGTGCATCGCACGTGAAGCCCTTGTTTCACATGTGCCTCCCATGTGGAATTGTTTTTTTTTGGTTAAAACTGGCTTTAACTTCACCACTTGAAACCAAATCTAAGGAACCTTTTCTGTGGATTTCTTTTCCTACAGCAGTGACAACACAAGCTCTGCAGAAACATCTTACCAGTACACGTGGAGCCATTTCCCATCATGCCTCTGGGGCATGGACCACAGCCATAGGAGCCAAAGCTGTTGAAGCACTGGACTCCCTGGAAAACACGGCTTCCTCTCACACTCGTTGATGTCTTCCAGGCACGTTAATCCTGATGAACACAGACGTGCAGATCAGATGTAGGTGTGATGGATCTCCTTCAGAGCTGCATGGTGTCTCGTTGGCTGGACCTCCAGTCTTACCACGAAGCCCTGCGGGACACTCGCATCTGTGCCCGCCAGCCGTGTTGATGCACCTGCCAACTATGCACGGAGATGACAAACATCTGTTCACGTCCTCCTGGCAGAACTCCCCCTGCTTACCTGCCGGACACATGCACAGGCACCTCCCACTGCCGGCGGGGAAGTTAACGTCTGGAATGTAGGTCCCCTCCGTGACGGCAGCCACAGGACACAACGCCCACCTGTAGGACGCAGGTTACAGTTACTTAGTTACTTTATTACTAGATTACAGTTACTTTATGACTATGTTCCAGTGTCAGTATAAATGTATTTATTTATTTATTCAACCTTTTTTTTTAACTAGGCAAAAGACATCAAGAACAAGATATTTTTTTTTACAATGCCAGCCTGGCCAGTGCCATTAGGCACCAATAGGGTAAGTGGGGAGGGGAAAAATAGATAAAATAAAATAAAAATCAGAGCCAACAATGATGAGCTCTGGAAGGAGTATTAGTGACAAGTCGGATCGCAGAGTGATACCTGTGAGTCCAGTTTTTGATGAGTTCCTTTGCAGTATGTCTGTAGATTGTGTCACTGTAGTCAGATAAAGGGAGGATGGTCCTTTCAACAATCAAACTTTTGGCTGCAAACGTGAATGAGGAGCTTTTATCAATAAAGAAAATCAACTCTCGCTTTGACCTCTTTTGATTGTAACGTGTTTATGTGATGTGAGAAAGAGAATCCACTATGAATGTGTCAGATGCTAACATGCATTTCTATGCTGATGAAACCGTTATTTATTGTTCTGGAGTATCCCCGGCTGCAGCGGTTGAGACTTTGGTAGAAAGCTTTTTATGCAGTTCAACGCACGCTTCTGCAGCTTAAACAACTCCTCAATGCTGAAAAGACTAAACTGATGTTGTTTACGAACTCCAAACAAGGTTTCTCAAGCTCCACCTACTGTACAATCTTCACTCTTGATGGAAATGTTATAGAACTGGTTCACTCTTAGAAACATCTCCGTATCTGGTTTGATGAGTCTTTCACTTTCAAGCCCCTATAGGCTAATCTTGTGAAGAAACAAAAACTCAAATTGTCCTTTTTCTCTTTCTGAACAAATTTAGTTTTTCTTTTGAGGCAAAAAGCAGCTAATCACCGAAACATTTCTATCTGTCTTAGATTATGGAGACTTGGTGCATATGAATGCTTCAGCTCAATGTCTTCATCAGATCAACAGTTTATCAGCTTCTGAGATTCATTGCAAACTGCAAATCTTTGACCATCATTGGGATCCATTTTCTGAGTAGATGGTTTGCCACTTTTGCCTGTCAGTTTGTCGTAGCATGGGTACATTTGTATTTATAAGGCCATGCTTGGTTTGTTGCCGTCGTACATTTGTAGCTTAATCACACAGAGAAGTGTTGAAACGTACTCTTTGCGATTAAATGATCACCTGCTGTTTTCTGTCTGTTCGCCCGTACAGAACTGGGAAAACGGGCTTTTGCTTACGCTGCTCCTTCTACATGTGAAGTCATCTGCACTAGGAATGAAATGAAATGAAATGAAAAATACTTTATTCATCCTCAAGGGAAATTCAGTATTGTAAAAGCTCACTTTTTTTTTTTTTTTTTTTTAAATAAACAAAAAGTCAGTTAGTCTTGTTCTTTAGGTGATGGTTGCTGGCAGGAATGAATTCCTGTATCTCTCCGTCCTACAGCGAACTTGACGCAGCCTCCCACTGAACACACTCTGTTGATTCTTCACCGTGTTGTGGGAGAGATGGGAAGTGTCCTCCATCATCTTCATCAGCGCTTGTGAACGATCAGCCTTGCTGCTCCAGAGTTCTCCCCAGCACAGAACCAGCTTTCTTGATCAGCTTGTTTAGTTTCTTCAAGTTCTGGTTCTGATGCTGCTGGCCCCAGCAGATGGCTGCAAAGCGTTAATTGCACTTTCCACAACAGACTTATAGAAGATCTGCAACATCTTTTTGCAGACATTAAATGATTTTAGCTTCCTTAAGAAGTAAAGTCTGCTCAGACCTTTCTTGTAGATGTAGTCACAGTTGCATTTCCAATCGAGTCTATTGTCCAGCTGAACTCCAAGGTATTTGTAGTTCTCTACCACCTCCACCTCCTCTCTCCAGGATGTAGACAGGACTATGCTGCTTATTCTTGCTCCTCCTGAAGTCAACAATCATCTCTTTAGTCTTGCTGGTATTTAAGATGAGCTGATTGTTACTGCACCATTTCACAAACTGATTGACCAGTTCCCTGTACTCGGCTTCTGTCCATCACTGATACACCCCACAACTGCAGAGTCATCAGAATATTTCTGCAGATGACAGGACTCAGAGTTGTACTGGAAGTCTGAGGTGTACAGTGTAAAGAGGAATGGTGAGTACATCCCTTGTGGTGCTCCAGTGCTGCTGACCACCATCTCAGACACACAACCTTCAGTCTCACAAACTGTGGTCTGTTTGTGAGGTAGTCGTAAATCCAGGTGGTTGTGGAGGATCCACCTGGAAGTTATGGAGCTTCTCACATAGCAAAGCAGCTGAATAGTATTAAATGCACTTGAAAAATCAAAGAACATGACCAAAGTGCTGCCTGACTGGTCCAGATGAGAGTGGGCTCTCTGAAGCAAGAAGATGATGGCGTCTTCAACCCTGCCCATTACGATATGCGAACTGTAATGGGTCCTGAAAGGTGTTCACTTGCTTGTTGATGTGAGCCAGTAAGAGTCTCTCCAGGACTTTCATGATGTGAGATGTCAGAGCAACTGGTCTGTAGTCATTTGGTTCTGGTTCTGGTTCTGGTCTGTAGTCATTTGGTTCAGCTGGTTGTGGTTTTTTAGGACAGGAACAAGACAGGATGTTTTCCACAGCACAGGAACTCTGTTCTGTCTCAGGCTGGTGTTAAAAGGTGCTGAGAACCGGACATAGTTGTTCTGAGCAGGTCTGGAGAACTCTGGACTGACACCATCTGGACCTGCAGCCTTGTTCCGGTTCAGTTTCTCTAGCTGCTTGACCTGGTCACAGGAGACAGTCAGGCTGGAGGTGGAGGCAAAAGAGGTCTCAGGATGTCCTGATGTGGAGGGAGATGAGGTTGTGTTCAGGTCCATGACTGAGGTGCAGGGTGACAGAGTGGAGGTGGGACAGGAAAGCTGTGAGCCATGGAGGGTGTGCGGAATGTTGGGTTGTCGGCAGGGGGAACTGAACCTATTGAAGAACATGTTCAGTTCGTTAGCTCTGTCCAGACCTCCGCCAGTCTGGTCCCCCTTAACTTGAAGCCAGTGATTTTCTTCATTCCCGACCACACATCCCTCACGTTTGTTCTTGCTGGAGCTGCTCTCCAACTTCTTCCTGTAGTCCTCCTTCACTTCTTAGTCTGTGTTTTCAGTTGTTTTTGTGTCTCCAACTTGTCTCCATCCCTGAAAGCTTTCTTTTTGATGTTCAGCAGCTTTTTCAGGTCACTGGTGATCCAGGGTTTGTTATTGGGGAAGCACCTCACTGTTCTTGTTGGAACGATGTTGTCCACACAGAAGTTTATGTAATCTGTCACACACTCAGTCATGGTGTTGATGTCATCTCCCATGAGGTTCACAGAGTACATTCCAGTCTGTGGCCTCGCAAGCACCCTCTCAGAGCATCTTCAGTCTCAGTAGACCAGGTTTTAATCGTCCTTCTAATGACTGGTTGCTGCTGAACGATGGGCTTGTAGGTGGAGGTGAGAAGAACCAGATTATGATCAGATCTTCCTAGAGGAGGCAGGGCAGAGGAGCTGTATGCATTCTTTGTATTTGCATAAAATAAGTCCAACATCTTATTTTCTCTGGTGGAGCAGCTGACAAACTGCTGGAAAGTTGGCAACGTAGCAGAGAGGGAGACATTGCTGAAGTCTCCAGAGATCACCATGAATGAGTTTGGATGCTGTGTTTGTAGTTTAGCCACGACGGAGCTGATGACATCACAGGCTGTCTCTGGTGCGGTACCTGGTATTATATAAACCGCTACCAGAATAACACAGGCAAACTCTCTGGGTAAATAATATGGACGGAAACTCACAGCTAACAGTTCAATGTCTCTTGTGCAGATCTTCTCCCTTTTGACAGTGATGTGTCCTGATGACACCAGCGCTGACTGACCAGCACTGCAATTCCGCTCCTTCCGCTTCCCGCTGAGCTGTTTATTGCGGTCTGCACGGACAGTCTTGAAGCCGTGTACACAGACGCATTACAGTCCGGGGATGTGTTCATGCAGCCAAGTCTCGGTGAAACACATGATACTGCATTCTCTGTACTCTTTCTGAGACCTTGCTAGCACTTCGAGCTCGTCCATCTTGTTAGCTAGCGATCTCACGTTACCCATCACAACAGTTGGAAGAAACGGTTTAAATCTCCACCGTTTTTCTCTCTGAATGCAGCTGGCAAAAAGACTGGAAACTATCTGAACGTATTTCTTTGAATGCTTTTAGGTCTAGAGTAAGAGCACTTAAAATTAACTCCTTGAATTGTAACTGTTTTTAATTATTTCTATTGTATATTTTCTATAATTGTCAACTGCTGCCTCTTGGCCAGGACTCCCTTGAAAAATAAGTGTTTAATCTCAATGGGACTTTCCTGTTAAAAAAAAAAAGGTCAAATAAAAAAAAATTAACATAGATTCCTAAATATTTGTAAACCGTAACCTGTTCAATGATGGGTACCATCTGTTGGAGTTATGCGAGTCATGAGTGGGGCAGCCCTGCCTTTCAGGCCAAACCACATCATTTTCGTTTTTTTAGCATTTAGGAACAGATAAAGTGATAAATGCGTGTTAAATCTCATAAAAACTTTATTTAAGAGAACATCATCTAGCAGAAGGACCTAAAGCGTATAGAATTGTGTCATCAGCATATAAGTGAATAGAGGTTTGCGAATAGCTGGAGGGATGTCATTAATGAATATGGGAAAAAGTGTTGGACCAAGAGTTGAGCCCTGAGGCACACCTGATGGCCTCTATCTCCTCTCCAGTCTCACCTCGATGCTAACGGTGCTCTGGGCGTTACACTCATCAGACACCGTGAAGTGGAAGGAGTGTCTCCTCTGATGTCCATCCTCCTCCTCCCCGAGGACCAGCGGCACCCTCCAGATGAGGAGGCCAGCAGGGGAGAGCACAGCCCCCTCTGGACCCTTCCTCCAGCTGGAAGAGGAGCGCAGAGCCTTCAGGATCAGATGCTGCAAACTGGAAGACATAAAGTTCTCCCCAGCAAATGTCCGCAGGTGGTTTTGAGGTGGGTGAAAGGATGGTGGCTGGTTGACTGAAAACAGAGAGAAAAGCTGAGCAGCAGAAACAGGAAGCTCCTTCAACCATATTCACTGTTCTCCAACATTCCTGTCCTGAAACCAACTCAGGGAAAACATTACATCATGGGATTGTCTGGAGGAGTCATTGTAAACACACGTGCCCATGTCTGGAAGCATCTCTAGATTTCCTTCTAACTGCAACACTCATCCAGCTCACGTAGCATCCTCCACTGAAGTCCTGGTCCTGCCGAGCCCGACAAAGCTAGAACGTGGCTTAACGTGTAAGGAGAGGCCCAGGCAGGTGCGATCCCCAGGCTCCCTGGGTGAAAGTCCTGGATCCTGCCGACATAGCTAGAATTGTGGCAACGTATGCAAGGAGGCCCAGGCAGGATTCGCTCCCCAGACTCCCGGGTGAAGTCCTGGATCCTGCCGACATAGCCAGAACGTGGCAACGTATGCAAGGAGGCCCAGGCAGGATTCGATCCCCAGACTCCCGGGTGAAGTCCTGGATCCTGCCGACATAGCCAGAACGTGGCAACGTATGCAAGGAGGCCCAGGCAGGATTCGATCCCCAGACTCCCGGGTGAAGTCCTGGATCCTGCCGACATAGCTAGAACGTGGCAACGTATGCAAGGAGGCCCAGGCAGGATTCGATCCCCAGACTCCCGGTTGAAGTCCTGGATCCTGCCAACATAGCTAGAACGTGGCAACGTATGCAAGGAGGCCCAGGCAGGATTCATCCTCAGACTCCCCGGGTGAAGTCTTGGATCCTGCCGACATAGCTAGAACGTGGCAACGTATGTTGGGGAGGCCCAGGCAGGATTCGATCCCCAGACTAACAGGTGAGAGTGACGCATGCTTACAGCCAGACAGAGGAATCCCTGCGGCCACATAGGCAGGACGCATGATCGATCAGAGGGATAATGGCAGGACTCCACACTGTCACACCAGGAATGAGTAAAGTAATACTACAAATGACTAAAGTAATACTACGAATGAGTAAAGTAATACTACGAATGAGTAAAGTAATACAGGGAATGAGTGAAGAAATACTAGGAATGCCTAAAGTAGTACTATGAATGAGTAAAGTAGTACTATGAATGAGTGCAGAGCTGGTTTCTGATTGGATGCAGAGTTTCTGTCCACCAGTGATGAGACGACTCTGTAACCGGCTGAGTCTTTGCTTTGTATATGAACCTGGTTTGTTGGAGAAATGATGATGATGATGGTGATGATGATGATGAAGCTGTTCTCATAGAACTGTTGGGGTCTGAACTGTGTTTGGATGCTAATGCTTTTAGCTGAGTTGCTACCCTCATGCTGCTATGCTACATGTCAGCATTGGTACATGCTACATGTTAGCATTGGTATATGATACTATGCTGCATGTCAGCATTGCTACATGTTGCTATGCTTCATGTTAGCATTTCTTAATGTTTCTTTGCTGCATGTTAGCTCTGATACAGGCCGCTATGCTACATGT
Organism: Atherinomorus stipes; assembly: GCA_023101725.1. NCBI lineage: Eukaryota > Metazoa > Chordata > Actinopteri > Atheriniformes > Atherinidae > Atherinomorus > Atherinomorus stipes. Next base: position 27,342 of record JALJCO010012626.1, read on the forward strand.
TAGCATTGGTATACACTGCTATGCTACATGTTTAGCATTGGCACATGTTTCTATGCTACATGTTAGCATTTGTACATGCTACTCTGTTACATGCTAGCATTGGGACATGCTGCTATGCTACATGTTAGCATTGCTGCATGCTACTATGCTACATGTTAGTATTGGTACATGCTAGCATTGCTACACATTGCTATGCTCAACATTGCTATGCTATGTGTTAGCATTGTTACATGTTACTATGCTACATGTTGCATTGCTACATGCTAGCGTTGCTACATGTTTCTATCTTACATGCTAGCATTGCTACATGTTGCTCTGCTACACGTTAGCCTTGATGCTTTCTTTTCGTTCCAAGGTTTTTTGAACAGAAATCATTGAACAGAAAATAAAAACTTGGCGGTCCCAATGTTTACCAAATATCCCCAGAGGGAGCAACAACAGCATGAAAAGGTAAACAACAGCAAATTAAAAGAATACATAAATATATGCATTACACGCATACACCCATTCATGCACAGAAAATAAAATAAACAAATAAATAAAAATGTTTTTAAAAAGCATTGATGCTTCCTGCTGTCAGCAGACGGCTGCTGGACTGCAGACGTACCACGCTGCCTTGTGAACAGATGTTGTGGAGAAGAGGTGAAGTGTCCTGTACCTTGGTTGACAGACCAGGAGAACTTGGATACGTCAGGGTCACAGAGAAGGCAGGGGCTGCTGGGGTTGCTGTCTCCAGTTTCAAAGCACATCCCATCAATGTTGCAGGTCTTCTCCTGCACAACAGAAGCCAAAGTACATTTTTAAAAGTTTTATTTTTATAGATCAGGCTCCTAAAACTCAGAGAAGCAGTTGTCTGCAGCATCCCTGGATAAGCAACAGCTTCTGCAAATGAATGACGTTTAAAAAAACTGCCATCCTCGGCACAGTGGTCTTAGCTTCTTTGCTATGGTGCAGTTTTCACTGGAAAACAGCTCCAAACCAGGGTTCAGGCTGATGTAGCTAACTGAACAACTTATATTTATATTTGGTTTCTGTCGAAAATTTGGTTTAAATCTGCCTTAAATTGAAAGTTTATAGTTAAAAATAGCACGACTGAATTTGGCAGATTTTTGGTGTCCCCTAGCGACGGCTAATCTGGCATTGTCTTCATCCCGTCTTCTTCTCTCAGATCTCTCCAGCCAGTAAAAGCCGTTTCTGCCGACTCATCTTATCTCCTGCTCTGTCTCTTCTTTCTTCTTTTCCACTCGTCCTCCGATGAAGTTGTCTGATGTTTCTCCAGTGAAACAACCACGGTGACGTACGAGACAACCAGTGTGCAGTTGCTAGTGTGCAGCATGGAGCCAGGACGTTACATGCTGCTGTAAAAGCTGCATGCTCGGGGCTGCAAAATGAACTAGTGAAGTGGTTTCTCAGCCTCATGATGCTGCATCACCCTAGGAATGTGTATGATAAATGTAATGGTGGCATCAAAACTAACCGCAAACAAAGTTTTAGGTTCAGAGGGTTTAATAGTGTTGCTTTAAGTTTGAATTGTTGCTGATGTTCCTCACTCTGACATGTTCTCATAGGTGGACCCAGGACACTTTTATTTATTTTACTGCAACTGTTTTAGTAGATGGGATGTTTTCTGTTTACTTCAGAGCCACTGTCGCCATGTCAGATGGTGTCATGAATTCATCCGAGGTCTTGTACCAGCAAGTGACCTTACTACAAGAATGAGTGCTATCAACAACGGCGCTTCCCAATAGCACGGAAGATGGGGATATGGGACAAGCAGCTGTGTGGCAGGAAAGATGAGGGCCCGGGCGGGACACAATCCCGAGACTCCCAGATGGGAGTCATACATGCCTAACCATTTAGCCAAAGGGATATTTCCTGGCCAAGTAGCCAGGGTTCATTATCACTCGGAGGCATAGAGACAGGACTGTCAACTGTGTCTAGCCTGGTACACCAGCCCAGGGTTCCCACGTGTCCTGGAAAACCTGGAAAATGATTGAGCATTTTCCATTCATGGAAAACACATTAAAAATTAGAAAAAGAGTAAAATGTCCTAAAAAAGTTCAAGTTGTCCTGGAAAATTATTTTTCCTCCCTCTGTTTTGTTTTTGCTTTCATCTCGGCTTCGTCACCGCTTCATCATGACTTCATCAGTGCTTCGTCAACGATTCTCTCTGCTTCGTATTCGCTCCATTGCCACTTCGGCTCTGCTCTGTTACCACTTCGTCTCCGTTTCATTGCTGCTTAGTCTTTGCTTCGTCACCGCTTCTTCAATGCTTCATCAATGCTTCATCAATGCTTCATCAATGCTTTGTCAACACTTCATCATTGCTTCGTCACCGCTTCATCATGACTTCATCAGTGCTTCGTCAACGATTCGTCTCTGCTTCGTATTCGCTCCATTGCCACTTCGTCTCCGTTTCATTGCTGCTTAGTCTTTGCTTCGTCACCGCTTCTTCAATGCTTCATCAATGCTTTGTCAACACTTCATCATTGCTTCGTCACCGCTTCGTCACAGATTTGTCACAGCTTAGTCACTGCTTCATCTCCACTTCTTCTCTGCTTCGTTTCCACTTAGTCTCCGCTCGTCGCCACTTCGTCTCCACCCCGTTGCCGCTGAGTCTCCGCTATGTCACCGCTTCATTACTGCTTCATCACAGCTTCATCAACGCTTCGTCACCGCTTCCTTACATGCTTGGGGTGCAATTTATTAGTGTATGTTGGGATAACTTCACTCATACTATAGCAGCTGGAAAAGTCCTGGAAAGTAACTTAAAGAAAAGATTGGGAACCCTGCCAGCCTGACTAACGCCATGCATGAGATACACGGCAAGTCAGTCTGGGTTTCCTCTGCTAGAGACTCATTTCCAATGTGAGACGAGAGGCGGGACTAACAGGAGGAAAGTGAACTGGAGAGAACCAATCAGAGAAACATGGAAGTGATGCAAACGTCTTTTTGTAACTGGAAAACATGGAGGAAAGCCTTCAGAGCAGCAAATCGTTGCGGTTTTAAGGACATGTGCAGCTAATTCAGACATCAGAAAGGACATCGTTATATAGTCGCTCCTCTGCAGCCATTCTGACTGTTTATGGTTAGAGAACTGAATTGCCAAAAAAGACATATCATAAGTCCCGCCTTCCACACTGTGTTTGGTCCATTTTTTACCGGAGTGGAAATCACTTTCCAGTTGAGGAAACTCAGACTGACTTGCTGTGTATCTCATACATGGTGTTGGTCAGGCTGGTGGACCAGGCTAAACTGTCACAGCTGTCAATCAATCATGGCAACAGCACTTTTCAACATCTCCCTGCATGAAATGACATCAATCAAACAGCTAATTAACTTTTGCAAAACAACTAATTGGTCTGAGTCAGGTGTGTTGGCATGACACAGTGAAAACCTTCCAGACACTGACTATGAGGTCTGGATTTGGTGATCCATGGTCTAGAACAGGGTAGGCAACTCTGGTCCTCGAGGGCCGGCATCCTGCAGATATCAGGAGTTTCCCGGCTGCAACACCTGACTCTGATCAATAGTCACAAGGTGTGTTGCCTCAGAGAAATTCCTGATACCTGCAGGATGCCGGCCCTCAAGGACCAGAGTTGCCTACCCTTGGTCTAGAACAGGGGTCTGCAACCTGCAGCTGCAGAGCCACAAGTGGCTCTTTGGACCGTCCACAATGGCTCAATAACATTGACTAAAAAAGGATAAAGAACCAAGTAATATTTAAAAATATACATGATAACAAATGTAGGTTTTAGCAGTTTTTCATTGGAATAAGTAAGAAAGTAAGTACCAGGAATGTTTTTTTTTTCTACATCTGTTTCTCTTCTCCCATGAGTTTGGAAATTATGGACTTCTTCTTCAACACAGTCTCAAAAGAGCAAAATCCCTTAAAGAAAAATGGAACTATCCCTTTTTTTTCCTTTTTTTTTTTGTTTGCAAAGTTTTTATGTTTTGTTTTGTATGGAAGAAGATTAGGACCACTGAAGAAAACAACTCTGAGAAAAAAGTCAGAATTTTTACTTTTTTTCAGAACAATAAAGAACATTTTTGGGGAATTTTCTTTCTTTTTTCTTTTTTTCAATTTCTGAAAAAGTCAGAATTCTGACTGACTCTGAAGCATCTTCAACACCAAATGGCCAATCTTTGATAATATCCCACAACACAAGGTAAAGACACGGCGTTACAAACCTTACAAAGCTTACAAAGCATAGATGCAGCGTGTTTGTGGAGGCAACAGAAAACCATTTTGAATTTCAGTAATATGAGGAAAAACATCGTCTTCTTTTGCATTGAAGTTACCTTTAACTTACAGAGTCCTGAGCGTGATGCCTGACAGACCTGGCAAACGCCGTCATAGATTGTCAGCACCTTGGCCTGGCTGTACTGGGAGCCATCGTTGGTCACCTGGATGGGTGAATCAGCTTGTAAATGAATTCTGACATGTGTTAACAACTCAACATCGTGGCTGATAATGAGTAGCAGCCTTGCCTTAATCTCCCACCGTGCGTACGGTTTATCGTCCATCATGAAGTCCTCTGTGGTGACAGCAGCATTGCTTAGTGACGGCACAGCGCAGTCCAGAGCCTTGGAGCTGAGGAAGGTGGCTTTAGTCCTCTGCTGTTCCCCTGGAACCCAGCCTTTGTTCATGTACTGTTGAGGAAAGAAACAAAAACGTTTTGGTCAGGAAGGCTCTCATCCTGACTTGTGACCTCACCTGTGCTCACTTTAAGTCTGGTGGCGTGGCAGCTCAGGTCCGGAGAGTCGATGAAGCCGAGACCAAAGACCCGAACGTTCCGACAGTCAAAGGCTCTGATGTCACAAAGTCCACTGTTCTCCAAATCAGTTACTTCGATCGGCTGCCCTGTTGGAGGAGGGATGATGGGCTTTTATGAGTTAAAGCTTCACATTTGCAATGAATCAACACCCGCAGAAACGTACCCATGGCCAGGCTGCAGTCATGGAAGCTGTAGCCGGAGTGACACTGGCAGCCCCACTCTGTACACTCTCCGTTACCATTGCAGAAGTTCGGGCAGCGGAGCGCCATCACCACCTCCCCAGACGCCCCGGGTGACGTAGCCACCTCTAAAGCTCGCTGGGTCCGATTCTCTAGCAGCCGCCTCTCGCACTCGTTCTCCAAGTACGGCAGCAGCGCCTCCTCCCAAACCAGGTCATCTTTAAGCTGCAAGTCCAGCATGCAAAGATCCACAGCCTCTTCCAGACGACGTCCTAGCAGCCCTCGGCACACTGTCCCAACAGTGGAATTAGCTAACACCATCTGGCACACTTCCAGGGCTTTGGCTGAGGTCAGGCCACTTTGCGTCGGCCACTGAGGTTGCACAGCTTTTCGGGCTTCCGCCAGGTGATCATCAGGAAAAAAGTAGGCAAATCTCTCTAAATCTGCTTGGCTGAGACTGTGTGTGGCAAAAACAGGCTGGAATTCAAATGATGCCTGTCTTTTGGGCCTGTCAACAGAAAGAAGAAAGTCCTCCCTGAGCTCAGAAGGCATGTCCAAATCACCATCACTATTCTGATTGTTCTGGCCATGAATCCAAAGGTGCCTCCTCTCTGGAGTACGATTACTGAAGGCAGACATTTCTGAGATGCTGTCCTCTCTTTGAGGACTCTTGATGTGTTCCACTGTTGTGTCCATGGAGGGGAACACAGATGTGTAATCGACGTTATCATACGCCATGCAGTCAGAGTGAGCCAGCGGACTGGGGAAGTTAGCCATCCCTGCGCCAGGATGCTGGGAGCCACCATAACCTCTGTGACACTGACAGAAAGGCCGCCTGAGCCTCTGCATCATTCCAGGAGGTGTTTTATCAAATAAACTCTCACCAGGAGCTATCCTGAAGGGAAAACCACCGTAAGATGTTAGAGACTACCCTTTCAGCGGAACCACATCTTAAGCAAAGTTTATCTTTGCAGTCAGAAACTGACCTCCAGTCCTCGATGAAGCGATGCAGGTCATCAAGACCATAAAAACCTCCATTAGAGCCTTGGAAATCATTGTTGCCATTGCGGTCGAAGGTCCCACAGAGGCCTCGAGTGTTGCCGTAGTCAACACTAGGAGCCCGGACAGACAGACTCATCCCCCAATCACCTACATCCGCCCTAACGAAGGCCCCGGAGGGAAAGCTCAGCTACAAGAAAAGAATTACATCCAACAGCTGATTAACATCATTGCATCGTCCAATGAAGGTCAAGATGAAGATCAGATTCATATGGATGGAGTTAAAGTTGCTCTCTTTCATGCAACTGATCACTGAAGTACAGAGGAAGCAAACAGCTCCCTGATATCAATATCAGCCAGTGTTAAAATGTTTGGATACCTACGGTGACCTTCTTCCCCTGGTGGGACTCCAGCACCCGGACCCGGCTACCTTCGTCTCCAAGGTTCTTCACGGTAAGCTGTGGCCGTGTTTCCTGAGGTTGGCCGTTGCACATGTCAAAGACAGCAACGTCATTCCCCTCCTGCACGGCAACCCCACAGTTACAGGCCACAGAGTAGTGTCGACTGCCACAATCCCACTGCCGAGAATGCACCTCAAACCCCCGAGCAAGGCTTCGGTACAGGATAAATGTGCCAGTCTGGTGGTTCTCATACCGCCTGCAGACAGCAGAGACATGAGAAGCAAACACAAATATATGTGTTAATCTGCCATTTAGATCTAAACTACGCTAACAGTCGGACCAACAGTCAAACCCAGAGCCGGATCAACAGTCAGGCCAAAGGTCAGACCAACAGTCCAGCCAACAGTTGGACCAACAGTTGGACCAACAGTCAGATCAACAGTCAGATCAACAGTCAGACCAACGGTCAGGCCAATAGTCGGACCAAAAGTCAGATTAACAGTCAGACCAACAGTCAGGCCAACAGTCGGACCAACAGTCGGACCAACAGTCAGACAAACAGTCAGATCAACAGTCAGGCCAACAATCATGTGAACAGTCTGCCCAACACTCACGCCAACAGTCGGGCCAATAGTCAGACCAACATTCAGATCAACAGTCCAGCCAACAGTCAGGCCAACAGTCGGACCAACAGTCAGATCAACAGTCCAGCCAACAGTCAGACCAACAGTGCCGCCAACAGTCTGACCAACAGTCAGACGAACATTCGGACCAACCGTCAGACCATCAGTCAGGCCAATACTCAGACGAACAGTTGGACCAACAGTCAGACCAATGGTGAGGGGGAGGTTTAATTATTTTGTAGGTTTGGGGAAAATAAAAAATGGGGGGGGGGGGGGAGGATGGGGTAGGGGGCAGTAAAAAAAAAAAGGGGGGGGGGGGGGGGGGGTCTCGCTGCCACAGGGGGGGGGGATTAAATAAAAGCAAAGTTCTCACCGCGGGGAAGAAGGAGGGGGGTTGTTCTGTTGTTTTTGAATAATTTTGGGAGGAGGGTTGGGGGGGTTTTGTGGTTTACTCATTAACTAAAAAATATAAAAAGATTAAAAGCTTACCGCGTTTTTTTTTTTGGGTTGTTTTTTAATAAATTTTAATTTGTGGTTTTTGGAGGTGGACGGGGTACTTTCCGGTTTTGTTTTGGTCTGGCTCTTAAAATTGGGTCCCGGCAAAAAAAGGAAAAAGGGGAAAAAAGAAAATCAATAGCAGCAACAGAAGGAGGAGGTTTTTAGCTCATACATGGTTTAAACCTCAAAAAAAAAAAAACGAAAAAAAGCCCCGGTTGAAGACTCCCACAGAATTAAAAGGGAGCGTGGAGAGGAAAAAACGGGGGGAGCTGCCAATGAATGAAGAAAAAAATACAATATAAGATAAAGAATCAAGCACCAGAAGGGTTCGGAAACTAGTATGGAATGAAATACTATTCTCGCTTCCTCAAATAGAAAAATAATCTAAGGGGCGAGGGCGTCCTGGGTTTCTCGTACCGGCGATGGGGGCTGGGGGGGGAGTATAGACGTAAATAAAATGCCATTATCGAACCCGTAAAAATTATTTTATAATTATTTTTAGGCTAAATATAATTTTTCTGGGAAATGTTGTACTTTCATTCTGTACACCCCCAAACGACCTGTGGAGGTATTATTTTTGAAAAATATATACTTTTAATAAAAATGTTCCATATTCAACCTTTAACTCTTAGTAAGCTCATTAATTGCACCTGGGTTGACCCAGATTCTCCATGTCAGCCTGGTTTTGTGCACAAGAAACCAGTTCACCCAGGACGCTCTACCAGAGCTGGTCAAGACTTGCTACCCTCTCTTATCCTGGATAACTGAAGTGTACTCATGTAAAACAGGTCCCGGATAAGATCTAAGGAGGGCTGATGACTCATAATGTGATTATTACCTGCCATCAAGTGTGATGATGTGTGGGTCAGTCAAAGAGTAGCAGATGGAGGTGGGAACATCCTGGACCACGACCTACAAAAGAGGACAGAAGAACCTCGTCTGACCAGAAACCGAGCCAACAAAATGAGCTCTTACATAATGTGATAACTTAATAACGATGCCTTGGAGCGGTGCTGTCTGAAGCCATCGAGCCTCCTCTCTCATTTAAGGTAGAGCAGTATTATTGTGTGTACACATCAACAGAGAGAGAAGGAAACCTGTCATCTGTCTAAACTGTCTTTGATTAAAGTAATATTAGCTTTGGACTCCAGCTTCATCTTAAGAGATTCAGATTACCTTGAGGATCCCTAGAATCTATAAAAGCCATTCCAGCTTTCTTTAAAACCCTTTACATAATAAAGTTTCTGAAAAACTTCTCCAGGACTTTTGTTCCTAAATCAAATCCTTATTAAGAAGCGTAGGATTTCTGTTTCCCTGCAAAGTACATTAACCAGCGTATCACCTGGAAATTTGGAGTTGGTAAAGAAGCTTCTACATACTAGACTAGGAACTTATGCAAACTATAATATTTGGCATTTCTAAAGCAGCCGGCTGATATAACTCACTTTAAGGGAGGTTGGGATGTAGCTTCTCCAGAGGCGGGGGGCACCGGGTCCAGGCAAAGCACTGACCAGACTCGGCCGGTTCCCGTCCCGTGTAAAATCTGTCACAGCCGTGAGGAAGAACTTGGCCCAGCCACAGCTGCCGCCTCTGCAGGCTCTCGGCTGGATCTCCACCTGGCAGGTGGACAGCACCACGTTGGAGACCTCCTGTCCCAGACTGTCTGTGGACATCAACACCACATCAGACAGACGGTGTGAACAGCTGTAATTACAACGGCCCTGCTCTGATGTGGTGAGCAACACCAAGACGGGGATGACAGAAATAACATCTGCACAGAGACGAGGAAACGGTCCGTCAACAGAGGCTGACACTTCACTCCTTCTGGTCATGTTTTTAATCAAGCTCTTCCTTCAGCAGAATGTTTTTGAAAAAAAGACCCAAAATCCTCTAAAAATCCAAAACTCCTCACATAGACCCCCAAACTTCCCTTGAAACCAACCACAAAACTCCCCCTAAACCAGACCCCAAAACTTCACCGAAACCAGACAGCAATACTTTCCCTAAACCAGACCCCAAAACTCCCAATAAACCAGACCCCAAAACTCCCAATAAACCAGACCCCAAAACTCCCAATAAACCAGACCCCCAAAACTCCCAATAAACCAGACCCCAAAACTCCCAATAAACCAGACCCCCAAACTCCCAATAAACCAGACCCCCCAAACTCCCCTAAACCAGACCCCAAAACTCCCCTTAAACCAGACCACAGACCTCCCTGAAACGAGACCCAAAAACCCAAAAACCATACAAATCACGTGTGTATATGAGAATCAGATGTGTGTGTATATGTGAATCATGTGTGTATATAAGTGAGTCACGTGTGTACATGTGAATCAGATGCGTGGACATGTGAATCATGTGTGTATACATGTGAATCACGTGTGTGTACATGTGAATCATGTGTGTATATAAGTGAGTCACGTGTGTACATGTGAATCAGATGCGTGGACATGTGAATCATGTGTGTATACATGTGAATCACGTGTGTGTACATGTGAATCAGATGTGTGTGTACATGTGAATCCCGTGTTTACATGTGATACATGCGTGCACGTGTGAGTACATGTGAATAGCGTGTGTATGTACGTGTGTACATGTGAACCACGTGTGTGTACATGTGGATCACATGTGTATATGTGAATCACGTTTACATGTGAACCACGTGTGTGTACATGTGGATCACATGTGTATATGTGAATCACGTTTACATGTGAATCACGTGTGTACACGTGGATCTTATGTGTGTACATGTGAATCGTGTGTATTTGTGAATCAGATGTGTGTGTACATGTGTGTACATGTGAATCACGTGCGTATCTGTGTGTACATGTGAACCGTGTGTGTACATGTTAATCACGTGTGCGTACATGTGAATCATGTGTGCATACGTGTGGTTTTCCTGTCAGGGCAGTAACTGCAGCTGTAGAAGCTGGTAAACGTCCCATCTGTTCTGACCTCTTGGACAACACCCGTCTAACAAAGAAAATACTGGGACGTCAGACGTGGTTGGTTTGTTCAGCCGTGTGCTACAACACGGTTAACCTGCATCCTTTGCGTCTGCAGATGTCAGGAAATGGGATGAGAAGGACTCGGTCCCGTGTCCTCCAGCAGGCCTGACCTGGGTCGTGGACACTCAGAGCCAGAGGGACTCCACAGCGGTGGGCGGGGTCGGAGCCAACGCAGGCGATGGGCACGGTGCTGTGCAGGGTCACCTCATGCTCCTGGCCATTCTCCGCGGTGTGGAGCAGATCTGGAGAAAACTGATGGAGCAGAGAGAGAGTTAGACGTCCTCCATTCAGAGTAAAGCGTCTGAATACTGCAGGACGGAGACGCATCGTCATGCTGACCTTCAGCCCAGCGTAGAAGCTCTCGCTCTCTCTGGGAGCTGATCTGTGGAGGCTGGAGTTGACTCTGAAGGTGGAGACGCTGCAGGAGAACTACAGAGATGGTTGCTTCAGACGGAGCTCCAACAACCATGTTCACAACAGTTCTCATCAGACACGGAGACGGTCTGCAAGTCCACAAGCCCCAGTCCACAGTAGACCCCCAAGCCTGTTCAGCATCAGCATGTGTTCCTCAACATGGAATGGAACTGGTCCGGTATCCGAGCTGACCTGGAACTGGTCCGGTATCAGGACTGGTATGGAACTGGTCTGGTATCAAAACTATACTGGAACTGGTCCAGTACCAGGACTGAACTGGAACAGGTCTGGTATCAGAAATAGACTGGAACTGGTCCAGTACCAGGACTGGACTGGAACTGGTCTGGTATCAGAACTACACTGGAACTGGTCCGGAACCAGGACTGGACTGAAACTGGTCTGGTGTCAGAACTAGACTGGGACTGGTCCAGGACCAGGACTGCAATGGAACTGGTCTGGTATCAGAACTAGACTGGGACTGGTCCAGGACCAGGACTGGACTGGAATTGGTCCAGTACCAGGACTGGACTGGAATTGGTCCAGTATCAGGACTGGACTGGGACTGGTCCGGCACCAGGACTGGACTGGAACTGGTCCGGTATCAGGACTGAAATGGAACTGGTCCAGTATCAGGACTTGACTGGAACTGGTCCGGTACCAGGACTGGACTGGAACTGGTCCGGTATCAGGACTGGACTGGAACTGGTCCAGTACCAGGACTGGACTGGAACTGGTTTGGTATCAGGACTGGAATGGAACTGGTCCGGTATCAGAACTGGAATGGAACTGGTCCGGTATCAGAACTGGACTGTAACTGGTCCGGTATCAGGACTGGAATGGAACTGGTCCGGTATCAGAACTGGACTGTAACTGGTCCGGTATCAGGACTGGAATGGAACTGGTCCAGTATCAGGACTGGACTGGAACTGGTTTGGTATCAGGACTGGACTGGAACTGGTCCGGTACCAGGACTGGACTGGAACTGGTTTGGTATCAGGACTGGAATGGAACTGGTCCAGTATCAGAACTGGAATGGAACTGGTCCGGTATCAGGACTGGACTGCAACTGGTCCGGTACCAGGACTGGACTGGAACTGGTTTGGTATCAGGACTGGAATGGAACTGGTCCGGTATCAGAACTGGAATGGAACTGGTCCAGTATCAGAACTGGACTGTAACTGGTCCAGTATCAGGACTGGAATGGAACTGGTCTGGCATCAAAACTGGACTGCAACTGGACCGGTACCAGAACTGGACTGGAAATGGTCTGGTACCAGGACCGGACTGGAGCACACCTTTGGCGGACCTTTAGAAAGATGGAGAACTGTTGAAGACCACTTTAAATGGTCTAGAATGTCCAGCTGAGTCCTTCCTCTGGTGGATACTGGGTGGACTGTTTTGGTTCTGGTTCTGGTCTCTAGGGTCGGGATCAGCTGGGTCAGCGTTCCTGCGGCTCTGTCTAGGCTCAGATGAAGGGAACAGCTGGACTGGACAGTAACACTGCAGGTGTTTAACTTTCTCCCAGTGAGAACATAAACCAGCCTCTAGACCAGGTCCGGTCCTTCAGAGCTGCTGTCCTGCAGTTTTAGAGCGTACCCCCTCCAGCTCCTGAATCACAATAATCCCCTCATCATCCAGCTCTGCAGAGGTTACAAGATATTTATGTGATTCAGGTGTGCTGGAGAAGGAAGCGGGCTTGGAGGATCGGACTTGGACACCCCTGGTCTAGAGGCTGCTGCTGTCATCCCTCGTCCAGCCGCACCAACATTCCTGACACACAGCGGGTAAAAGTATCAAAAACGTCACATTTTTCTCAGAAAATATATTTTTAATTGAGCTATTGACGTGAAATTTTCACCAGATGTCGGCAACAACTCAAGTAATGCACACATACAAAGAAATCCTAACATTTATGTCCATAAATGAAGTTATGTGTAATATAGTGAAACAGAGAATAAGTATTGAACACATGAAGAAATGGAGACAAAAAGATGTGAAAGCCAAGAAAGCAGCTGGAGTCTGTCAGTATTTAGAAAGTAATCCTGTCCCCTATCAGAGCAAAGTAATATCAGCTGCTTTAGTCCTGATTGATGCCTTTAAAAAGGTTTCTCATCACCAAGGTGTCAGACAAGAAGCATTGCATGATGGGTAAAAGCAAAGAGCAACCTTATTATTGCAAACACACTGAAGGCATTGGTTCCAGGTGCATTTGTAAACTTCTGAAAGTTCCAGTGAGCACCATTGGGACCATCATCCAGAAGTGGAAAGAACACGGCATGGTCATAAAGCGGCCACGGCCAGGTGCTCCTCACAAGATTTCAGACAGAGGAGTCAGAACAATCATCAGAAAGGTTCTCCAACAGCCCAGGACCACTCGTGGAGAGCTTCAGAAAGACCTGGAACCAGCAGCTACAGTTGTTTCAGAGAAGACAAGAAGGAATGCACTCAACCGCCATGGCCTTCATGCACGCACACCACGCAAGACTCCATTTCTGAAGAAGAAGCAGGTTGATGCTGGTTTGAAGTTTGCAACACAACATCTGGACAAACCCATGACATTCTGGAAAACATAGTCTGGTCAGATGAGACCAGAACTGAACTCTTCAGATGTCAGAAGACACAAAGACGAGAAATGGCACCGCACTTGACCCCAAAAAACCATAACTACAGTGAAGTTTGGAGGTGGGAACATCATGGTGGGGACTGTTTTTCAGCATGTGGTACTGGCAGACTTCATATCATTGAAGGAAGAATGAAGGGAGAAAAGTAAAGAGACATTCTGGACCAGAATCTGCTGCATCTGCAGCTGCTGAAGATGAAAAGAGGCTGGATCTTTCAGCAAGACAATCACCGACCCGAAAGAACTGAAGATCCGAGTTCACAGAAGAGACCCGGAACCTTGAAGATCTGAAGGCAGTTTGTGGAAGAATGGACCAAAATCACACCTGAGCAACGTTTTCCACTGGTTTCTCCATACAGGAGGCGTCTGGAGGCTGGAACCACCAACAAAGGCTTTTACACTAAATAGTAAATAAATTTCAGTGAGCATCTTCAATACTTAGTCACTGTGTCATTTCACTATATTACACATAACTTCATTTATGGACATAAATGTAGGATTTCTTTGTATGTGTGCATTACTTGGGTTGTTGCCAACATCACCCAGAACAACTGGTGAAGCATCTACAGTTGTGTGAAAAAGTGTTTGCCCCCTTCCTGATTTCTTTTTTTTATGTTTGTTATAGGTAAATGTAACATGTTAAATGAACCTTCTTGAATGAACCTTCATGCTAAATGACCTTAAGAGCCTTTTTAAGGTCATGCCACAGCATCTCAATGGGATTCAGGGGGGGACTGTAACTAGGCCACTCCAAAGTCTTCATGTTGTTGTTCTTAAGCCATTCAGAGGTGGACTTGCTGGTGTGTTCTGGATCATTGTTCTGCTGCAGAACTCAAGTGCGCTTCAGCTTGAGGTCACCAACAGATGGCCGGACGTTCTCCTTCAGGATTTTTTGGTAGAAGCAGAATTCATGGTTCCATTTACCACAGCAAGTCTTCCAGGTCCTGAAGCAGCAAAACAGCCACCGACCATCACACTACCACTACCATACAGGGAGTGCAGAATCATTAGGCAAATGAGTATTTAGACCACATCATCCTCTTTATGCATGTTGTCTTACTCCACGCTGTATTGGCCCAAAGCTTATTACCAGCATATCAGGTGATGTGCATCTCTGTAATGAGAAGGGGTGTGGTCTAATGACATCAACACCCTATATCAGGTGTATTAGGCAAACACAATTATTAGGCAACTTCCTTTCCTTTCCCAAAATGGGTCATAGAGGGACTTGACAGGCTCTGAAAAGTAAAAAATAGTGAGATATCTTGCAGAGGGATGCAGAACTCTTAAAATGCCCAAGCTTCTGAAGTGTGATCATCAAACAATCAAGCGTTTCATTTAAAATAACCAACAGTGTCGCAAGAAACGTGGAAAAACCAAGGCGCAAAATAACTGCCCATGAACTGAGAAAAGTCAAGCGTGCAGCTGCCAAGATGCCACTTGCCAGCAGTTTTCCATATTTCAGAGCTGCAACATCACTGGAGTGCCCAAAAGCACAAGGTTTGCAATACTCAGAGACATGGCCAAGGTAAGAAAGGCTGAAAAACCACCACCACTGAACAAGACACACAAGCTGAAACGTCAAGACTGGGCCAAGAAATATCTCAGACTGATTTTTCTAAGGTTTTATGGACTGATGAAATGAGAGTGAGTCTGGATGGACCAGATGGATGGGCCCGTGGCTGGATCGGTAAAGGCCAGAGAGCTCCAGTCCCACTCAGACGCCAGCAAGGTGGAGGTGGGGTACTGGTATGGGCCAGATGGATGGGCCAGTGGTTGGATCGGTAAAGGCCAGAGAGCTCCAGTCCCACTCAGATGCCAGCAAGGTGGAGGTGGGGTACTGGTGTGGGCCAGATGGATGGACCCGTGGCTGGATCGGTAAAGGCCAGAGAGCTCCAGTCCCACTCAGACGCCAGCAAGGTGGAGGTGGGGTACTGGTATGGGCCAGATGGATGGGCCCGTGGCTGGATCAGTAAAGGCCAGAGAGCTCCAGTCCCACTCAGACGCCAGCAAGGTGGAGGTGGGGTACTGGTATGGGCCAGATGGATGGGCCCGTGGCTGGATCAGTAAAGGCCAGAGAGCTCCAGTCCCACTCAGACGCCAGCAAGGTGGAGGTGGGGTACTGGTATGGGCCAGATGGATGGGCCCGTGGCTGGATCGGTAAAGGCCAGAGAGCTCCAGTCCCACTCAGACGCCAGCAAGGTGGAGGTGGGGTACTGGTATGGGCCAGATGGATGGGCCCGTGGCTGGATCGGTAAAGAGAAGAGAGCTCCAGTCCCACTCAGACGCCAGCAAGGTGGAGGTGGGGTACTGGTATGGGCTGGTATCATCAAAGATGAGCTTGTGGGGCCTTTTCGGGTTGAGGATGGAGTCAAGCTCAACTCCCAGTCCTACTGCCAGTTTCTGGAAGACACCTTCTTCAAGCTGTGGTACAGGAAGAAGTCTGCATCCTTCAAGAAAAACCTGATTTTCATGCAGGACAATGCTCCATCACACGCATCCAAGTACTCCACAGCGTGACTGCAAGAAAGGGTCTAAAAGAAGAAAAACTAATGACATGGCCGCCTTGTTCACCTGATCTGAACCCCATAGAGAACCTGTGGTCCCTCATCAAATGTGAGATTTACAAGGAGGGAAAACAGTCCACCTCTCTCTGAACAGTGTCTGGGAGGCTGTGGTTGCTGCTGCACGCAATGTTGATGGTGAACAGATCAAAACACTGACAGGATCCATGGATGGCAGCTTTTCAGTGTCCTTGCAAAGAAAGGTGGCTATATTGCTCACTGATTTTTTTTTGTTTTGGAATGTCAGAAATGTATATTTGTGAATGTTGAGCTGTTATATTGGTTTCCCTGGTGAAAATGAATCATTGAAATGGGGATATATTTGTTTATTGTTAAAGTTGTACTTCCATGGTCATTTAATTAATATTTCTGTGTTCTCCATTATTATTGAATGCATTCTGCATCGTTTCTGTTTAAAAAAAAACGTTCTGGTATCTTTTTATCCAGCTGTATTTGTATACTAGAAGAGAGGCTTGTGGTCCAACGGCAGGCTTTTCCGGCCTAATAAAAATCTTCATTTAAAAACTGCATTTTCTGTTTACTTGTCTTATCTTTGTCTAATATTTAAATTTGTTTGATGATCTGAAACATTTATGTGTAACAAACATGCAAAAATAAGAAATCAGGAAGGGGGCAAACACTTTTTCACACAGCTGTACGTTTCTAAAACTCTCCAACTGTGAGTTCTAGCAGCTGTAAGCCATGAAGACAGGACTAGCAGCTTTTAGAGGATCTTTCCCTCTGAAAAGGAGGTCACTGAAGACGCAGAGCAGACGCATGTGGAGGGAAGTTTGTCCAATCTGCAACTGATTTACTTTCCTGCTCCCTCCTAGCTGGATGCAAGACACACTGCTTCTCTGCCGTGAACCCTGGGAGAAGAGGTCATCATGATCCATGGCTCACGCCGCCCTCACATCTTCCACATGTGCTCCCTCTGGCAGGAATTACCGTTTCTCCGAGCCTGAAGTGGACGCCGTCCATCTCCACCATGGAGAAGGGCCTGAGCGTGGACTCCTGCCTGATCTCGGCCTTCATGTTGCTGCCCACGCGCCTGGCCCAGACCACCTGGAAGCCCAGGGCCTGGAAGCCCAGGGTTTGGCTCGACGGCGGCGGGACGAAGGTGCAGCGCAGGTGGACGCTGTGGCCGAGCAGCTCCGGGGTGATGACGGGCCTGGAGGGCAGGGACGGCAGCGCAGCTGGAACGGACATGGAGACGTTCGTCAGAGCTGGTTCCAGAGCAGAACTCGGCTTCCTTCTCCACCCCACCTCACCTCTGCACCGGCCATTCACCTCCACCTCCCCTGCAGGGCAGAACCTGGATCCCAGTTCTGGAGGACATGAAGCACCAGTTTAGCCAGAAACTTTCCCAGTAACAGCTCACTCACCATTTTAGCTCTCTCTCAACTTTCAGACTTTGTTTTTGCTGTTTCAGTTTGCAGCATGAAGCTGAGCAGACCTGCTGGATCTGGAGAGCCGTTTCTCTAGTCTGAGTACACGAAGGTATTGGATACTTATTGTGGAGAAGGTATTTTGTATTTTGTGTTCCTTTACAATAATCCCATAATTCAAAGCATGGCAGTGGTATTTAAAGGGTTAAAGGGTTAAAGACCTAAAAATGATCAGAGGTTTGGTTTAGAAATCCTCCCAAGTTGTTTGAGTCAAATTAGTGAAAAAGAAAAGCTTTAAAGACACAACAGAAATTTTACACCTTCAAAATCTGAGTTTGTGACTTGTTTTGATGCCACACCAACATTCATGTTGCACATTTTCCAGCCGTCACTGCCCAGCAGCGTCCAGAGGCCCAGAAACTGCAGTACGAAAGTTTCCCATCCGGGACGCGGCCGTGACGTCGCAGCACCGCGTCACGTACTCGCAAACGGACGTGAACCAGACACGAACACAGCGGGTGCTTTGAACGCATCACGGAGGATTCAGCAAAGAAACACAATTTAGATGTAGACGTAGATGATCCATTATTCTTTGACTCATTTTTCTCTGCTTTGCATAACTACTCTGATAGGGCGGTATTATTGGGCGGAGACTTCAACATGGTATGTGATCCAGGTATGGACAGGCTCAGTACAGCAGGACATAACAAAATATGGCATTCATCAGATATCGTTAAGCAGTACATGAAGGATTTCGGCCTTTGTGATGCATGGCGATCTCATCACCCCACCACGAGACAATATACCTTCTTCTCCTCAGTTCACCATTCCTACTCTAGATTAGATTACTTCTTAACCAGCAGCTCACTGATGAGTGAAATCTCAGAAATAGAAATCCATCCAATAACCATCAGTGATCACGCACCAGTATCATTAACTCTGAGAAATAAAACTATTAAACCAACAACTAGGAGTTGGAGATTTAATACATCATTACTGAAAGATCCTGAGTTTATCAGCTATTTTAAAAGAGAATGGTCCATTTATTTAGAGAACAACGATGTACCAGAAACTCCAGCATGTGTCCTTTGGGAAGCAGGTAAAGCAGTAATGCGAGGAAAAATAAATTTCCTTCTCTTCCCATAAAAAAAAAAAAAGGAAGCTGCAAGAATCTCAGAATTAGAAGTTAGAATTAAATCACTAGAAGACGCCTACCAGGTCTCCCCGGAGGAACACATGCTGAATGATATAAGGAAATTCAAGCTCGAGTTAAACAAAATAATAGATCAAAAAACACAATTCTTAGTTCAAAGACTTCGTTTAGAAAACTTGACCATGGTAACAAGTCTGGCAAGCTTCTAGCTAATCAGTTAAAAATAAATAAGGAAAAAGCAACAATCTCCTCCGTTAAAGACTCAGAAGGAAGTATCAGCCATGATCCTGATCAGATAAATAACATTTTTAGAAACTTCTACAGAACACTATATAAATCACAAATAAACCCCACAGATGATGATATTAATCAATTTCTCAATAGTATCATTCTTCCAAAACTACAACAGGAAAATATTACGGTTTTAGATTCACCCCTCTCAATAAGTGAATTACATGACGCTCTGCAACATATGCCCAATAATAAAGCCCCAGGCCCAGATGGATATCCGGTCGAATTTTACAAAGAGTTCTGGACAATTCTGGCTCCCACTTTTTATAAAATGATACTAGAAATAAAAGAGAAACAGAAAATACCACCAAATATGAATTCAGCAAATATCACCGTATTATTAAAACCAGGTAAAGACCCGACACTTCCAGCTAGTTATCGGCCAATCTCATTAATAAATGTAGATCTTAAGATAATCAGCAAAGCACTCGCTAAAAGGATAGAAAAAATAACTCCTCTGATAATACATCCTGATCAAACTGGTTTTATTAAAGGTCGACATTCTTCTACTAACACACGCAGGCTGATTAATCTAATAGACTATGCTACCATTCATAATCTGGAATCCACTATCATCTCGTTAGATGCAGAAAAAGCCTTCGATCGTGTTAACTGGAAATTCCTGTTTGCAACATTAAATAAATTTGGTTTTGGTCCTTATTTCATAGACTGGATAAAAATATTTTATAACAACCCTAATGCATGTGTGAGGACCAATGACCAAACTTCTCCAAGTTTCTGTTTACAGCGAGGCACCAGGCAGGGCTGCCCGCCTCCCCTTCACTTTTTGCCATTTTCATTGAACCACTAGCAGCCGCTATAAGACAGGACAGAGATATTAAAGGGATCCCCGGCAAAAATCTAGAACATAAAATAAGTCTTTATGCAGACGACGTACTGCTTTTCCTCCAGAACTCATCAACATCTCTCTCCCAGACAATCACATGGATCAATAAATTTTCAATGATATCTGAGTACTCTATTAACTGGACCAAGACTACAGCTTTATCTGTTAATTGTACTTTACAAAACATCCCTAACACCACAATACAGTCTGGTAATATCAGATATTTAGGAATAAATATTTCTCCACAACTTTCAGAGTTAATAAAGTTAAATTATGTCCAGCTATTAAAGTCAATAGAGGAAGATCTCACGCGATGGAAGCACTTACCCATATCACTCATGGGGAGAGTTGCTACCATCAAAATGATGGTTCTACCGAAAATTAACTACTTGTTCTCAATGATACCCACCAAACCTTCCTCCAGTTGGTTTAAGTCACTGGACTCTCACATTTCCAAATTTCTTTGGAAAAACAAGCCATCACGTATCAGTTTAAAAACCTTACAACAGGTAAAAGACCGGGGAGGGTTAGACTCACCCAATTTCAATTATTATTTCCTAGCAAATAAGCTACAATTTATTTCCAAATGGCTGAAACCTACCCATCTAGATGAACCGTGGCTAGACACAGAACAAGCATTATGTGAGGATCTGGATGTCTCTGATTTGCCGTTCATCAGTTCAGCAGTCAGATCTCATAAATGCTTTAAAAGTATCAACATCTGCTCTACTCTGAAAGCATGGTGGGAATTCCTGAAGTTAACCGAGTCTTCTATTATTCCATGTAAACTCACACCCATCTGGAATAACCTGGATATTTTACAAAACAAGAAAATGATTAATTTTGTGCATTGGAAGGATAAAGGAGTAAAACAATTACAACATATCATTGAAAATGGAAAATTCCTGTCATTTAATACACTTACCTTACAATACGGGATCAGTAGTACTAAATTCTTAGAATACCATCAACTTAAATCTATATTAAGCAAAAAATACCTCTAACCAACTGATCTTGCAGACTCCGGTCAGGGTAGCAGAATTCCTGAATCTCTCTATCCCCAAACTACTGTCGAAAATATATAGATTATTATTAAAACTGGATGATTCAATTTCCCTTCCAACTTCGAAGTGGGAGGCTGACTTGTCCAGAACCCTTAACCAAAACACATGGACACAGATATGTTTAAACACGTTCCTAATGACTAAAAACTCAAATATACAGTTGATACAATTCAAGGTTTTACACAGAGTACATTACACAGGACAGAGGATGTTCAAGATGGGTCTGTCACCTTCAAATATTTGTTTGCACTGCAATGAGAATACAACAGACAATTATCTTCACGCCTTGTGGTCTTGTCCACCTGTCCAGAGGTTTTGGCTTCAGGTGTGTGATGACATGTCAACGTGGCTCAGGTGTAACTTTCCTGCAAGCCCCACACTGTGTTTACTGGGGGACTTGGATGAGATCAACACGGTAACCAACTATGCACATATGATACTTACTGTATTATGTATTGCAAAAGAAAACTATCTTGGTAAACTGGAAATCCAAAAATAATCTGAGCATTAGCCAGTTTAGGAATTTCTTACTAGACCATATCAGTATTGAGACGATGTCTGCCTCCTCTAAGAACCAGTTGGATGAATTCCACTCCCTCTGGTCCCCTGCGATTAGCTCCATCACTTAACGTTGGTGTAGGAGAGCCGCCTCGGCGATGTGGGGGTTGGGTGCCGGCGAGTGCTTGATGGCTATGGATCCCTGGCGGTTGACTTGGGGGGGGTCTGGGCTGCCTCGCCGCTGGGGCGGGGCTGTATCCAGCCCGATGGGGGGCATGGGGGTCAGCGGTCGGGGCTGCTCTGCGGCGGTGGGCGGGTCGCTGGTGGGGCCCTGGCCGGTGGCTGTCGGCTGGCGCCGGGTGGCCGGGGTCGTCCCGGGGCGGGGGGGGGGGGGGGTCCTGGGCCCCGGTGCTCCCGGGGTGGCCCCTGCCTCCGGGGCCGGGGGACCCGGCTTGGCGCTGGGGGGGGCGGGCCGGCGGGACGTGCCTCCTCTGGATTTGGCCGGTCCTCACGACCTGGTGACGTCTAGCCACTGCGCCGGGGGCCGGGGCGCCTCTGCTGTGTGCGTGCGGGTGTGTGTGCTGGTGGGGGTGTGTGTGTGGTGGGGCTGGGGGGTGTATCGTTGTCGTGTCTGTGTCGGGATGTGGGCATCCGGGATGTTGGTGTCGCGGGGGCGGCTATGTGGGGGTGTGGATTTCCCCTGTGCTTGTCCTGCGTGTGGGGCTCTGGGGGTAGCGGACGGAGCTGCGCTTTCCGCCGGGGTGCTTGGTTTTCGGCGGACCCGTGGTCATGTCGTGTCGTATCGATGTTGGGGTGTCTGGCGTGGCTGTCGGGGTGTGGGGTTTTGTCCATATCGTTCAGCTCTAGTGTGTGGAGGTGGGGGGTTGCGGGGTGGCCGGGTCCTTTCCGCGCCCGGTGCCTGTCCCGCCCGGCCGCTGTGTCGGTTGGGGCTGGCCTGCGCTGGTGGTCTCGTGCGGGTTGGTCTCGCGTGGTCCGGGGGGCTGGGGGCGGTGGGCTTGTGGCGTGGGGGGGGGGGGCTGGTGGCCCCGTGGCCCCCGTCCTTGGTATGTGTGGGTGGGTGTGTGACTGGAGGGGGGCGTGAATGCGGTTTGTGTGTGTGTGTGGCTGCCTGTGGGGGTGTGTGGAGATGGGTGGGTGGGTGGGGGTGCATGGATGATGGGTGTTTGGGTGCGGGGTGGTGGGTGCATTGGTGGGGTTTGTGTGTGTCGGGTTGGGGGGGAGGGAAAGGGGGAGAAAAAAAAAAAAAAAAAAAAAAAAAAAAATAGCAGCTCTGCGTGCCTCTTGGGGGGTTTGCGAGGCCTGGGGATGTTGGGCCGGTGACTCTGGCCCCTCCGCCGACCCTTTCCGCTCCCGTCCCTTTTCCCCCCCCCCTCCCTGGCCTGGCGTGGTCGAGCGCCCCCAGGGGCCGAGGCTGGCCCCTCTGTGGTGAACGCCGGACGCCGGGCCGTGGGGGCGGCCATGCCTGCCCCTTCTGCCCTGGGGGGATCCCGGGAGGCAGGGGTACCTAATGCCGGTAACGGCTCTCCTTCCAGGGGGGGGGGAATTCATACCCCCCTGGTCTCCCTTCCCAAGACCCCCCCCCCCCCTCTACCTCTCACACACACACGTAGGGTTTTGGGAGGGTGCGTGTCAAGCGGGCGTGGTGAGGGAGGGCACCAAAGTGCCTTTGCTTGCCACGTCTAGAGGCAGCCTGCTCCCCAGTTTTAACCACACTTAGACACCTAAACACATAAAATAACAACAGCTCACAACCACTTCTGAGGGGCGGGCCATATAGTGTGTGGAAGGAGGGAGGGGCCGGTTGGGGGGTCATGCCCCCTACGCGACCCCACTCCCGGCATGACTTGGCACTGCCCCTTAGTTTTAACTGCAAACAACACACATCTTACACACACAGTCATGAGCGGGGGGGGGGGGGGGGACAGGGTCCTTTCATACCCCGGTCTCCCGGGCGCTACTGGGGGGGGGGGGGGGGACAGTGGCTACTTCACGTGCCAGTGGTTAAGGCTGGCTGCATTGCGGGGGACCTGCTGGCCTGGGGGACGCCTGGCCTGCTGCGTCCGGGGGATGGGGGGGTGGTGGTGGGGGGGAACGTGTTGGGGGCTTGGAGCTCGCGGCTCCTTCCCCGGCCCGGGCTACCACTCAGGAGGCACGAGGGCATGGGCAAGAGAGAGGTGGGTATGTGAGAATAATGAATGAGAGTGTGAAAGAGGAAATGTGGGAGGGAGGAACTTGGGCTGGAAGAGGGAGGAGATGTGGGTAAGTGGTTGGAGGAAAGGGGGGATTGGGGAAGGAGTGGCATGCTCGTGAGTGTCTATTAGGGATGGTCATGAGGGGCTGAAGGAAGGAAGGGCGGGAGTGTGATAGGTCAGAGGGATGGGCGGGGCTGGACATGTAAGGGGGGACTGTATGGGGTATTGGGGGTATAGGGAGGTGGGGGCGTATGTGTGGGGGGTGGGGAGGGGTTGGTGCAGTTATGTGGGGGGAGTGCATGTGTGTGTTAGAGGGTATGAGGAGGTGGGGGTAGGTGTGGACGGTAGAGGGAGGAGAGTGTTGGGGGTGGAGAGAGGAGTGAGTGTGGGTATGTAAGGTCGGAGAGCGGAGTGGGTGGGTGTATGTGTGTGTGGGGGGGGTACACGGAGGTGTTGGGTAGGGCTGGGCGGTGTGGGCGGAGGTTCGTATCTCGGTATCCGTGCCGGGCATCTTGGTGTCGGTGTGGTGCGGTGTGGCTGCGGGTTGGTTGGGGGCCGGGCGCTTTGGTGGGGGGTGCGGTTTTGTTTGTGGCTTCCGGGGCTTTTTGTGCGGGGCGGGCGCAGGGGGGATCTGTATCCTGTATGTGGTTGCTCTTGCGGTATTGATGTCTTGGGTGCCTGTGTCTCGATGTGGGGGCGGTGACGGTATATCTTTCAGCCCTAGTGTTGGGGTAGGTGTGTGGGGAGTGTGTGTGTGCGAGCGTGGTGGCGGGGTAGGGGGGTGGTAGAGGTGGTGGCGCCCTGGTGTCAGGTGTATGGGACAGGGACTTTGGGGTGGGGGCTGGCCTGCCCTGGGGGGGGCCTGGGGCGTCGTCTGGGGGGTCCGGTCCTCCTGGGTTTCGGTTGGGCCGCCCGGGTCCGGGGGGGGGTGGCTGCTCCTGGGCGCTTGGGCCCTGGGCCCGGCGCTGTCTCCGCTCCGGGGGACGCCCGGCGCCCGGTGGGGTCGGCAGCTGCTGGTCTTGGTCCGCTGGGGCCTGGGCCTCCAGACTGCGGGGGGCTCCGGCTGGGGCCGCCTTTGCCGCCCTTCGGGGGATGCATGTCCGCTCTTTGGGGGGGGGGTAGCTGGGATCTGGGCCTCTGGGTGGCTGCTGGGGGCCTGGGTCGTGAGCCCTGCGGGCTTTCCTCCTCCTTGCGGAGACGAGGCTGCATCTGCATGACTGTATCACCACGGAGCACCCTTTATTATGCATGTTGACACTGTGACACTACTTCCCATTGCGATGACTAGGTTGTACCTCTTTCTCTACTTCCCATTGCGATGACTAGGTTGTACCTCTTCTCTACTTCCCATTGCGCTGACTAGGTTGTACCTCTTCTCTGCGTAGTTCTGCGTGTGTTTGTATGATCTGAGGATATTTATGCCACCTGCAGGTCCTCCTGTAGGGGATTGCTTGTTTTGTTTTCCAACAGAGACCTTGGTTGTTTAAGGATCGCGGTACAGATGTACCAGTGAACTGTGTAAGTGGATTCATGTTTTCTCTCCTCTCTCTCTTCCTCTTCCTTACTCCTCTCTCTCTCTGTTTCACTTTCTATCATTACCTCTGTTAACTTTCATTTC
>JALJCO010012626.1:60000-140000 GCA_023101725.1 Atherinomorus stipes
TGGACCTGGAACTGGACCTGGACCTGGACCTGGACTTGGTCAGCAAGGACGCTCCCAAGGGGTGGTCAGTGCCCCCCTGAACAGCTGGCCACCCCTGCAAAATGTATCTTCTTATATTTCTATCAATTTTTATGTGCTATCAACACGGTGCAGCTTTGCTTATATTTGAATGTTAGAATCTTTAGAAGCCAATAAAAATAAAATAAATAAAAATATTACAGGAGAACTTCCATTTTCTACCGTTGCTGTTTTGCCGTAGTCCCCCACAGGTCTGTCACTCCTAAATAACTCACCCTTTCTTATGCAAAGTCATCCAGGAAGGCTCCACCCAGAGCAGTGTTGTTGAAATTAAGGAGGTTTGCTGCAGATAATGAGGTCCATTCATTCTGCCCGCTTCACTGCCGTTATATGGATATACGCGGATACACACTCAATAGAATTTGTACCCAAAAGGGTCCAAAGCTTGTTGCTGGGGGGGGGGTTCCTTTCTGAAAGACATTTCTGTACCTTCATGGTCCATTTTTGTACCTTATCAAGCTGTATGAGTTAATAAAGTACAATTAAACCAATTAAAAATGATGAATAAAAGTCATAAAAAAGAGATTATGAAAACAATCAAAGATGCTAATAATAAATGAATAATTATAGAAATATTAGGCCAAACATATATAATTATACATATAGTTATTACTATGATTATTATGAAAATCATAATATAATAACTATAATTATACTACTGTTTAGAAGTACTGCTATTTATAGTTATTGTACAAGCTACACACATTTTTCAATGCTGCAGGTACCCTTAGGGTTGAAATGGTACAAATTTGTACTCTATATTAATTTGGAGCCTTTTTCATAGTATATAGGTACTTCTGGCCTCATAAAGACCAATATTGTACTTTTGAGAGAACATTTGTAAAAAACATGTACGTGCAGGTACAGAAACGTTCCTGTCTCGTACCTCTGTTTCTGAGTGTGTACAACTACTCTGAATATCGTCCAAAGGAGTCAGAGTGTTGCGGAAATGTTACTGGTGACTAAATGCACGTACTCTGTTTAAATTCCAGAAAGTCCAAGTTAAAAGAAACAAAAGTTGTCCTTTAATTACCCTTGGCCACCCCTAAAAAAGATTTCTGCGGGCGCCCCTGTGGGTCAGGTGCTACCCTGATGCAGAAGGCTGTTGCTTTGCATGCTTTTCAGCAGCTCTGCATTTTAAGATTATAAGTCACAATCAGGCAAAATTAGAACCAATCAAATCATTGTTTTCTGACTTGTCATTCAGTTATTGTGCTTACATGTGTAGGGTAGACTGAGTATAGGAGACAGTTTTCACTCCTCTCACTTCCACGCAAAAATGAGACATTAAACAGGAGATGATTTTACAAAATGCATCCTCTATTTGTGCACTAAAAAATAACCAATAAATAATATCCATAAGTAATTCATAATTTTCACAATTAATCAAAAACAAGAGGTTTGTTTTTGTCTCAACTGCACCCATAGAATAAAAATACTGAGTACAGTTGAGACACCATTGAAATGGCTGGAGAGCTGATGGAATGAACTATTAAAAAGTTCAATTACAGCTTTTAACAATTAAGTTTTATATTTGATTTAATCCAACAATAGCATGGGCAAACTTTTTAAACAATTGAAAATAAATCATTTAATGGATACTGCAAACAGTACACATGTAAATACAATAGGATAGGATGCTAACACGCAGGTGCACACCAAAAATCCCAGCAAAAGCTTGCTGCATGCACAAGTAATGCACGTCTCAACTGTACTCAGTCTACCCTACTCTTTGCAGTGTCCATTTAATAACTTACTTTTAACTGTTTAAAAAAGTTTGCCTATACTATTGTTGGATTAAATCAAAAATAAAACTTAATAAAGTGTAAAAAAAAGTTGTAATTGAAGTTTTTAATAGTTCATTCCATCAGCTCTCCAGGCATTTCAATGGTGTCTCAACAGTACTCAGTATTTTAAATCTACGGGTCGAGTTGAGACAAAAACATACCTCTTGTTTTTGATTAATTGTGAAAATTATGAATAACTTATGGATATTATTTATTGTTATTTTTTAGCACACAAATAGAGGATGCATTTTGTAAAAAACAAACTTCTGTCCAGACCCTTTAATGTCTCATTTTTGCATGGAAATAAGAATAAGAATAATAAGAATAATAAGAAAACTGTCTTAACTGCACTCGGTCTACCTTCATTGTTTGTTTTTATTGTTGTTTGCTTGAGGTTTTTGCTTTTTTATAAATGCAGCTGCCTCCACAGAAACGTTCTGGCTGGAGTGAAGTCAGACTGAAACCCGAGCAGGTCTGAGGTGGTTCCAGGAGGCCTTCTCTCTCCATGTGACCGAGCTGATTTCCCTGCAGGAGCAGGTCGGCCTTCCTGTGTGGAGTAAATATCAGGTGCTGGAGGCCACGGAGAAACCTGCATACCTTTCCACTAAATCAAAGACCTAAATGTGGCAGCAGGTGTTCTGGAGTCGCCTTCTCATTTAGACTCGGTGAGAGAGTCTCTCAGCTGCAGTTTCCAGAGCAGAACGGAGATGTTCGGTGTGAAAGTCTCTGAAAACGACACGCAAACATCCGGCTGCTCCACAAAAACTAGAAAACAAACAAGGTGGTTTAAAAAGAAAACTTCTCAAGAATGAAAATGTCTCTGAATAATTCGTCTGAAGAGAAACAGCTTTTTATTTGAGTAAAAAACGCCCAGAGACTTCAGCAAAAATCTCACCTTCACATCTGAAATGAAGTTTTCATGAATAAGAAAAGAAAAAACTTTTAAGAACTTCTTAAAGGTACAGTATGTAAGAATTACTGACATCTGGTGGTAAAGATGGGTATTTAAAAATAAAAGATGTTTTCTTTCAAATGACTTCATATTCCAGCACTGTTGTGAATGTACGGTGGCTGTTAGTGGCCAAAATTCTCCCAAACATAAAGATGTTTTCTCATGTGAGTGGATCAGTGGTCTCAGGTGTAGCTATGACTGGACTGAGGAACTATTTTTTATGTCTTTTAATGGTGCGTTCAGACCGAACGTGTTGTCGGCGGCAAAAACGCGCTTGATGCCCAAAGTTTGACGCTGGTTCACATAAAATCAGACACTGACATTCAGAGACCAAAAAGCAAGAGCGTCTAGAGTGTGGTGGTGGATCCGGCTGTTTTCCCTGTCTGTGCTTTACTATGGCGGATGAAACTGAGCAGCTTGGCTTTATTTACTCCACAAGCTATTAATATTACATTTTCACCAGATGTCGGCAACAACCCAACTAATGCACACATACAAAGAAATCCTGACATTTATGTCCATAAATGAAGTTATGTGTAATATAGTGAAACAGGGAATAAGTATTGAACACATGAAGAAATGGAGACAAAAAAATCTGAAAGCCAAGAAAGCAGCTGGAGTCTGTCAGTATTTAGAAAGTAATCCTGTCCCCTATCAGAGCAAAGTAATATCAGCTGCTTTAGTCCTGATTGATGCCTTTAAAAAGGTTTCTCATCACCAAGGTGTCAAACAAGAAGCATTGCATGATGGGTAAAAGCAAAGAGCAGCCTTATTATTGCAAACACACTGAAGGCATTGGTTCCAGGTGCATTTGTAAACTTCTGAAAGTTCCAGTGAGCACCATTGGGACCATCATCCGGAAGTGGAAAGAACACGGCATGGTCATAAAGCGGCCACGGCCAGGTGCTCCTCACAAGATTTCAGACAGAGGAGTCAGAACAATCATCAGAAAGGTTCTCCAACAGCCCAGGACCACTCGTGGAGAGCTTCAGAAAGACCTGGAACCAGCAGCTACAGTTGTTTCAGAGAAAACAAAAAGGAATGCACTCAACCGCCATGACCTTCATGCACGCACACCACGCAAGACTCCATTTCTGAAGAAGAAGCAGGTTGAAGCAGGTTGATGCTGGTTTGAAGTTTGCAACACAACATCTGGACAAACCCATGACGTTCTGGAAAACATAGTCTGGTCAGATGAGACCAGAACTGAACTCTGCAGATGTCATAAGACACAACATGTTTGGAGGAGAAATGGCACCAAAAACACCATAGCAACAGTGAAGTTTGGAGGTGGGAACATCATGGTGGGGGTTGTTTTTCAGCATGTGGTACTGGCAGACTTCATATCATTGAAGGAAGAATGAATGGAGGAAAGTAGAGAGACATTCTGGACCAGAATCTGCTGAAGATGAAAAGAGGCTGATTCTTTCAGCAAGACGACCGTCCCACCACACAGCCAAGAAACACTCACCTGCTTTAAGAAGAAGAAGATAAAGCTGCTAGAACGGACCAGAAACGCTCACCTGCTTTAAGAAGAAGAAGATAAAGCTGCTAGAACGGACCAGAAACACTCACCTGCTTTAAGAAGAAGAAGATAAAGCTGCTAGAACGGACCAGAAACGCTCACCTGCTTTAAGAAGAAGATAAAGCTGCTAGAACGGACCAGAAACGCTCACCTGCTTTAAGAAGAAGAAGATAAAGCTGCTAGAACGGACCAGAAACACTCACCTGCTTTAAGAAGAAGAAGATAAAGCTGCTAGAACGGACCAGAAACACTCACCTGCTTTAAGAAGAAGATAAAGCTGCTAGAACGGACCAGAAACACTCACCTGCTTTAAGAAGAAGAAGATAAGGCTGCTAGAACGGACCAGAAACACTCACCTGCTTTAAGAAGAAGAAGATAAAGCTGCTAGAACGGACCAGAAACACTCACCTGCTTTAAGAAGAAGAAGATAAAGCTGCTAGAACGGACCAGAAACGCTCACCTGCTTTAAGAAGAAGAAGATAAAGCTGCTAGAACGGACCAGAAACGCTCACCTGCTTTAAGAAGAAGAAGATAAAGCTGCTAGAACGGACCAGAAACACTCACCTGCTTTAAGAAGAAGAAGATAAAGCTGCTAGAACGGACCAGAAACGCTCACCTGCTTTAAGAAGAAGATAAAGCTGCTAGAACGGACCAGAAACGCTCACCTGCTTTAAGAAGAAGAAGATAAAGCTGCTAGAACGGACCAGAAACACTCACCTGCTTTAAGAAGAAGAAGATAAAGCTGCTAGAACGGACCAGAAACACTCACCTGCTTTAAGAAGAAGAAGATAAAGCTGCTAGAACGGACCAGAAACACTCACCTGCTTTAAGAAGAAGAAGATAAAGCTGCTAGAACGGACCAGAAACGCTCACCTGCTTTAAGAAGAAGAAGATAAAGCTGCTAGAACGGACCAGAAACACTCACCTGCTTTAAGAAGAAGAAGATAAAGCTGCTAGAACGGACCAGAAACGCTCACCTGCTTTAAGAAGAAGATAAAGCTGCTAGAACGGACCAGAAACGCTCACCTGCTTTAAGAAGAAGAAGATAAAGCTGCTAGAACGGACCAGAAACACTCACCTGCTTTAAGAAGAAGAAGATAAAGCTGCTAGAACGGACCAGAAACACTCACCTGCTTTAAGAAGAAGATAAAGCTGCTAGAACGGACCAGAAACACTCACCTGCTTTAAGAAGAAGAAGATAAGGCTGCTAGAACGGACCAGAAACACTCACCTGCTTTAAGAAGAAGAAGATAAAGCTGCTAGAACGGACCAGAAACACTCACCTGCTTTAAGAAGAAGAAGATAAAGCTGCTAGAACGGACCAGAAACGCTCACCTGCTTTAAGAAGAAGAAGATAAAGCTGCTAGAACGGACCAGAAACGCTCACCTGCTTTAAGAAGAAGAAGATAAAGCTGCTAGAACGGACCAGAAACACTCACCTGCTTTAAGAAGAAGAAGATAAAGCTGCTAGAACGGACCAGAAACGCTCACCTGCTTTAAGAAGAAGATAAAGCTGCTAGAACGGACCAGAAACGCTCACCTGCTTTAAGAAGAAGAAGATAAAGCTGCTAGAACGGACCAGAAACACTCACCTGCTTTAAGAAGAAGAAGATAAAGCTGCTAGAACGGACCAGAAACACTCACCTGCTTTAAGAAGAAGAAGATAAAGCTGCTAGAACGGACCAGAAACACTCACCTGCTTTAAGAAGAAGAAGATAAAGCTGCTAGAACGGACCAGAAACGCTCACCTGCTTTAAGAAGAAGATAAAGCTGCTAGAACGGACCAGAAACGCTCACCTGCTTTAAGAAGAAGAAGATAAAGCTGCTAGAACGGACCTGTCAATCATCCGACCCCAAAGAACTGAAGATCCGAGTTCACAGAAGAGACCCGGAACC
This sequence comes from Atherinomorus stipes, assembly GCA_023101725.1. Taxonomy (NCBI): domain Eukaryota; kingdom Metazoa; phylum Chordata; class Actinopteri; order Atheriniformes; family Atherinidae; genus Atherinomorus; species Atherinomorus stipes. The sequence goes on from JALJCO010012626.1 coordinate 66,239, forward strand.
TTGAAGATCTGAAGGCAGTTTGTGGAAGAATGGACCAAAATCACACCTGAGCAACATTTTCCACTGGTTTCTCCATACAGGAGGCGTCTGGATGCTGGAACCACCAACAAAGGGTTTTACACTAAATAGTAAATAAATTTCAGTAAGTGTGTTCAATACTTAGTCACTGTGTCATTTCACTATATTACACATAACTTCAATCATGGACATAAATGTAGGATTTCTTTGTATGTGTGCATTACTTGGGTTGTTGCCGACATCTGGTGAAAGATTCATGTCAATAACTACTAGAAAAATATTTTCTGAGAAAAACGTTGATGTGGTTTTTTTTCCCTGCACCTGGACCATGTTGCACCTGGACTACTTTACACATGGACCACATTGCACCTGGACCATGTTGCACCTGGACTACTTTACACATGGACCACATTGCACCTGGACTACTTTACACATGGACCACATTGCACCTGGACCAGGTTGCACCTGGACTACTTTACACATGGACCACAATGCATCTGGACCAGGTTGCACCTGGACCACATTGCACCTGGACTACTTTACACATGGACCACAATGCATCTGGACCAGGTTGCACCTGGACCACATAGCACCTGGACCAGGTTGCGGCTCAGACCCATGGCGGTTCACCTCTGACAGGAGAAGACATGATCAGCTGCTTCCTTTCATGTGTGCAGCCTGAGGGAAAGCGGGGGAGGGTCTCTGCCTCATGAGTGCTTCCAGATGTCACAGCTTCTCTTTACTGTGAGAAAAAGAAGCAGCCATCATGCTGGAGGCCGTTAGCTGCTGCCGTGCCCCCAAACATCTTGCAGCCACATTGTTTTCCCTCTACAAGTCAGTGTGAACACGTCTGCCTCTGATGGAAAATGACCTGAATGTGCTCCATACTGATGTGTTTACAGATCTCTGGAAGCGGCGCTGGGCTGGGCCTGGCGTGTGTTTACTGGTTGTTGTCTCCATGTCTGGCTTTCCTGGAGGAGTCTAGAGGATTTTACTGCTTCCAGCTCTGGTGGAAAAACTCTTCCAAAATGTAGCATGTTTGTTTTGGAGACAAAACTGTAAAGTGAGAGGGCTCAGCGAGCTGGTCGGAGGTCGGTCAGCCTGACCCGGACGGCTCCAGGTGGAGGACGAGTCACTGCTCAGATGGAAATCATCTAGAGAGGAAAAAGCTAAAACGATCCAGTAGTTCATATCTGAGCAGCAAAAGTCTGGATCTTAGATTATAAGCTAAATGGAAATGAGAGTGTGGGAGCGGATGTCTGAGGTACAAGAATGAAACTCACCGTTATCACAGTTGAAGGCCAACAGAGATGTTTTCTCTCAGAGACGGCTGAAGGAGCTTCTGTTTCACTCCTCGTCCTCTTCATCAGGACCAGCCTCCAGAACCAGGTCAAACCCCATACTCATTCCTGCTGTGAATCTCCCGTTCCACCTCATCCGTTATGAGAACCTCCTGTTCCACCTCATCACGATGAGATTCTCCTGTTTCACGGCATCGCAATGAGAATAACCCATTCTACCTCATCATGATGAGAATCTCCCGTTACACTTCTACGTGATGAGAATCTCCCAATCCACCTCATCATGATGAGAATAATCCGTTCCACCACTTCACGATGAGAATCTCTTGTTCCACGTCATCATGATGAGAATCTCTTGTTCCACGTCATCATGATGAGACTCTCCCTTTCCCACCTCATCACAATGAGAATCTTGCATTCCACCTCATTGTGATGAGAATCATCCATTCCACCGGATTACGATGAGATTCTCCGGTTCCACCTCATCATGATGAGAATCTCCCGTTGCACCTCATCTTGATGAGAATCTCCCGTTCCACCACATCGTCATGAGAATATCCTGTTCCACTGCATCCTGATGAGAATCTCCTGTTCCGCCTCATCACAATGAGAATCTCCCGTTCCACCTCAGCGTGATGAGAATCTCCCCGTTCCACCTCAGCGTGATGAGAATCTCCCGTTCTACCTCAGCGTGATGAGAATCTCCCGTTCCACCTCAGCGTGATGAGAATCTCCCGTTCCACCTCAGCGTGATGAGAATATCCCGTTCTACCTCATCACGATAAGAATCTCCCGTTGCACCTCAGCGTGATGAGAATATCCCGTTCAGTTCAGGATTTCCGGAAGAATCTGTCTCAGATCTTCTTAAAACCCTGAAATGTTCTGTGTTTGCTGGTTGCTGGCTTTGGCTTTGCCTCCCTGACGTAGGCTGTCACCTAGATTCTGCAGGTCAGAGAGAACTTAGACCTCCTGACAGCTTTGGCTTTTCTCACTCTGTCATGTTTGGTTAACAGACGTTTCGCAGACGTCTCTGAGTTTACGTAGAGGAGGTCTGGTTCTTCACAGAACAACTGGAAACATGACATCTTCATCTCCTCTTAACCCTTTATTTTCTGCAATAGAAACGGCCCGTCTCAGCCTGCTCTGTTATTTTTGTGCATAGTTGGCTCATTTCTTCGGATTTCCTCAAGTGTTAACTGAAACTAAATGCTATGAACACCAATGACAGTGGGAAGTTACAATGCTCTTGAAAGAATGCCATGAATCTAAAAAATACACAAAATTTGGAATTGTTTTCATCACATCTTGCTAACTAAAAAAAGTAAACGTAGTGAAAACATTTCTGAATGTACAAAATTAAAATAAATACTTGTTAACACTTTACAGGTTATTGCAACCATTTATCTCTGTTAGTTTTTGAGATACGCTCCTTTTTGGTAGCAGAGTATGGAGGCATTTTGATTGATGGATTTCAGCTTCAAGATAAAGCAGCTAATAAAGGCATTTTTTCTGCAGTGGTGTCATTTGATGGGAGTATTTCTAGGTGCTTTACCTGGAATATCTATTGCTAATATAAACAAAAAAAGTACTTGACCATTAAGAGGCTTAAATTTTTCAAAATTCAGGAATTTTTTTCATAAAACTACTAAATGAACAAACAAAAACTATATAAATACAGAAAATTACTGAATAATTATTAAGTTCAACCTATATATTTTGAATATATATTTTAACTTCTTCGTTTTTGAGTCAGGTTATTTTATCTGCAGAGTGCAGTTTCATCTGTGCAAATGCTGTAACTGGAATGCGCCGCTAGGTAGCTGCAGTCTGTAACAGCTTTCTCTTAGCTTTTGAGTTTTTTTTCAAATATAGTTGTCTTTTTTATTGACATTACTTGTCAGATTAGGTTTTTCTGGGAGGATTTTTTATACTGGTTTGAAGGCTGTGCAATTTTTCTTCATATATTTGGCTTTTTTCACTACTTGTTATGCGTATCCATGGCAATGGAAAAATTGTTTACCACTGGGATCAACTGTTAAAACTCTCCCAAATCAAGATTATTAGCGAAAAAACACATCAAATCCCAGTGGAGTTAAAGAAAAAGAGACGAGGATGCAGGGCAGAGGTAAGGCAGAGAGAAAAACGGTTGAGATTTAAACCGTTTCTTCCAACTGTTGTGATGGGTAATGTAAGATCGCTAGCTAACAAGATGGACGAGCTTGAAGTGCTAACAAGGTCTCAGAAAGAGTACAGAGAATGCAGTATCATGTGTTTCACCGAGACATGGCTGCATGAACACATCCCAGACTGTAATGCGTCTGTACACGGCTTCAAGACGGTCCATGCAGACTGAAATAAACAGCTCAGCGGGAAGCGGAAGGGAGGTGGAATTGCAGTGCTGGTCAATCAGCGTTGGTGCCATCCAGGACACATCACTGTCACTATCTGCACAAGAGACATTGAACTGTTAGCTATGAGTTTCCGTCCATATTATTTGGACTCTGGAGACTTCAACAACGTCTCCCTCTCTGCTACGTTACCAACTTTCCAGCAGTTTGTCAGCTGCTCCACCAGAGAAAATAAGATGTTGGACTTATTTTATGCAAATACAAAGAATGCATACAGCTCCTCTGCCCTGCCTCCTTTAGGAAGATCAGATCATAATCTGGTTCTTCTCACCTCCACCTACAAGCCCATCGTTCAGCAGCAGCCATTAGGAGGACGATTAAAACCTGGTCTACTGAGGCTGAAGATGCTCTGAGAGGGTGCTTTGAGGCCACAGACTGGAATGTCCTCTGTGAACCTCATGGAGATGACATCAACACCATGACTGAGTGTGTGACAGATTACATAAACTTCTGTGTGGACAGCATCGTTCCAACAAGAACAGTGAGGTGCTTCCCCAATAACAAACCCTGGATCACCAGTGACCTGAAAAAGCTGCTGAACATCAAAAAGAAAGCTTTCAGGGATGGAGACAGGGAGTTACTGAAGACCACACAAAAACAACTGAAAACACAGACTAAGAAGTGAAGGAGGACGACAGGAAGAAGTTGGAGAGCAGCTCCAGCAGAACAACGTGAGGGATGTGTGGTCGGGAATGAAGAAGATCACTGGCTTCAAGTTAAAGGGGGACCAGACTGATGGAGGTCTGGACAGAGCTAATGAACTGAACATGTTCTTCAATAGGTTCAGTTCCCCCCCTGCCGACAACCCAACACACCACACACCCTCCATGAGCCCACAGCTTTCCTGTCCCACCCCCACTCTGTCACCCTGCAGCTCAGTCATGGACCTGAACACAGCCTTCTCTCCCTCCGCATCAGGAGATCACGTCTGTAGATCATATCATTCGGAGAAAGAAAAACAAAAGGGCGTACTGTGGAGAGCGCGTTCTTGCGGCCGATTGTGGTGGGAAGAGAGCGCCCGAACTCAAAAATGAAGCCACTTTCACTCTCCGGAGTTTCTGGCACGTTTTAACTGAGGTCCTGTTCAAATACACGTTTAACATGAAAAAGTGGGATTTCCGGGTGATTACTCCTTTAATGATTTAATAATCAATATGTTTAACACATTTTCTCTCGTCTGTGTTAAAAGGTTGAGCCATCTGTCAGGATGTTATCCAATCAAAATGGTCCATCTCTGTTAAGACCCTGTCAGGCCTTCATGAATCCTGGTGCAGGCAAACCTAGGTATGCTGTCTTGGAGAGTGATGGGTAAACTGACCAATCACGGTTTGATTTTGTGTGGGTGGGAAAAAAAAAACTCCAGCTCTAGTAGGGCTGGGTGATATGGACCAAATATCAAATCACAATATATTTATTTTAAATGACGATATACGATATATACTGGTATTTTTACTATAATTTGTCTGAAAGTTTCATTTAATATGAAACAGCTGTTTTTTAGTATTGAAACATGTTTAGTAGGGATGCACGATATAATCATCCCTCTATCGGTATCGGCCTATATCGGCCTTAAAAATGAGTATTGGACATCAGCCACCCAGCCGATATTTAACCGGTATTAAATCGATCTGCCTGCTTTTTCTAAAGTCTAAAAAACCCCAAAAACTTCTTCTTCAAAAACTTATTTTTACAGACTGTAAAACTTCTAAAGACTAGGGGTGGGAAAAAATGTTGATACACTGAAATATTGCAATATTTTCATATGCTGAAATCATATTGGCATTTAAAAATATGGTGTCAATCTATTTTACTAACAAAATCTTGTGATATTTCATCATTGTTACGAAATCTCACAAGAATTCACAAAATATCGTGAGACTTCATAAGTAATATAGATCGATACTGCGTTTTTAAATATCGATTTGATATTGGCATATGAAAAATATTGCGATATTCCAGTGTATCAATATTTTTTGCCACCCCTATTTTTCAAAGTGTCTGAAAAGTATAACAAAACTGCTATTTGCAATGACTGCTTATTTTTTTCAGCTTTAATATCGGCATCGATATCGGTTATCGGCCACGAGTTTTAAAATATCAGCATATCGGACATCGGCCAAAATTCCAATATTGTGCATTCCTAATGTTTCGTGTAAAGGTATCGCTTATGGAGGGTTGTTAATGACATTCCTCTGGCTACTGATGCAGGAGATCATGCAGCCCTTGTCCTCCTGGACTTAACGGACGCTTTGACACAGTGGACCCCAGGTTTGTTTATTTGTTTATTTGGTAGGATCCCCATTAGCCACCATTCCATTCCTGGAGGGTTGCTGTTGTCACAGCTTCAGCATTTAGTCAGGATCCAGGTTGCAGCATTAGACTGGTTCAGGTCTTATCTGACGGACAGAACCATGCGAGTAAGTATAGGTGGATTTGAGTCTGTTACAGCGCCAGTGCTCTACGGGGTTCCCCAGGGCTCAGTTCTGGGGCCTCTCCTTTTTTCACTTTGTTTGCTTCCGCTAGGTCCATTCTGAGGAAACATATTCCATCTGTATGCTGATGATTGTCAGATTTATGTGCCTGAACCTCTTGTGTCATGCCTCCATGACATCAGGGACTGGATGGCCCCGAGTTTCCTGAACTTTAACGAACAACAGACAGACAGAGGCCATCGTGTTTGGACCACATGGCTCCAGTGGCCCCTCCCAGTTGTTCTGGACCCCTTGTCTGCCTCTCTGAAACCAACTGTGACATACCTAGGTTTTAAATTGGACAATGATCTTAAACTTGATTGTCAGGTTAAATCCATTTAAAGTCCAGTTTATCTCGCTAAGGCAAAATCTTTTTTAACTGCACGGCACATTGAGACAGTAACCAGCCTTCATCATCTCCCGGCTGGATTACTGCAGCACACCTTATCTAATACCCCTTTCCCTCTGGTCAAAAAACCCGTTTAAACCTGTGAACAATTGGCTTTTAGTGGCAGTGGGAAAGAATCATCGACCCGCGTCAAACGACTCAGCAAGCAGCGTGGGTTAAAATCGCCTTCAAGCGGCTTGGCTCTGATCAGCATGCAGTGGGAACACCAGACCCGGGATGACCCATGAATTTACAGGATGATGTTGGGCGGTACGTGGCTACATTGTGACATCGCACCAGTTGCGTCTCATATAAGGTACCAAAACAACTCTGCTTCAGCCATAAATTCACATCGCCTGCGTTCCATCCGCACAAGAAAATTATCCGCTGGTTTTCCTCCATTTTGAGGACGGACGAAGATGCAACAAGAAAGCACGTTGACGACAGCCTGACTCTCCATTGTTTACTTTCTTGATTTCTGTCGCACAGCTGACATCATCACTACGCAGGGGTGGGGACAGAAGCCACGCAGCTGCCAGCAGGTGATCAGACATATTTTTGTCAATGGGAAAGGAGTGAAATGCTGATGAGCGGGTTGATGCACGTTTGAAAAACCTGCGTGAACGCGTTCATTTCAGTGGGAAAGTGGCTTTGGAGTCAGCCAGTCCTCCCTGTCATGTCTCCAACTTGTCATAAGCACCGCCGCTCGTCTCCTGGTTGGAACCTTGAGAGGGAGCACATCCTTTTAGCATGGCTTCACTGCTGCCTGCATCTTACAGTCCGTTCTGAGATTCTTTTATTTGTTTTGAAATCTCTGAACGGCCTGTCTCCACTGGACCTCTCTGAGCTGCTTTCCTCATACTGGCCAGCTTGGCGCCTCAGATCAGCTGACCAGCTCCTTCTGGAAGTACCGAGGTCTCGGCGGAAGCTCAGAGGGGGTGGAGCTATCGCTGTCCCTGCCAGTACAAGTTAGAGACGCCGCATTGCTGTCTGTTTTTAAAACCTGTCTGAAGACCCAGTTTTATGCGCTGTCCTTTGATCCAGCATGAAGGCCTTTACACACCTACTCCGAATATTTCGTCCGAAAGATTCGCCGCAAAATCTTTAATCAAATAAATGTAAAGTCAACGGGAGCGTTCACATCAGTGACAAAATTCTGTCTTGCGATTTTGCAACGTTTATTTTTTCGAACTGAGGTCATTCTCTTAATATTCGCATCCGACAGATACACAATCCACCAATCAGAGAAGGCGCTCTGACCGTCACAGAGCTGGTCGCAAGCAAAAAGAGAAAGGAAAGAGAGAAGTCTGGCTTGGTCGCTGTTTCTGTGTCAGTATGGTTCAGGTGTTATCATCTTTGTGTCGCAGCATCTTGTTTGGCAAACGAGGGGAAAAATATCACTGCTGAAGGAAGTGTTTCCCTACATTTTATAGCCATCCGAGGTTATTAGCTACAGGTGTTACATTTAAAATCAGCATTTGGGATCTCCACGGTGAGATCAGCTGTTTTTCAGCATCCAGAAGTTTCCCTGCAGCCGCCTCTCCCTCCATCACTGCTGCACGTGCTCACGTTCCTCTGGAAATAACGAATTTGTTCTTGCATCTTCGTAATTTCGCGTTGGAGCAGGTGTGTATAGACAAATGCGTCGATATTTCAATAATATATTCAACAATATATTTCAACAATACTATATTGCATGTCTAGCGAGCACGCCGATGCACGTTCACGAAACTATGGAAGCCACGGCAGACGAGATCGCACGTTCTCTCTGTCTTTCTTTCTTTTAAATCAATGTCAACCCCTCCTGTGTTTGTCCCGGTTTGTCTGCAGCTCTGTCGCTCTTACCACAATGTAAACAGTGAATTTCTTCTTCTACGCTTGCATTATCGGCAGAATAGGCTCTGAATGCCGAGGCTTCCGTAGTTTCGTGACAGCGCATGTGTGCACTTCACGGTGGTAAACAAAACTCCTTTTTTAGACTCTAAAAATCTCCTAAATGACGTTGTTTCCAGTAAATTCTGGACGCTACCCACTCAGGACACTTGGATTACATTGGACGAGCAGTATGGAGGAATATTGAAGTTTTTGTGGACTTTAAGGACCTTTTTGGCTTGGACCCCGGTGAACTCCATTATATGAAAGTTGGGGGGAAACGAGAAGCCTTCCTGATCGCCGGCTGCATTTGAGATATTAAAAAGTGCTGCAGAGTCTTTCTCACCATGAGGGGGAGTGGAAGATAAAGTTACATCATTCTGTGGGTGGAATGTTCCTTTAACCCTTCCAGCAGTCATGCAGCATCATAATCCTTGCTCATGAGGGCGCGCTGACGTTGCAGTAAGGCGTGCTGTGTCACTTTCTGTCTGCTCCTTGTACCTCGCTTGTTTGAGCTCAGAAGGGCTATCGCCGTCTGCTGCCCTTTAGCTGATTACTGTGTCTTATACCATTCACCGTCTGTCCTTTCACAACGCATAACGCTGAAACACACTTCATAAACATTTATTTCTGCTGCAGACATGTTTATATCTGCTGGTCCTGGTCTGACCTTCCTGCTGCTGCACCAGGTCCTGGTCTGACCCTCCTGCTGCTGCACCAGGTCCTGGTCTGACCCTCCTGCTGCTGCACCAGGTCCTGGTCTGACCCTCCTGCTGCTGCACCAGGTCCTGGTCTGACCCTCAGGTCCTGGTCTGACCCTCCTGCTGCTGCACCAGGTCCTGGTCTGACCCTCATGCTGCTGCACCAGGTCCTGGTCTGACCCTCAGGTCCTGGTCTGACCCTCATGCTGCTGCACCAGGTCCTGGTCTGACCCTCAGGTCCTGGTCTGACCCTCATGCTGCTGCACCAGGTCCTGGTCTGACCCTCAGGTCCTGGTCTGACCCTCCTGCTGCTGCACCAGGTCCTGGTCTGACCCTCATGCTGCTGCACCAGGTCCTGGTCTGACCCTCAGGTCCTGGTCTGACCCTCCTGCTGCTGCACCAGGTCCTGGTCTGACCCTCCTGCTGCTGCACCAGGTCCTGGTCTGACCCTCATGCTGCTGCACCAGGTCCTGGTCTGACCCTGGTCCTGGTCTGACCCTCCTGCTGCTGCACCAGGTCCTGGTCTGACCCTCATGCTGCTGCACCAGGTCCTGGTCTGACCCTGGTCCTGGTCTGACCCTCCTGCTGCTGCACCAGGTCCTGGTCTGACCCTCAGGTCCTGGTCTGACCCTCAGGTCCTGGTCTGACCCTCAGGTCCTGGTCTGACCCTGGTCCTGGTCTCAGCATCCTGACGGTGTGCTGCTGCCCTCTGGTGTCTCTGTGGTGAGAGATCATCTGCACTCATTTCCTTTCTCACATTAAAACCAGGGATGAGAACTTCTCCTCAGGTCTTGCTTCCAGCAGCAGAACCAGACGTTCTCAGATCTCCAGCCTGGATGTCTTACCTCTTACCTGCCAAATGGACAGCTGGTGGACAGCTGGTGGACAGCTGGTGGACAGCTGGACACAAGACCCAGTTCAGGACTTCTGGAGGAATATAAGTGGAGTTTCAACCGTATTTTCCTCAACTGGTAAAAACCGGCCGAGGAGACAAAGCAGACACGTTCCCGTGAGATGGACGGGTCCAACATGAAAGCTGAGACGTCCCCAGCAGCTGCTGACAGACCTGAACTGCTGTAAACGTTTATTTCTGTTGTAAATGTGTTAATTTCTAATGTAAACATGTTTATTTCTGCTGCAAACGTTTATTTTTGCTGTAAATGTGTTTATTTCTGATGTAAACATGTTTATTTCTGCTGCAAATGTTTATTTCTGCTGTAAACATGTTTATTTCTGATGTAAACATGTTTATTTCTGCTGTAAATGTGTTTATTTCTTCTGTAAACATGTTTATTTCTGCTGTAAACATGTTTATTGCTGTTGTAAATGTGTTAATTTCTGCTGTAAATGTGTTTATTTCTTCTGTAAACATGTTTATTTCTGCTGTAAACATGTTTATTGCTGTTGTAAATGTGTTAATTTCTGCTGTAAATGTGTTTATTTCTTCTGTAAACATGTTTATTTCTGCTGTAAACATGTTTATCAATAGCAGCTGCGTGACAGGAGGAAAAACCAGACACACGGACTCCAGTTCAGCTCTTTAATGTGCAGCGTACAAACATTTAAATGCTGATTGAGTCTCTACAGTGGCATCTAAAACATGCACGTACATGAACTCGCTCCGTGCAGGACTGATGCTACGCTACAGCCACACATCACATCCTAAACCCTACACGGCACACACGGACTGCCGGTCTACGGAGACCTGATGCAAGAACTGGACTTGTTTCTGTTCAGGAGCCTCTTCTCAGCAGGAGGTAACTAACCGGACACGAGTCAGACCAGGACCTGGACCTGGACCTGGACCTGGTCTGACACGTGCCGGGAACTACGTATCCAACCTGGACCAGGACCAGGACCTGGTCTGACACGTGCCGGGAACTACGTATCCAACCTGGACCAGGACCAGGACCTGGTCTGACACGTGCCGGGAACTACGAGTCCGACCTGGACCAGGACCAGGACCAGGTCTGACACGTGCCGGGAACTACGAATCCAACCTGGACCAGGTCCAGGACCTGGTCTGACACGTGCCAGGAACTACGAGTCCGACCTGGACCAGGACCAGGTCTGACACGTGCTGGGAACTACGATTCCTACCCGACCTGGACCAGGACCAGGACCTGGACCAGGTCTGACACGTGCCGGGAACTACAAATCCAACCTGGACCAGGACCAGGACCAGGACCAGGTCTGACACGTGCCGGGAACTACGAGTCCGACATGGCCTAAAACACACAGGGACCCGGTCTGGGTCCAGAGGCCTGGTTCCAGTCTGGGTGATGTCATAGCAGAGGTGGCGTTCAGGAACATCTGGTTACGTGATGTTTCCTGCTGAGACTCGCGCTGAAACAGAACCTCTGACCCCTGAAGTGGACGGTGAGTGTTTACAGTCGTCTCTCGTTAGCTTTACAGTATTTTGCAGAAAATGATCATAGAATAAATAAACACGGCAGTTTTATAGTTTCTGTTCACAAGTCATTTGTACAAAGTAAATAAGATTCATATTTATTTTGACTCCAGAAGTCTGAACGTGTTGTTTAAAGCAGGTCTGACTGTTAGAGGCTCCGCTACTGCACCATAGCACAGACATCTGTAGGTAGCAAAAACATTCCCATAAGCATGACAATATTAACCACAGCGTGGAAATACCAGATTCCACGGAGCCGCAGCATCACTGCATCTGTCGCCACGGAAACACAAAGCTGCTGCAACCTAAAACTAAACTAAAACTAGATGCTTCCAGTACAGACGAGGAAAGTGCAATTATTGGTGAATAACGTTTACGTTTCAGTGCCGACAGAAAGTTGTGAGTAAACAAAAACAGCTGCACTGCAAAAACTCAAATATTAGCAAGTATATTTTTCTAATTTCTACTCAAAATATCTCATCACACTCAAAATAAGACAAAATGACTTAAACAGAAACATTTCAGTGAGATTTAGGAACTCGTTTTCATACACTGCATCCTATTTCAAGATCTTATCAAGAAAATTTTGCTTGTGTCATTGAAAGATTTTTTATTTATTCATTTTTTGTTTTTGCTTATTGCAAACAAAACAAAAAATCGTTTTGTTTGTTTTTGGTTTTTTTTTACTTATTTTAACCCTGTGTTCAAACCAGACGCGAATAAAATTATTCGCGCCAATGAATTACATGTTAAAGGATCATTTTCTTTTTCCAACCTGGACCTTATTTCTAGGAGTATATTTGTGCATTTTCTCACCGGTAAAATTTCTGGTTCACTTTGACTCCTTGGGAAGAAAATTACGCTGAGTCGCTTTTCGGTGAACGTCCAGTAACACGGAGGAGACGAGGCAGCCTCTACATGAGACATTATCTGCAGCAAAACTTCATTTCATCAATGCTTTAAGTAGAATGAGAAACTTATCCTTAAAGTCAATGTACAGACGCGAATTTGCAGCGCGACAAGACCCAAACGTGCGTTTTACTCGCGCAAATAGAGCGTATTTCACCTGTTCGCTTCAGTTGAAAAAGTTGAACTCGAGCATTTTATGCGCGCAAACAACACGAGCCCCGTCATAGAAAATGAGACGTGATGTGAACGGACCGGCGCTCTGCAGCTCGCTGCTCTCTCCTACAGTAAGAAGAGAAAAGCGCTTTTTACAGATAAAATCACAAAGTGCTGCACACAAAAGCGGTGGAATAATACCATAAATTTAGGATTGAAAACCCGATCGGACAAAACCTCATTAACCTGCAGCTGCTTGTCTCTGCAGCCGGTGTTTGATGGGATGAAACGTCACAACGCCGAGACACTGCAGCGGGACAGAGGACCTGTAGTTCCCGGAGGAAGATGCAGCTCTGTCCCCACTACAGAAATAAGCTGAGGTTATCAACTGTCAATGTGAGTCAATCTGAGTCTCAGACTGGTGTAGTAATCAGTTTGGTCTCAGACTGGTGTAGTATTCAGTTTGGTCTCAGACTGGTGTAGTATTCAGTTTGGTCTCAGACTGGTGTAGTATTCAGTTTGGTCTCAGACTGGTGTAGTATTCAGTTTGGTCTCAGACTGGTGTAGTATTCAGTTTGGTCTCAGACTGGTGTAGTATTCAGTTTGGTCTCAGACTGGTGTAGTATTCAGTTTGGTCTCAGACTGGTGTAGTGTTCAGTTTGGTCTCAGACGAGTGCCGGTTGCACAATTTGTTTTGTTTTTTTTTTGCTTGTAATAAGCAAAAGATTCTGCCAATAGAATAAGCAACATTTTCTTGATAAGATTTCTTGATGCATTACCTTAAAACAAGATCTTATATCTCAATGAGATGTTTCTTGTTAGGTAATTTTGTCTTATTTTGAGTGTGATGAGATATTTTATTAGAAATTAGGAAAATAAACTTGCTAAGATTTAAGTTTTTGCAGTGTAGATCAGAGCCACACTGGAGGGGAGGAGCACCTCCGTCCCAGGAGAAGCAGGTTAAAGTCCAGCTGTTCCACAGCAGAGAAATCACACGCAACTGCTGCTGTGCACGGACACTCGGTCACGTAACGTGCACGGACACCTGGTCACGTGCCGCTCAGACGGAAACGCTGGGACGTGAACCTGGACCTCCTGTGGACATGTGGAGGACCAGAGGACGCAGCCCAGCACTGTCCTGTCTCACACCCCTGACCGTGGCTAATCAATCATGACAGCTGCATGTGTGTGCCCTTCGGTTGCCGTGGTAACAGACTAGTGGGTCGATGACAGAATATTGAGCAGGAGGAATCTGAGAATCTGCCACCTGATCCCCAAACCAGAGAAAGAACTGCCCAGAGAAACCAAACAGCTCCTCAGACCAAAGACCCGATGTGAATATGCACGACTGCATGTGCACGTGTACACATGTACGTGTAAAAATGCATGAAAAGCCCCCACCCCCCAGAGTCCAGTTCTTCAGAGTAGAGGCGGTGATCATCCTGGACCACCTGGTCCTGCAGGTCTCCGACAGCTGGTACAGGTGCCGGAAGGAGACCCGTCCAGATCCGTTCTCCAAGGCCAGACCACCCAGCTTCTCTCCCAGCTTCTCTCCCAGCTTCTCTCCCAGCTTCTCTCCCAGCTTCTCTCCCAGCTTCTCTCCCAGCTTCTCTCCCAGCTTCCCTCCCAGCTTCTCTCCCAGCTTCTCTCCCAGCTTCTCTCTCAGCTTCTCTCCCAGCTCCCGAGCTTCTGGTGATGATTGCTTAGAGTTTGGTTATGGAGCAGTCACAGAAGCTCCGCCCCTTCCTCGCCACCAGCGGTCCTCAGCTTCGAGCCGAGCTAATAGTACTCCTCGTAGTTCTTGGGGTTGAGGCAGTAGAGGATTCCTCCACCAAGGAGAAGATGGTCCCCCCCAGGCCAGACCATAGCCCCAGTTGAACTCATGGTAGATCCTCAGGTTGATGCTCTCGATGAACTTGATGGGGTAGAGGACCAAACAGCAGGCCTGCAGGACAACTGGAGCAGATTCACACGGTAACTACTGGCAAGATGCGTAGAAATGAGGAAAACTTTCAGCATTTACCCTTTAAACCTAATTCAACAGATGAATGTCATTATTCTGGCTCATCTTGGAAAAATTCTCTTGGCCTTCATACAACATTCCTGCAATGTTCCTGCAATCTTCTTGCAATCTTCCTGCAACATTCCTGCAATCTTCCAGCAACATTCCTGCAATGTTCCTGCAATCTTCTTGCAATGTTCCTGCAACATTCCTGCAATCTTCCAGCAACATTCTCGCAACCTTGCTGCAACATTTCTGCAGCATTCCTGCAATATTCCTGCAACCTTCCTGCAATCTTCTTGCAATCTTCCTGTAACATTCCCCACAACCTTCCTGCAACATTCTGCAACCTTCCTGCAACATTTCTGCAGCATTTCAGCAATCTTCCTGCAACCTTCCTACAACCTTCATGCAATCTTCCTGTAACATTCCCGCAACCTTCCTGCAACCTTCCTGCAATCTTCCTGCAACCTTCCTGCATCATCCCTTCAACCTTCCTGCACCCTTCCCTACAATCTTCCTGCAACCTTCATCCAACCTTCCTATAACCTTCTTGCTACCTACCTAGAACCTTCCTGCTACCTTCTACCTCCTAAAACCTTTCCACAACATTCCAGCAACCATCCCGCTCCATTCCCTGCAATCTTCCTACAACATTCCTGCAATCTTCCTGCAACATTCCTGCAATCTTTCCGCAACATTCCTACAACCTTGCTGTAACCTTCCTACAACCTTCTTGCTACCCACCTACAACCTTTCCACAACATTCCTGCAACATTCCTGCAACCTTCCTACAACCTTCCTGCTACCTTCTTGCTACCTTCCTGCTACCCTCCTAAAACCTTTCTACAACATACCAAAGCAACCATCCCCGCTCCCTTCCTAAAAGCTTCCTGCAACATTTCCGCAACCTTTAGGCAACGTTCCTGTTACCTTTTTGCTACCGTCCTAAAACCTTGTCACAACCTTCCAACAACTATCCTGCTCCCTTCCTAAAACCTTCCTGCAACCTTCCTGCAACGTTCCTGCAAACTTCCTACAACCTTCTTGCTACCTTCCCACAACTGTCCTGCAACTTTTCTGCTACCTTCTTGCAACCTTCCTGCAACTTCCCTGCAACCTTCCTACAACCCTGGTACAACTTTCCTGCCAACTTCCTGCAACTTTCCTACCAATCTACAACCATCCTGAAACCTTCCTGCAATCTTCTTGCAATCTTCCTGCAACCTTGTCTAAATCGGCTAATTAAATGATCTTTTTGTGTGTGTTTGTTTATTTCAGTGTTTAATCAATGTGTGGCCTTCAGCCCCTCATGTGTGATCAATATGTCAGTGTGTGTGTGTGTGTGCGTGTGCGCGTGCGTGTGTGTGTGTGCTGACCTGCAGCAAAGAGCATCAAGGCAACAGGAGTGTAAAACCGCCATCTTGTGCCGATGCACACGGCGACCAAAGCGATCAGGAATGACATCAGCACCAAGGCTCCGCCCCCTAGCAACAGGGCCAGCGTGGCAACCTGCCAGTCTGAAGAGAGAGGTTGCAAAGAAGAGGAGGACTGAGTAAAAACATAAACACAAAACACACTTTCAGCTGATCTGATAAATGTTTAAGAGGGGGATGAAGGAAAAATGGGAGGAAGATGGAGAAGAAAACTCTTATGGACAGGAGGAGACACTAAATGGAAGATAAAAATAAAAAGGATGGAGAATGGAAGTAAGATGGAAATGAGGACAGAAGAGTAGAGTGTAAAAGGTAAAGTGGAGGAGAAGAAAGAGGTAGAGTAGACAACTAAAGGATGAAAGGAAGATATTAATGAAGAGGGGAAGGACAGAGAGAGAGAGGTGATGGAATGCTGGGTGGAAATGAGCATTTCTGAGAGGGTGATGGGCAGTAAAGGAGAAAACATGCGGGTGGAAGCAACGGAGGGATGAGAAGAAGGAGGGGAAGGATAGAGGAGGGAGACGCTGAGTGGCCTCGGCTAGAAAGCTTTTCTGGCACGTTGTCAGAAATCTGTCAACATTTCTACACGGGCAGCAACTGGGCTGGATGCACTCTGGAAAAGCAGACGCACACGCTAACAGAGATACATGCTAACACAGATACACGCTAACACAGATACATGCTAATTTTGTACACACGCTAACACAGATACATCCTAACACAGATACACGCTAACACAGATACATGCTAATTTTGGATACACGCTAACACAGATACATCCTAACGGATACACACAAACATGGATACACTCCTAACACAGATACACGCTTACATGGATACACGCTAACATGGATACACGCTAACACAGATACACGCTTACAAAAATACATCCAAACATGGATACACACAAACATGGATACACTAACACACATACACAGATACACGCAAACATGGATACACGCTAACAACGATACATGCTAACATGGATACACGCTAACACAGATACATCCTAACGGATACACGCAAACATGGATACATTCTAACACAGATACATGCTTAAATGGATACACGCTAACATAGATACACACTAAAACAGATACATGCTAACATGGATACACGCTTACACAGATACACGCTTACAAAGATACATCCACACATGGATACACGCAAACATGAATACACGCCAACAACGATACATGCTACTACAGATACACACAAACATGAATACACAATACACAGATACATGCTAACATGGATACACGCTAACACAGACACATGCTGACATGGATACACGCTAACACAGATACATGCTTACATGGATACATGCTAATACAGATACACGCTAACATAGATACACACTGAAACAGATAAATGCTAACATGGATACACGCTAACATGAATACACGCTAACATGGATACACGCTAACACGGATACACGCTAACAAAAATACAAGCTAGCATGGATACATGCTAACACAGATACACATTAACACATACACGCTAGCATAAATACACGCTAACATGGATACACGCTAACACAGATACAGGCTTACATGGATACACGCTTACAAGGATACATGCTAATATGGATACACGCTAACACAGATACATGCTAACATGGATACATGCTAACACAGATACATGCTAACACGGATACACGCTTACACAGATACATGCTAACATAGATACACACTAAAACAGATAAATGCTAGCATGGATACACGCTAACATAAATACACGCTAACATGGATACACGCTAACAAAGATACATGCTAACATGGATACACACTAACACAGATACACGCTTACATGGATACACGCTTACACAGATACATGCTTACATGGATACACACTAACACAGATACACGCTAACATGGATACATGCTAACACAGATACATGCAAACACGGATACATGCTTCACACAGATACACGCTAACGTGGATACACACTAACACATATACACGTAAATATGGATACACGCTAACACAGATACATGCCACCGAAGATACACTAGAACAGATACACACTACAGCAGATACACAGTACCACAGATACATGCTACTACAGATACACGCTACCACAGATTCACACTAACACGGATACATGCTAATATGGATACACGCAGAAACACACCACAGCGGCTTCACGCCATGGCAGATACATGCCACCGCAGATACACGCAACCGCAGATACACGCTTCAGCAGATACACCCTACAGCAGATACACGTTACTGGAGATACACGCCACAGCAGATACACGCTACCGCAGATTCATGCTACTGCAGATACACGCTACAGCAGATACACGCCACTGCAGATACATGCTACTGCAGATACACGCTACTGCAGATAGATACACGCTACCGCAGATAGATACACGCTACCGCAGATAGATACACGCTACTGCAGATACACGCTACTGCAGATAGATACACGCTCCTGCAGATACACGCTACTGCAGATAGATACACGCTACTGCAGATAGATACACGCTACTGCAGATAGATACACGCTACCGCAGATACACGCTACTGCAGATAGATACACGCTACCGCAGATAGATACACGCTACTGCAGATACACGCTACTGCAGATAGATACACGCTACCGCAGATAGATACACGCTACTGCAGATACACGCTACCGCAGATACACGCTACTGCAGATACACGCTACCGCAGATACACGCTACCGCAGATACACGCTACTGCAGATACGTGCTACCGCAGATACACGCTACTGCAGATACACGCTACCGCAGATACACGCTACTGCAGATACGTGCTACCGCAGATACACGCTACTGCAGATACACGCTACTGCAGATACACGCTACCGCAGATACACGCTACTGCAGATACACGCTACCGCAGATAGATACACGCTACTGCAGATACACGTTACTGCAGATACACGCTACTGCAGATACACGCTACTGCAGATACACGCTACTGCAGATACACGCTACTGCAGATACACGCTACCGCAGATACACGCTACTGCAGATACGTGCTACCGCAGATACACGCTACTGCAGATACACGCTACCGCAGATACACGCTACTGCAGATACACGCTACCGCAGATAGATACACGCTACTGCAGATACACGTTACTGCAGATACACGCTACTGCAGATACACGCTACTGCAGATACACGCTACTGCAGATACACGCTACCGCAGATACACGCTACCGCAGATACACGCTACTGCAGATACGTGCTACCGCAGATACACGCTACTGCAGATACACGCTACCGCAGATACACGCTACTGCAGATACACGCTACCGCAGATAGATACACGCTACCCCAGATAGATACACGCTACTGCAGATACACGCTACTGCAGATAGATACACGCTACTGCAGATAGATACACGCTACCGCAGATAGATACACGCTACCGCAGATAGATACACGCTACTGCAGATACACGCTACTGCAGATAGATACACGCTACCGCAGATAGATACACGCTACTGCAGATACACGCTACCGCAGATACACGCTACTGCAGATACGTGCTACCGCAGATACACGCTACTGCAGATACACGCTACCGCAGATACACGCTACTGCAGATACACGCTACCGCAGATACACGCTACTGCAGATACACGCTACCGCAGATAGATACACGCTACTGCAGATACACGTTACTGCAGATACACGTTACTGCAGATACACGCTACTGCAGATACACGCTACTGCAGATACACGCTACCAGGTTGCCTACATGGCATCTTTTTTTGGCTCAATCTTGTCAACAGAACCATGAAACCAGAGTTGACGGGTAAAATCTGCTCTTTTGATCCCGACCGTCCAGACGAGGCAGAGACCTTGTTAACCAATCATTTGCTCCGGTTTATAAACGGGTGTGTCCCTGTTACAGCTTGATGCACACGTCCCACATGTAGACACGGCAGTATGGAAACACTGTGCTGAGAGAGATCGTAGTATCGATCTGCCA
The DNA here is from genome assembly GCA_023101725.1 of Atherinomorus stipes. Taxonomy (NCBI): domain Eukaryota; kingdom Metazoa; phylum Chordata; class Actinopteri; order Atheriniformes; family Atherinidae; genus Atherinomorus; species Atherinomorus stipes. The sequence continues at coordinate 86,283 of JALJCO010012626.1, forward strand.
CCAGATATGATGCTGACAAACTAACGGCACGAATGTTTCTGTACAACAGAAATAAACGTTGCAGAATACATAGAAGTACAAGGGAAATAATCCTGAAGGAACAGTAAATATTAAAAAGGAAATACCGGATAAAACATCAAAGAAAGCAGAAATGTAGCTGGGAGTAAAGGTGCAGCAGATAATCGGACTGTTTCCACGTGTCCTGCTCTTTATTTTCACAGCTCTCGGTGAATTTCCTCCTCCAGTGTGACAAAAAGCCAGGAGGAATGGACGGTGGAGGAAAGAGATAAGAGAAGATGAGAGGATGCAGGCAGACGGAGGATGAGAGAGATGGAGGTGAAACATGAGATGCAGGGGGTGGATAGCAGGAGGAACGGAGGGAGGGGAAAATGAAAGATAAGAGGGACGGAAATGCTGAAGGCAGAGACGAGAGGACACGGCAGATAGATCCAGAAATACAGCAGGCTCCAAGTTTTCAGTTCATTACTGATTCCTGAAAACTTGGAATGAAAAACAAAAACACATCAAGAGACTGACGATCGCGTCAGTTTGTCAGAAAATCATCTGGAGGCCAGAAACATGTTTCCATCAACATTTCCTGCAACTGTTGTCCTGATCACGTTCTTCTGGGAATAAAACATGTTGATGAGATTCTGTTTTTATGCACATGAACAGCGCTCTGACTCCTCCAGATGACTCCGTTTAAACGTGGAACTTCACATGTTCTGCAAACATCCTTCATCCTAATCGATGCCTTTAATACCAACCAGCTGCCAGAGTAAGTAAGTAAACTTTATTTGTATAGCACTTTTCACAGACAGGAGTCACAAAGTGCTTCACACGATAACATAAAAACAATACAAGCAAGAACAATTAAAATACAGTAAAAGGTAAATAAATAGGTGAATAAAACAATTAGCTACGTGCTTTGGAAGGCTTGTGAAAACAGGTGTGTTTTTAACTGGTGTTTAAATGTGTCCACTGAGTCCAGAGAGCGCAGAGACAGAGGGAGTTCATTCCAGAGACGAGGCACCACCGCTTTAAAGGACCGGTCTCCTCGGGTTATAAATCATTAATAAATGATCAGATAAACGGTAAAAAGGCTGCGTTTGCTTTCTGACCACTCAGAGCACTTTAACTGTACGTCACCTGAACCCGAGACGACCACGCACACATCCACTTTACTGGTTTTCTGGGGCACTTAAGGAGACTCGGTTCATCCAGGGACGCTGAAGGATGGAAGGATACCCGCTGGTGTACACAGGACAGCATGTTTCAGCTGCTGCACCTCAGAAACAGTCAGGAAGACAATACAGTTGTGTGAAAAAGTGATCTTCCCCTAAACCTAATAAGTGGTTGTTCCACCTTAGCAGCAACAACTGCATCAAGCGTTTGTGATAACTGGCAGTGAGTCTTCTGCAGCGCTGTGGAGGAATTTTGTTCCACTCATCTTTGCAGAATTGTTGTAATTCAGCCACATTGGAGGCTTTTCCAGCATGAACCGCCTTTTTAAGGTCATGCCACAGCATCTCAATGGGATTCAGGTGGGGGCTTTGACTAGGCCACTCCAAAGTCTTCATGTTGTTGTTCTTAAGCCATTCAGAGGTGGACTTGCTGGTGTGTTCTGGATCATTGTTCTGCTGCAGAACCCAAGTGCGCTTCAGCTTGAGGTCACCAACAGATGGCCGGACGTTCTCCTTCAGGATTTTTTGGTAGAAGCAGAATTCATGGTTCCATTTTCCACAGCAAGTCTTCCAGGTCCTGAAGCAGCAAAACAGCCCCAGACCATCACACTACCACCACCATATTTTACTGTTGCTATGATGTTCCTTTTCTGAAATGCCGTGTTACTTTTACGCCAGATGTAATGGGACCTCCACCTTCCAGAAAGTTCCACTTTTGTCTCGTCAGTCCACAGAGTATTTTCCCAAAAGTCTTGGGGATCATCAAGATGCTTTCTGGCTAAACTGAGACGAGCCTTTATGTTCTTTTTGCTCAGCAGTGGTTTTGGTCTTGGAACTCTGCCATGCAGCCATTTTTGCCCCCCAGTCTCTTTCTGATGGGGGAGTCATGAACACTGACCTTCATTGAGGCAAGTGAGGCCTGCAGTTCTTGGATGTTGTTCTGGGGTCTTTTGTGACCTCTTGGATGAGTCGTCGCTGTGCTCTTGGGGTCATTTTGGTCGGCCGGCCCCTCCTGGGAAGGTTCACCACTGTTCCATGTTTTCACCATTTGTGGATAATGGTTCTCACTGTGGTTCTCTGGAGTCCCAAAGCTTTAGAAATGGCTTTGGAACCTTTTCCAGACTGATAGATCTCAATGACTTTGTTTCTCATTTGTTCCTGAATTTCTTTGGATGGCAGCATGATGTCTAGCTTTGGAGGATCTTTTGGTCTACTTCACTTTGTCAGGCAGGTCCTATTTAAGGGATTTCTTGATGGAGAACAGGTGTGGCAGTAATCAGGCCTGGATGTGGATAGAGAAACTGAACTCAGCTTTCCAAAGATGATAAACCACAGTTAATGTATGTTTTAACAGGGGGGGCAATCACTTTTTCCACACAGGGACATGGAGGTTTGGATATTTCTACCTTACGAATAAAAACCTTCATTTAAAAACTACATTTTGTGTTTACTTGTGTTATCTTTGTCTAATATTTAAATTTGTTTGATGATCTGAAACATTTAAGTGTGACAAACATGCAAAGAAATAAGAAATCAGGAAGAAGGCAACACTTCTTCACACAACTGTATCCTGCAGGATGTTATCCATTCCAGCTGTTTGTTTCTCAGCCAGTCAGACAGACTCGGAGCTTTACCAGGGATCATGTGATCAGAAGCCATTCCTGGTTGCCCCCCTCCCTTGGCCGCTTCATTACATCCCATTCCTGCTACAAATAGCACAGCCATCTCTGGGGGGCTCACTGAGAGGCTGGATGGAGTCGGGAAGGGGGTGAGGACTGACACCAGAGAAAGAGACGAGGAGGAGGATGGTGAAATGATTAACATCAGAAACGTATGAATGAAGCCTTCAGGGAGGATGAAGGGATGAAAAGAGAAGACAACAAAGGAAGAGGAGAGAAATGGAACAAAAACAAACCTACAGGGAGATGAGAGGAAGGCTGAAACTGATAAATAAAAAGACATTTATGAGTAAAATGGTTGGAATAAAAGCAGAGTACGAGCGAAGGGAAAGATAGACGAGCGGAGAGTGAAAGGGGGGGTCACGGAGGCTGAAACTAAACTTCAGCACCCGACGGCTCACGTTCGTTTTTCCTGCAAACTTTGTGGGAAATTAAAGACTTTATTGTCTTTTCAGATCAATTTTTCCACAATCTTGTTTTCCCCGTACAAAAACCTCCCGAGGAAATCTGAAATCCCCCCCCCCCCCCCCAGTTTTCTCCTCAAAGGTTCAAAGGTTGAACAGTAGCACCAGAAGAACGACAGCTTCGGATATGCAAGTTTCCATTAACCAACTCAGAGATGGTCAGAGTGTGTGTGTGTGTGTGTGGGGGGGGGGGGGCTTCCGGCTTGTTGGTCCCTGCATGAATGTCACCCCCGACATAGATGTGACCCCCTGCTTCCCTGCTTCAGGGTAGTTTGGTTCCCTCAGGAGTAGAGCTGTGCAATATACTGATATGATATTGCGATATGATATTTTCATGAGAGAGATGCTGTATATTTACACATATCGTTAAATATCGTTATAGTTACACGTTAGTTGTGCAAAATATTTTTGCTTTATTTTTCCGGAATGACCCAGCTGCACCTCGACTGACTACAAAGGGGTCACCTGATTATCTAATAAGGGTGGGAAAAATAACAGAAAAAATTTAACTAATGAAATCTCGCGAGATTTCATTAGTAAAATAGACCGATACCGCGTTTTTACATATATGGTATCAGCATATGAAAATATCGCGATATTTCACTGTATCGATATTTTTCCCACCCCCTATTATTTAAACTGTCTGGAAGACAATCCTCCCCAAAACTTTTACAAAGAAATCATAAAAACCAGCAACTATCTTTGATCTAACAAACATCTCTAACAGTGTTTGTCAGTTCCATCTCTGCAGTGCAGCGATATCTTTATGATAAACATGTTTCAATACTAAAAAAACAGCTGTTTGATATGAAATGAAACTTTCAGACAAATTAGGGTAAAAATACGATATATATCGTATATCATCATCTAAAATAAATATGTGGTGATGTGATATTTGGTCCATATCGCCCAGCCCTACTCAGGAGCCCGACGAGCTGCCTGGTGGAGGGTGAAGTAGCGATGCTGCATCCTCCGTCGGTAGCTGCTTCCAGCATCAGCTCTGCTTCGCTGCTGGAACAGACGACCCACGTTACCGAGCCAAGGCGGCGAGCTCGGGAACGGAGGGTCCAGGTGGAGGATCCTGGTCTGCAGAGGTGTGTGTGAAGTGTGTGTGTTCCCGAGGCCTCGCGGGGGGGCAAGAGAGGAGCAACAACAGAGAAATCAGAGGGAGACATGAAATATTCAGCTGGAAAGTCCTGAAATAGGTCAGTTCGACATGGACGCTCAACTCTCCCATCAGGCTGCACGAAAACACACCACTTCACCTCACACACACACACACACACACACACACACACACACACACACACATGTTGTGTTTTCATTCCTTGTGGGGTCTTTCCATTGACATAATGCATTCCCTAGCCCCTAACCCTAAACCTAACTCCCAGAACTGATTGCCTAAACCTAACCCTTGTCCTAATCCTAACCTAAACCTAACTGTAACTTAGTCTCTAAAACCTAATCTTGACCCTCAAATCGGGGTTCATCCCCATGGGGACCGGGAAAATGTCCCCACGAGGGCAAGACGTCCCCACAGTGATAGTAAAAATCCAGAACACAGTCCCCACAATGTTGCAATTACGCGTCCACACACACCCGCGCACACACACACACACACACACACACACACACACACATGGAGGATCTACCACATCTTTAAAGCTTCACTTTTATTCCTCTTTTGTTAAATGAGCAGCTCACAGAGTCTCAGGTGGGTCGTAGCTAATCAGCGACAGGAGCATCACATTTCAATGTTCTACTGTGATTTTACTCTGTTTCAGAACCACATACACCAGTGATTCTCAACCACGGGGCTGCGGTCCAAGCTCGGCCTCCAGCGCCACCTAGAGGGCCGCGAAAAACCGTGAGGACCGTATATTTACACTGTTTTTTATGACTGGATGAGTTGTAATGTAGCCTCCCCCCACCTGCTGGCGCTAATTTGTCAGAGTTCAACAAACGAGCAGAAGAAGACACTCAGCTAGCCGCTAGCCTGTAGCTAACGTTGTAAAGAAGAATTAAAATGAGATAATGAAGATAAAAATGGTCCCAAACCACTGATAAAGAGGCAAAAATCCACTCCAATTTATTAAATACAGATTAGTGAGTGGAGATAACAAAGCAGAGCTGAGAAGATGGATGGAGCACCAGGTAACATTAATGCTAATGCTAACGCTATCTGCAAGCTTCACCTAGAAACAAACATCTAACACTCGTTGGAAAGAAAGGATTTTTAGAAAAAAGGTGAAAATCAGCTATTGATTCAGAAAATGTCTGTTATGTTTGGACATTCTTTAAGTAATAAAAAAAAAAAGTTTAAATAAATCAATTGTTAATAGAATTTTGTGCTTAAATGGCCAGTCTAAAAAAATAAAATCCAGGTTTTTACAGATTATTTAAAGTAAGCCTTTTTATTTCCAATGTGATCTATTACTGCACCATTTTATCTCTTTTTGAAATCGGTTTTTTCTGTTGTTCCTCTTTTTGTAGTAAAATGTTGTAGATTTTGTGTTTATAGCCTAATTCTGATTTGTTCTTGTAGGAGTCTGATTTTATTCCATGAATTATACGTGCGATATAAATGTGTTTGTGACCATCTCACAGTATATTGTTTATGGATGCACGATGTAATCAGCCCCCTATCGGTATCGGCCTATATCGGCCTTAAAACTGAATATTGGACATTGGCTATTGCACCGATATTTAACCAATATTTAACCGATCAGCCTGCTGTTTCTTAAGTCTAAAAAAACAAAGACAAACTTCTTCTTCTTCAGAAACTTCTTTTTACAGGCTTTAAACATTGATACACTGAAAAACTGAGATATTTTCATATATCATTGACATTCAAAAACATGAAATCGATCTATTTTACCAGCAAAATCTTGTGATATTTTAGCATTCTGTTACAAAATCTCGTAACAGAATGATAAAATATCACAAGATCTTAAAAAAATATTGAGATTTTGTGACAGAACGATGAAATCTCATGAGATTTTGTAAGTAAAAAAGGTTGATACCGATATCAATTTGATATCTGCATATGAAGATATTGCAATATTTCAGTGTATCGATATTTTTTCCCACCCCTAGTTTTTAAAGTGTCAGAAACGGATAACAAAACTGCTTTTGCAATGACTGCTTATTTTTTTCAGCTTTAAAGGGGAAACTCAGTAACTTCTTTACCTCAATAAATGCCCGACCCGAGCAGAACTTGCGACAACAGAAAGCGCTGTACGGTACTCAGGTCCCCTATCTACCGAGCTGCTTCCAGCTCTGATCTGAACCAGACTACCAGCTCTGATCTGAACCAGACTACCAGCTCTGATCTGAACCAGACTACCAGCTCTGATCTGAACCAGACTACTAGCTCTGATCTGAACCAGACTACCAGCTCTGATCTGAACCAGACTACCAGCTCTGATCTGAACCAGACTACCAGCTCTGATCTGAACCAGACTACCAGCTCTGATCTGAACCAGACTACCAGCTCTGATCTGAACCAGACTACCAGCTCTGATCTGAACCAGACTACCAGCTCTGATCTGAACCAGACTACCAGCTCTGATCTGAACCAGACTACCAGCTCTGATCTGAACCAGACTACCAGCTCTGATCTGAACCAGACTACCAGCTCTGATCTGAACCAGACTACCAGCGCTAATTCAAAGAAAACATTTCTTTATCTTCCACCACCTAAACACGGCTCCTGGCTCTCATAACCAACTCTTTGCTGGACCAGAGTGATTCACGTAGCTGCGCTGCCTGGGCGCCGGGTGAAGCATCACTGCTTCAGGCTCAATAATCACTTGTCACGTCCGCAAAAAGTAAATAAAAGTTCGTATTCTTACCTGCTACTCGCCAACACCAGAGAAAAATATAATCCACGCCATATTTACCCGCAAATCGCGGGTAAAACGTCCCGTTTCAGAAGAGACAGGTCTTTGCTTTGAGCAGAGGGAGACGAGGTGCTGCTACCAACGTAGCAAAGTAGCATCAACAAGCTAGTAAACGCTTAGAGAGATAAACAGGGATCGAAATAGAGGAAAGACAGGTAGAGAACCCGTCTGTGTGCTGTGGGGGTGTAAGGGGGGGTTGAACACGACAGTGAAAGGACGCCACTAGGGGGAGCCCCGAGCTGAAGTTACTGAGTTCTTTAATATTGGTATCGATTTCGGTTATTGGCCAAATGAGTTTTAAAATATCAGCATATCATATATCGGCCAAAATACCAATATTGCGCATACCTAATATTTTTATATTATGTTATTCATGCTCATCACGCCACATTTTACTAGGTTCAGTCTGTTAAAGGCAGGTGGATTTGGTTTAGTTATTAAATAAACCTAAAATAAGATATTGCACTAATACAGTGTTAAAATATGAATGGACCCTGGACCAGTCTGTTATGAAAACTAGGGATGGGAATATCGATACCTTGGAAATGATACTTTGATCCCAGCCAGACAAAATATCAGAATTGATACTTTTTTGAGTATCATGATACCACTGTACAGATTCAAAACATGCAATTTGTTTCCTCTTCTGAGAGTTTTAGGCAATGAAATTATGAAAGCAGCCAGATTCTAGCCTCTGTGTCACATGATGGTGGTAGCCTATCAGATTCTAGCTTCTGTATCACATGATGGTGGTAGCCTATCAGATTCTAGCTTCTGTATCACATGATGGTGGTAGCCTATCAGATTCTAGCTTCTGTGTCACATGATGGTGGTAGCCTATCAGATTCTAGCTTCTGTGTCACATGATGGCGGTAGCCTATCAGATTCTAGCTTCTGTGTCACATGATGGTGGTAGCCTATCAGATTCTAGCTTCTGTGTCACATGATGGTGGTAGCCTATCAGATTCTAGCTTCTGTGTCACATGATGGTGGTAGCCTATCAGATTCTAGCTTCTGTATCACATGATGGTGGTAGCCTATCAGATTCTAGCTTCTGCGTCACATGATGGTGGTAGCCTATCAGATTCTAGTTTCTGTGTCACATGATGGTGGTAGCCTATCAGATTCTAGCTTCTGCGTCACATGATGGTGGTAGCCTATCAGATTCTAGCTTCTGTATCACATGATGGTGGTAGCCTATCAGATTCTAGCTTCTGTATCACATGATGATGGTAGCCTATCAGATTCTAGCTTCTGTGTCACATGATGGTGGTAGCCTATCAGATTCTAGCTTCTGTGTCACATGATGGTGGTAGCCTATCAGATTCTAGCTTCTACATCACATGATGGTGGTAGCCTATCAGATTCTAGCTTCTGTATCACATGATGATGGTAGCCTATCAGATTCTAGCTTCTGTGTCACATGATGGTGGTAGCCTATCAGATTCTAGCTTCTACATCACATGATGGTGGTAGCCTATCAGATTCTAGCTTCTGTGTCACATGATGGTGGTAGCCTATCAGACTCTAGCTTCTACATCACATGATGGTGGTAGCCTATCAGATTCTAGCTTCTGTGTCACATGATGGTGGTAGCCTATCAGATTCTAGCTTCTGTGTCACATGATGGTGGTAGCCTATCAGATTCTAGCTTCTGTGTCACATGATGGTGGTAGCCTATCAGATTCTAGCTTCTGTGTCACATAATGGTTGTAGCCTGTCAGATGTCATGATGATGATGCTACTGTTAGTGATGATGATGATGATGATGATGTTTTGTTGTCTTTCAGTGGTTTAATCAGGTTATTGTACATTATGTTTTGGTAAATTTGTAATTTTACTATTACATTTTCTATTTTTAACATTTTCCACTTAATAAATGTGATTATTTTAGTTTGTATATTTTATGTTATTTGATAACTGAAAGACATTTTTAATCTATTTTTGTTTAATTTTATCATCACTGTAATTTATCATTGTTTTAAAAGCATTTCTTTCCAGTACTTCTGTTCTCAGGTTTCCCTTAATATTGCCTTGCATTCAAAATATTAAAGCAAAATGTACAATCACGTGATTTTCTTTTAAAGGACAAAAAATATCGGTCTCGGTATCACTGAAAAAGTGCCATAAACTACTGGTATCGTAGCGACATGAAAAATGTCAGTATCACCCATCTCTACTGAAAACTTGGGCCCCGTCCTGAAAAGGTTGAGAACCCCTGACTTCTGGGCCTTTTCCATTGCAGCTGGACAGGGCAGGTACAGCAGCACACGGGACGGTTTTTGTTTCCACACACGAGAAGTAGTGGTCTACTACCTGGAAATGGGCGGAGTCGGCGCAGTCGAGACTGCCGTGACGTCACTGCTGAGCCATGCGGTGGGCAGTAAAGTAAAAACAACAATGGAGGCGTTGGATGATATGGAGGTGTTACTGCTGCTGTTTTCTCTGTGGCTGTAGTCACCAAAAACAGAGACAGAGGCGAGGCGAAACACGTATGACGACATTTTCCTTTGACCAATCAGTGGAGAGCTGTTAGGTATGTCACGTTTTGTGTAGGTTCAGCACGGTTAGAGCTAGCTCTGAAACGGGTGTGGGAAATCGTAATGGGGTTTCCCAGAGGAAACACGAATAAAGCGTGTGGAAGGTTACGAACATGTGCAGTGGAAAAGGCCCGAAACACTATACTGCCAAAAGTATCACACCGTCTGCCTTGACACATCTGAGCTTCAGTAACATCATTCCTGATCCGTCGGGTTCAGGATGACGTTGGTCCACCTTTGCAGCTAGAACAGCTTCATCTTCTGGGAAGGCTGTCCACAAGGTTTAGGAGTGTTTCTGGGAATCTTTGACCATCTTCCAGAAGCACATTTGTGAGGTCACACTGATGTTGGACCAGAAGGCCTGGCCCTCAGTCTCCGCTCTGATTCATCCCAAAGCTGTTCTATGGGGTTGAGGTCAGGACTCTGTGCAGGCCAGTCCAGTTCCTCCACACCAGACTCTGCATCCAGGTCTTCATGGACCTGCTTTGTGGTGCACAGTCATGTTGGAAGAGGAAGGGGCCAGCTCCAAACTGGTCCCACAAAGCTGGGACATGGAATTGTCCAGAATGTCTTGGTATGCTGAAGCATTCAGAGTTCCTTTCACTGGAACTAAGGGGCCAAGCCCAGCTCCTGAAAACACCCCCACACCATAATCCCCCTCCACCAAACTTTACACTTGGCACAATGCAGTCAGACAAGTACCGTTGTCCTGGCAACCGCCAAACCCAGACTCCTCCATCAGATTGCAGATGGAGAAGCGTGATTGGTCCTCCAGAGAACGTCTCCACTGCTCTAGAGTCCAGTGGCGGCTGCTTTCCACCACTGCATCCACGCTTTGCATTGCACTTGGTGATGGATGGATGGATGGATGCAGCTGGTCGCCATGGAAACCCATTCCATGAAGCTCTCTGTCACTGTTCTTGATCTGATCTGAAGGCCACATGAAGGTTGGAGGTCTGTAGTGATTGACTCTGCAGAAAGTTGGTCACCTCTTCTCACTATGAGCTTCAGCATCACTGACCCGCTCCATCAGTTTACGTGGACGAACACTTCATGGCTGAGATGCTGTCGTTCCCAAACACTTCCATTTTCCTATAATCCAGCTGCAGCTGACTGTGGAATATTTAGGAGGAAATTTCACCACTGGATTGTTGCACAGGTGGCATCCTATCACAGTTCCACGCTGGAATTCACTGATTCCTGAGAGCGACACATTCTTTCACACGTTTGTAGAAACAGTCTGCATGCCGAGCTGCTTCATTTATACAACTGTGGAAGTGATGGAACACCTGATTCCATCATCGGGATGGTGAGCAAATACTTCTGGCAGTACAGTGTACTCCGTAGTACTCCGTAGTACTCTCCAGGATCACACATGCAGCCATGTAGTTGTGAGAAACTATATAGTTGAGCTGTAATCTGTCAGGAGGCAGAAAAATAAACCTCATCAAGAAAAGATGAATCAAACTCAAACCACAGAGAGGAAGAGGAGGATGAAGGAGAGAGCTCCTCCTCTGCTATCAGTTAATGAGTTAATGAGGTCGGTGAAGATGGAACAGAGAGCTGATGGGATGAGGACCTGGACCTGGAACCAGACCCAGTCCCGGACCCGGACCTGGACCTGGACCAGGCTGCAGAGCCAGGACCTGGACCTGGACCTGGACCTGGACCAAGCTGCAGAACTTGGACCTGGACCTGGACCTGGACCCAAACCTGGACCTGGACCCAAACCTGGACCTGGACCTGTAACCAGAGCCGGACCTGGACCCAGACCTGGACCAGGCTGCAGAGCCAGGACCTGGACCTGGACCTGGACCTGGACCAAGCTGCAGAACTTGGACCTGGACCTGTAACCAGAGCCGGACCTGGACCCAGACCTGGACCAGGCTGCAGAGCTTGGACCTGGACCTGGACCTGGACCTGGACCTGGACCCGGACCTGGACCAGGCTACAGAACCTGGACCTGGACCTGGACCTGAATCAGGCTGCAGAGCCAGGACCTGGACCTGGACCTGGACCTGGACCAAGCTGCAGAACTTGGACCTGGACCTGGACCTGAACCCAAACCTGGACCTGGACCTGTAACCAGAGCCGGACCTGGACCCAGACCTGGACCAGGCTGCAGAACCTGGACCTGGACCTGGACCTGGACCTAGACCTGGACCTAGACCTGGACCTGGACCCGGACCTGGACCAGGCTGCAGAACCTGGACCTGGACCTGGACATGGACCAGGACCTGGAGCAGGCTGCAAAGCTTGAACCTGGACCTGGCCTCTGATCTGACCAGGCTGCAGGGCCTGGACCTGGATCTGGACCTGGACTCGAACCTGGACATGGATCTGGACCCGGACCTGGACCAGGCTGCAGAGCCTGGACCTAGACCTGGACCTGGACCGGGCTGCAGAGCCTGAACCTGAACCTGAACCTGAACCTGGACCTGGACCTGAACCTGGACCTGGACATAGACCTGGACCTGGACTCGGACCTGGACCAAGCTGCAGACCCTGGACCGGGATGGTTCTGGTCACAGCAGCTTTTGCTGCTCGATTATGGAAAAATCTTCATGACGATTATTTAATGATCATTTCTGGATTTTTTTTAACATCGCTCTCATTAAAAAAACACTTTATTCACACAAATCCTTCAGATTGAAAATATTGGCTACAAATATGTTCCAGCTGTTTCGCAAAGTGTAAAACACTAAATGGATAAAATAAATATAATCTTACATTAAATAAATTTGGATACATTTGTTTTCTATGTTTTCCACAACCAGAAAAGCCCTCAGAGAGCGCAGACCCCCCCAAGCAGCTCCACTTATCTTTGTGTGTTCTGGATCATAGAATCCTGAATTTTCTCTGCATCCGGATCAACTTTGGAAACATTCTAGATCTTTTCTTGTCATTTTTTAACAAACACTCGGAACATTTGTTTGGAGTTATATGGAAAAAATCAGTGTTCAGGCGTTGGTAAGAGGTTTGTTCACCATGGGGGGGTCGGCCAGAGCACACAGGACTCGCTTGTACAGTTAACTGTCTTTACTGGTCACTCTGAATCACAACAGCACAGTAATGCAGCAAACGACAGGATTCCAGGTGGAATTCCAGGTGGAATTGCAGGTAGTTCAGGTGAATGTGGATGGAAGTGAGTTTGGTCTATAAACACAGAAATACGTGGGAGCCATGAGGAACATTCGTTCAGCACATAAACACATTCAAGGTATTAATTATTACTAATAAATCCTTCCAGTTAGGACTAAACATGCATATGTGTTCCAGGCTAACAGTTGCAGTAACTGGCATGTAGCAGGTCAGCTAGCTTAGTAGCATAAACAGGCACATGGGGAACGGAGGAAACTTCTGAATAAGCAGATCAGCTAAATAACATTTAAGCTAAATAAACATCCTGTTCAGCAGAAATACAACCAGTTACTTCCAGTTCTTCACTGACGCACACAGTTCACCATCTTCACCTGATACACGTCTGTCCAACTGTCTTCTCTCCTCGTCTGTCCAACAGTCTTCTCTCCTGGTCTGTCCAACCGTCTTCTCTCCTGGTCTGTCCAACTGTCTTCTCTCCTTGTCTGTCCAACCGTCTTCTCTCCTGGTCTGTCCAACCGTCTTCTTTCCTGGTCTGTCCAACCGTCTTCTTTCCTGGTCTGTCCAACCGTCTTCTCTCCTTGTCTGTCCAACCGTCTTCTCTCCTGGTCTGTCCAACCGTCTTCTCTCCTGGTCTGTCCAACCGTCTTCTCTCCTGGTCTGTCCAACCGTCTTCTTTCCTGGTCTGTCCAACCGTCTTCTTTCCTGGTCTGTCCAACCATCTTCTTTCCTGGTCTGTCCAACAGTCTTCTCTCCTCGTCTGTCCAACCGTCTTCTCTCCTGGTCTGTCCAACCGTCTTCTCTCCTGGTCTGTCCAACTGTCTTCTCTCCTTGTCTGTCCAACCGTCTTCTCTCCTGGTCTGTCCAACCGTCTTCTCTCCTGGTCTGTCCAACCGTCTTCTCTCCTGGTCTGTCCAACCGTCTTCTTTCCTGGTCTGTCCAACAGTCTTCTCTCCTCGTCTGTCCAACAGTCTTCTCTCCTGGTCTGTCCAACCGTCTTCTTTCCTGGTCTGTCCAACAGTCTTCTCTCCTCGTCTGTCCAACAGTCTTCTCTCCTGGTCTGTCCAACAGTCTTCTCTCCTGGTGCTGCTCATAAGTTTCATTTCTGCATCCTGACATCATCATGTGCTCAGTAGCAGCTGCACACTTCTGCCACAAGGAGGCGCTCACGCCTCATCAACAGCCTTTCCAACATGGCCGACCTCACAATGATACAGAATCCTTCAGAACATTCCTGGATCCAGAAGCTGATCCGGATCACCACCAACATTTAATGTCCTCATCCTTGGACAGAGACACACGACTGCTGAAGATTTCAGGTCAATCCGTCCAGAACTTTTTCAAAACTTCTTCTTCCTTTGAAACTTTTTTACACTTTAAAATTTCTAAAGACTAGAGCTGGGGAAAATACTGATACACTGAAATATCGCAATATTTTCATATGCTGATATCATATTGACATTTTAAAAAGCGGCATCTATCTTTTTTACTCTTTACGTGAGATATTATCGTTCTGTTACGAAATCTCGCAGTATTTTGTCAAATCTCATGAGATTTCATTAATAAAATACATTGATATTGCGTTTTTAAATATAGATATGGTATCGGCATATGAAAATATTGTGATATTTCAGTGCATCGATATTTTTTCCCACCCTTATTAAATAATCAGGTGGTCTCTTTGTAGTCAGTCGCGGTGCAGCCGGATCATCACGAAAAAATAAGGCAAAAAAATGACATGCGGAAATATCGTATCAGGATATCACGTGGCCCTGGATGAGGATACAGCAGCCAGGTCTTCCTAATGGAGCTGACTGGGGGGGTGGCCAGCTGGGGTCTGGAGGAGCACCCCTCCACCTGCGGGGGGGTCGGCTCTGTCTTACCTGAGTCCAGCGTGCTTCTGCAATGCCAGTCGGCGCTCGCGGACTTCCAGCAGAACTCCCACAGGGACCGGAAGTACTGGTCGTCAGCGGTAACCCACGCGGGGCTCATCACGGCCCCCACGTCCAGGCAGAGCGCGAGGAAGACGCACGCCAGCCCGACCAGCTTCAGCGGTGTCAGCGGGGCGCCGCGCGCCGCCTCCTCCGCCTCGGGGACAGCTGAAGACATGGCGGGTTCCAGCGGCCGGGGAGGGGGTGGGGGGGCTCAGGACACTGGGGGGAGCGATGCCGGCCTCGCGGCGGGGGGGTGCAGCATCTGAGGGAGCGCTGGGTGGTGCAGCTGCAGCCGCCTGCGATGCGCGCTGAACGGACAAGCACCGCTGCCGCGCGCACCGGAGGTCTCCACCGTCTAGTGCTGACGTCACGGCTCGGAGGGACCAGCAGGTACAGCAGGGTCCTAGAGAGAGAGAGAGAGAGAGAGAGAGAGAGAGAGAGAGAGGGGGGGGGGGGGGGGGGGGGGGGAGAAAGAGGATGATGAAAAGGAATGAAAGACCACAGCTGCTCCTGGACTCCTGATGGAGCCAGTTTATCTGATCCAGATCAGATGGAGCTGGTTTATCTGATCCAGATCAGGTGGAGCCGGTTTATTTGATCAAGATCAGGTGGAGCCGGTTTATCTGATCCAGATCAGGTGGAGCCGGTTTATCTGATCAAGATAAGGTGGAGCTGGTTTATTTAAACCAGATCAGGTGGGGCCGGTTTATTTGATCCAGATCAGGTGGGGCCGGTTTATTTGATCCAGATCAGGGTGAGCTGGTTTATCTGATCCAGATCAGGTGGGGCCGGTTTATCTGATGAAAATCAGGTGGAGCCAGTTTATCCGATCGAGATCAGGTGGAGCCGGTTTATCTGATCCAGATCAGGTGGAGCTGGTTTATCTGATCCAGATCAGGTGGGGTCGGTTTATCTGATCCAAATCAGGTGGAGCTGGTTTATCTGATCCAGATCAGGTGGGGTCGGTTTATCTGATCCAAATCAGGTGGAGCCGGTTTATTTGATCCAGATCAGGTGGAGCCGGTTTATTTGATCCAGATCAGGTGGAGCCGGTTTATCTGATCCAGATCAGGTGGAGCCGGTTTATTTGATCCAGATCAGGTGGAGCCGGTTTATCTGATCCAGATCAGGTGGAGCCGGTTTATCTGATCAAGATAAGGTGGAGCTGGTTTATTTGATCCAGATCAGGTGGGGCCGGTTTATTTGATCCAGATCAGGGTGAGCTGGTTTATCTGATCCAGATCAGGTGGGGCCGGTTTATCTGATCCAAATCAGGTGGAGCCAGTTTATCTGATCCAGATCAGGTGGGGCCGGTTTATCTGATCCAGATCAGGTGGAGCTTGTTTATTTGATCCAGATCAGGTGGGGCCGGTTTATCTGATCCAGATCAGGTGGAGCTGGTTTATTTGATCCAGATCAGGTGGGGCCGGCTTATCTGATCCAGATCAGGTGGAGCCGGTTTATCTGATCCAAATCAGGTGGAGCCGGTTTATCTGATCCAAATCAGGTGGGGCCGGTTTATCTGATCCAAATCAGGTGGGGCCGGTTTATTTGATCCAGATCAGGTGGGGCCGGTTTATTTGATCCAGATCAGGTGGAGCTGGTTTATCTGATCCAGATCAGGTGAGGCCAGTTTATCTGATCCAGATCAGGTGGGGCCGGTTTATCTGATCCAGATCAGGTGGAGCTGGTTTATCTGATCCAGATCAGGTGGAGCCGGTTTATCTGATCCAAATCAGGTGGGGCCGGTTTATTTGATCCAGATCAGGTGGGGCCGGTTTATTTGATCCAGATCAGGTGTAGCTGGTTTATCTGATCCAGATCAGGTGAGGCAAGTTTATCTGATCCAGATCAGGTGGGGCCGGTTTATCTAATCCAGATCAGGTGGAGCCAGTTTATGTGATC
The DNA here is from genome assembly GCA_023101725.1 of Atherinomorus stipes. Classification (NCBI taxonomy): domain Eukaryota; kingdom Metazoa; phylum Chordata; class Actinopteri; order Atheriniformes; family Atherinidae; genus Atherinomorus; species Atherinomorus stipes. The sequence continues at coordinate 102,990 of JALJCO010012626.1, forward strand.
CAAATCAGGTGGAGCCAGTTAATGTGATCCAGATCAGTTGGAGCCGGTTTATCTGATCCAGATCAGGTGGAGCCGGCTTATCTGATCCAGATCTGGTGGAGCCGGTTTATCTGATCCAGATCAGGTCGAGCCAGTTTATTTGATCCAGATCAGATGGGGCCGGCTTATCTGATCCAGATCAGGTGGAGCCAGTTTATGTGATCCGAATCAGGTGGCGCCAGTTTATCTAATCCAGATCAGGTGGAGCCGGTTTATCTGATCCAGATCAGGTGTGTGTGTGTGTGCATGTGTGTGTGTGCATGTGTGTGTGTGCATGTGCATGTGTGTGTGTGTGCATGTGTGTGTGTGTGCGTGTGCATGTGTGTGTGTGCGTGTGTGTGTGTGCATGTGCATGTGTGTGTGCGTGTGTGTGTGTGCATGTGCATGTGTGTGTGTGTGCGTGTGTGTGTGTGCGTGTGCATGTGTGTGTGTGCGTGTGCATGTGTGTGTGTGCGTGTGCATGTGTGTGTGTGTGCGTGTGCATGTGTGTGTGTGCGTGTGCATGTGTGTGTGTGTGTGTGTGCATGTGTGTGTGTGCGTGTGCATGTGTGTGTGTGCGTGTGCATGTGTGTGTGTGTGCGTGTGCATGTGTGTGTGTGTGCGTGTGCATGTGTGTGTGTGCATGTGCATGTGTGTGTGTGTGCGTGTGCATGTGTGTGTGTGCGTGTGCATGTGTGTGTGTGTGCGTGTGCATGTGTGTGTGTGCATGTGTGTGTGTGTGCGTGTGCATGTGTGTGTGTGCGTGTGCATGTGTGTGTGTGTGTGCATGTGTGTGTGTGTGCGTGTGCATGTGTGTTTGTGCGTGTGTGTGTGTGTGTGTGTGTGCATGTGCGTGTGTGTGCGTGTGCATGTGTGTGTGTGTGCGTGTGCATGTGTGTGCATGTGCATGTGTGTGTGTGTGTATGTGCGTGTGCATGTGTGTGTGTGGGCTTTGTTCTGCTCTCTGATCCTGACAGCGTGTCTGATTCTGGATCTGGCTTTGCTGTGATCTCTGGTTGCTGCAGGGAAGATTCTCCACCAATTACTGCTGGCGTGGCTCACCTGTTACCGTGGCAACGCACCCTAGGATGAAGGGGAGCTTGTGTCTGCAGGTCATCCCTGGCTGGAGATCAACAAGTCCGCACCCAGATCCCCCCCCCCCCGCACTCCTTTTATCTGCTGCCCTCCTCCTCCTCCTTCTCCTCCTCCTCCTCTCAGTCCTTGAATCTTCCATCTCTGCAGATGGAGTTTAATGGAGGCATAACTGAGCGTAACTGCCTCCTGAATGATTCCTCAGAGATGAAGGTGAAGCAGGACAGCGGCGTGCACTCTTCCACGTGCGCATATCCGTGTGCACGGGTCCATACACGTTCCAGGTATTATTCCAGACTGACCTCTTAAAGTTGTACTTCCGTGGTGATTTCATTAATATTTCTGTGTTCTCCATTATTATTGAATGCATTCTGCATCGTTTCTGTTTAAAAAAACCTTCTGGTATCTTTGTATCCAGCTGTATTTGTATACTAGAAGAGAGGCTTGTGGTCCAACGGCAGCTTTTCCGGGTCCTTCTCATGAATTTCCGTCTGATTGGCTGCCTCCCATCAGTGTATGAAGGAAGCTCCGCCCTCCGCTCTTATTTTGTTACAGACAGGAAATAGAGCCGACAAACAAGTTTGTTCCGCCATGCTAACAAACAGTTAGCTAATTAGCTTCTCAACTCCGAAGCTACAGTCGTGCCGTCTCCACTTCTAGTGTGTAGTGGAGGGTTACCTGCCATCCAATGGACAGATAGAAACCCCACGTGGGATACGCTATTTGCAATGTGACGTAGAAGTGCGAGGCTGTTCCCGATTCGCTCTTTTCTTCGTATTGTTTCTGTGATGAGGAAGCACAGCCAACTGGGGGGAACGTAACGCTAGCAAGTCAGCATGTGTAAGTAAACAAGGGGAAACCCTCCGTATTTCAGAAGGAGCAAGTTAAACGGCTTTTCAGTGGAAGGAGGCCTTTAAGTTCCAGGTTTTTTCCAGACCAACCTGTAAAGTTCACCAGTGGCTCAGGTGGTAGAGCAGGTCGGCCAATGATCGAAGGATCGGCGGTTCAAATCCTGATCCCCCAGCCATGTGTCATTGTCTCCTTGGGCAAGACACTTAACCTTCCTTGCCTCCAGTGGGGGCACCACTGGTGTATGAGTGTGTGTGAATGGTTCCGATGGTGGTTGGAGGGACCGTAGGCGTGAAATGGCAGCCACGCTTCCGTCAGTCTGTGGCTACATACATTGCTTACCATCACCATATATGACTGAGGAGTGAAAGAATAATGGATCTACTGTGAAGCACTTTGAGTGCCTTGAATAGCGGGATATAAATATAATGCATTATTATTATTATTCCAGGCTAACCTGTAAAGTTCCAGTTGTAAAGCAGAGAAAACCTCCACAGATTGGTTTATAGAAACCAATCTGTAACGGAGCTGATCTTTAATGTAAAACTTTGATCATGAATGATGGTTAAAAGCTGCGGATCCAGAACCAGATGTAAGGGTTTGACCCAGATCTGAACTCTGGGTGGCCTCTGAAAGCTCCCAGTCTGAGTCAGTAAACTGGCGGAGCTGCTGGGTGATCATATCGAGGTTGTGGTGGTTGGTGGGATCAGCCATGTGAGGAGAGCGCGTGAAGGGAGAGGGAGGAAAACCGAGGAGGTAACATCTGACTCCTGATATCAGCATTTATCACTCATCTGCTTTCTGCTGAAGCTGGAGAACATCAAGAAAACTGAAGGACACGAAACAGGAGGACAAGGAAGAGATTATTATTATAATAAAGGTAATTCATCATGTCTGAAGGAGCTGATGTCATCCACGATCCGAGCCGGCGCCGGGCAGGAAAGTGAAGGGGGCATGAGTGGACCCAGACCCAAACTGGTCCAGGTGAAAAGATGGACGAAGTCCTTAACCGTAGGTTTGTACAAACGTGTGTTAAAATCCCTCATAATAATGATAACATGATCACAGTGCAGAGTGATGGAGGGACCACGACTCTGGACCTCGGTCTTTCCTGCTCCGGGTCCTGTACCTGTTCCTGGATCATGGCTCGTCTCTCGGGTTCCTGGCCTTCCGTCAGACCCAAACATGGACAGGTCATCATGTTCAGTTCTACACGGACACTGTCCAGCAAGGAGACGTGTTGGACTGACCTCTTCATGATGCTGGAGACAGAGACATGTTGGACTTGAGTAAAGGGGAGGTGGACTCGCATAGGTCAGCGCTCTGTAGATCATGTTCACATTTAAAGGGAATCAAACCCAACCGAACATCCTCTGACTGACGGTCATTCCAGGATCTGGCCTGGACCAGAGTCACGTGGAAACCCAGCAGGCTGCTGATTGGTCAGAGGAGGCATCAGGAGCAGACGTTGCGTTAGGTCATTTAAACTTTGGCAGGTAATGCGTTGGATGTCTGCTGTGTGCATACGGGCAAATTGCTTCGTTTCTCCGATGCACAGACTGAGGACGTTCTCCAGGGGATAAATTCTGGTCTCAAACTCATTCAGAGAAACAACAATCTCCTCCTGGCAACAGTGACAGGCAATAAAATCGCAGCATTCATTTCTACGTCCAGGTGCTGAAAGTAGATGACTTTTAGCCTGAATGTAATGTGGAGGTCGCTGGTTCAAATCCTGCTGGTGTGACCTTGATGTAATGCAGAGGTCACTGGTTCAAATCCTGCTTGTGGCATTCTGATGTAATGGTAAAGGTGCTGGTTTGAACCCAGCTGGTGGCAACTAGGGATGCACCGAAATGAAAAATACTTGACCGAAACCGAAAACAAAAAATGAACAAACCAAGGCCGAAAACCGAACACCGAAAAAAATGTAAATTATTAGAACCGTAGCACTTTTAGCTACGATGTGTACTAACTTCACTAAAATCAATCATTGCAACAAATCAAGTACAAAAGTATCAAAATATTTATTTACCCCTGACATTACAGAATGTACACTATAGATTAAAAATTCAAAATAAAATATTTAGTTTGACTCCACTCGTGTACATTACATAATGCCTTTTACATTTTTTTTCTGTAGGACTATTACAACAAATAATAATATACAGACTTATAGCTGACTGGCTGCTGAAAGACAGTGAAGTTAAATATATTTTCACATAAAAACACAAAGTTCATAAGTTGCGTGCTGGATGCGCTGTTGTTGCATCATCACAAGTTTCGGCTGTGTTGTTTCGGTGATTTATGTCTTTCGGCCGAAAACCGAAAATGCACTTTTGGGTCATTTTTGGCCGAAAACTTTTGGTGGCCGAATTTTCGGTGCATCCCTAGTGGCAACCTGATGTAATGCAGAGGTTACTGGTTCAAATCCCAATGGTGGCAAACCTGATGAAATGCAGAGGTCGCTGGTTCAAACCCCCACTGGTGGAAACCTGATGTAATGCGGTGGTGGCTGGTTCCAACCCCACTGGTGGAAACCTGATGTAATGCGGTGGTCGCTGGTTTGAACTTCACTGGTGGTATCCTGATGTAATGCGGAGGTCGCTGATTCGAACTTCACTGGTGGTATCCTGATGTAATGCGGAGGTCGCTGATTCGAACTTCACTGGTGGTATCCTGATGTAATGCGGAGGTCGCTGATTCGAACTTCACTGGTGGTATCCTGATGTAATGCGGAGGTCGCTGATTCGAACTTCACTGGTGGTATCCTGATGTAATGCGGAGGTCGCTGATTCGAACTTCACTGGTGGTATCCTGATGTAATGCGGAGGTCGCTGATTCGAACTTCACTTGTGGCAACCTGATGTAATGCAGAAGTCGCTTGTTCAATTCCCACTTGTGGCAACCTGATGTAATGTTGAGGTTGCTGGTTCGAAGCTCGCTGGTGGAGACCTGATGTAATGTGGAGGTCGCTGGTTTGAACCCCGCTGGTGGGACCCCGCTGGTGGGACCCCACTGGCGGGACCCTGCTGTAACATGGAGGTTGATGGTTCAAACCCCGCTGGTGGGAGCCTGATGCAATGCAGAGGTTGCTGGTTTGAACCCCGCTTGTTGCAACCTGATGTAATGCAGAAGAGGTTGCTGATTCGAACCAAGGTTATAATAGTTTAGGAATCAATTTAATAAGGCCTTGACAAAGGTTGGGTGGTAATTCTCCTTTTTCTATGGCTTCTTCAAGCATAGAGACTAAAAATGGGGCTAAATCATCAACAAATGTTTTATCAAATTCATTTATCAGACCATCATTATCAGGAGACTTATTGTCCTTAAGGGAGCCGACACATCTTTGAACCTCTGCTAAACTGACCTTCTGGTCGCAGATTAATTTAAATCCTTCATCAATGTTATTAATGTCTTTTTCAATACCTTTAATGAATAAATTGATGTTATTTTCACTTTCAGTATGAGTAGTAGCATATCATTTCTGGTAGAAGTCAGTACCATGCTGGGATATATCTTTTTGGTCTTCACACAGCTGGTCATTAATTTCAAGTTTAGAAAGGGAAGATAATTCATAATTCCCTTTTTCCAGGTTAAAAAAAATATTTTGTACACTTTTCCCCTTTTTCTAGCCATTTTTTTCTGGACCTGATAAAGGCCCCTCTAGCTTTTTCCTCATATATTTTGTCTGATTGGTGTTGCAATCCTGCCAGTTCCTCAAGTTCCCTTTCAGGAAGATCAATCATTTGTGATAAATTCAATATATTGGTAATTATTTTGGTTTCATTTTGAGATGTGAGGCGCCTCCCATTCACTCTGACAGCAGCTGTGGTCTGACCCAAGATGGCCGCCCTGCAGGCACGTCAGCCTCGCGGCCAGCAGCGTCCAATGAGGCGTCACATAGCGAAGCTGCCGGAAGCTGAGAACATACGACGAAACTGCAAATCTACGCAGTTAATGTGTTAGCTCCTGATTAAATGTCTTTCCTTTTTAGATGAAAAGGCAAAAAGAAAAAACCCTGATGAGTCGCCGATGATTTTGCTCAAAAATCTCCGTCTCCAGGAAAAGCGAAACTTCAAATGTTTCCCATGACAATGAGGAAACAGCGCCACCGCGGTCATAGCGGCCAAAAGTAGATTACATCCGTACTGGTTTAGGACTACCGTAGAGAATGAATGTGGTTCGGTTTAGGCCGTTTAGCTGAACTGTTCTCGACACCAAATGATCAATAATCTCCTCAACGCTGCTGACGGGAGACTCGACGACAGACTGCATCCGTGCGGGACACGGAACGGCGTGTCTGGCGCGTGCAGCCGCGATTTCAGACACAATCCAAACGGAGCAAGACTCCCATAAGATCCATTTTAAATAGGCCACGCCCCTTGCGTGGTGTCCCACGCATTGGTGGTTCAGTGGTAGAATTCTCGCCTGCCACGCGGGAGGCCCGGGTTCGATTCCCGGCCAATGCAACTTTATTTTTCTTTTATTTCACAGGAACAAGGTCATTCAATAACATTTTACATTCACAAACACGGACATTTTTCACAACAATCAATGTTGCCGTTTCTGCACAAGACATTTAAAAAACACACGTCAACATTTTAACATCAACTCCTTCAATCATCAATCAGACCAGAAACGACTGGTCAGGTCTGTTTGCAGGTCCTGCACCAGAACTGGAGAAGCTGGATCTGGTCTTGTATCAGTTCCAGAACCAGACCTGGAGAAGCTGGATCCGGTCTTGTTTCAGTTCCAGAACCAGAACCAGACCTGGGGAAGCTGGATCTGGTCTTGTATCAGGTCCAGAACCAGACCTGGAGATTTTCCTCGGTTATTGAAATGGCAGAGGCATGTGAGTGCTTATTGTGAAATTTTATTCCATTTCTGACGTGTCTTCCATGAGATTAAACAGATGTGAGGAGCCTCCCATAGTTCTGGGGCGGCAGCAAGATGGCGGCCTGGTCAAACGCATTCTTCTGAGCTCCCCTCTACTTCGGAGTACCAAACTTTTAATGGACTTTTGAGACTCGAATATACATCGCCTGAGAAGTGAGAAACGTTTCTTGTGGTCTATACCTTAAGAGTAGGCTAGTTCAAACCATCACAGAAGCATAACGTCTCACCGCTAGCTAACTTAACTAGCAACAAATGCTAAAATGGCAAACAAAAGAGACGCAAGAAACCAGAAAAAAGGAACATTACTCTCGGACTGTATTCCTGACCATGCTTACGCTGGATTGTGTACTCCTTTACCAGCCTCCCCTCTCCAAAGCCCCAACCCTAAAAAACTCTGTTCAGAAATGGAAGAAGAGCCGGTCTCTAACATGGATATATTAAAAGCCATCAACATGCTGAACGACCGTTTCTCCAACTTTGAAAAAATGGTGTTAAAAAACACTGCGGAGATAGAGTCGATAAAAGAAAACATGAAAAGCCTGGAGATGCAAAACAAAGAAACAAGCGATTCTGTGTTATCACTCAAAAAACAACTTGCCACCATGCAGGAGAAGCAAGAAGAAGTGGAAAGGTACAGTAGGAGGTGGAATCTCCGGCTTTTAAATCTACCGGAGAAACCAAACGAGGATGTAAGAAAGGAAGTGCTGGAGATCATCAACCAGATACTTCCAGAGGAAAGAAGCAAGCTTGGCTTTATGGTGGATACAGTGCACCGAATCGGACGTCCACGAGATAACCAAAGCATGCGTCCCATCATTATACAGTTCACAATGCGCACCTTCAGATACAAGATCTGGAGAGCATCCCTCACAGCAGATGTTATGAAAGAAAGAAAGCTTCGGATGGCGGAAGACCTCACCTACCAGGAAAAGCAGAGCAGAAACAAGCTTTGGCCTCTCGTCAAGCAAGCACGCACCGAAGGGAAAAAGACTACATGGCAGGGTCCTGTAGCCATTATTGATGGGGTGAGATTCACTGCATGAAACAGGACATTGTTAATTTAAAAGTTCCACTATCAAGATGCAGCCCATGTTGAAATGTTTTTTTTTTTTTTTGTTTTGTTTAATGTTCACGTGAACAGGGTTTCATACTCACTTCTGTTGTTTATACTTTACACTATATGATAAATATATATTTTTAAGGTACTCACTCAGCGTTTGATACTCGTTCAGTACCTTTACATAAAGTTTAATTCTCTGACAGTCACAGCTCAGAGATTTATTTCATAGGTTTATTCACAGACATCCAACTCATTTTTATTTTCATTGTTTCTTTTAATGGCAGACTATATTAACTCTTTGAAATTAATTTCTCTTAATGTTAATGGCATTCGTGATATGACCAAAAGGAAATCCATCTTTATTTTTTGTAAACGAAAAAATGCTGATATAATATTCTTGCAAGAGACTCACTCAGTAGAGAGTGATGTCAAGTTTTGGAAGTCTCAGTGGGGTGATCAAAGCTACTTTTGCCACTACTCCCAACAGTCTGCAGGTGTTGCCATCCTTTTTAACAAATTTAATGGCGACATAATTGAATCCTTTAAGTCAGTCAGACGAGGGCAGGTGGTTAATCTTGATACTCAAACTGGATAACTCCTACTTCCTAGTGTGTAATTTATATAGCCACAATTGCCCAGCTCAAGCAAAGATTATGTTTACACAGCTTTGTGACAAATTAGTTGACCTTAAAGTTAAATATAAGGAAGCACATATCATAATTGGTGGTGACTTTAATGATGCACCAAATGATCTCATAGATAGAATTCCTGCAAGAACAACTCATAATTCAAGATTTAAATGCACAACTTTTCTTTCTGAACGACTCTCTGTAGTTGATATTTGGCGTTTCTTAAACCCTGACAAAAAAATGTTTTACTTGGAGCAATGCTAATAGATCTTTACAGTCAAGAATTGATTTATGGTTTATATCTCCCTCCAGTTTCCAATTTGTCTCAGAAGCCTCTCATGAATATGCCCCCCTATCAGATCATAATTTAATTACTATCCATCTAATTGGAACTAAACAAAAAAACAATAAAGTACGGGGTTATTGGAAATTAAATACTAATCTGCTCAAGGATGAAATATTTTGCAATCTAGTGAATTTAACTGCAAAACAGATTTTTGGTAACAGTGTGTCTAATCACACTCAAAATTGGGAATATTTTAAATTCAAAATTAGGGAATTGGCAATAAGTCGTGCCAAAGATCTCAAGAAAAATAAGTTGGCTAAAGAAATCAATGACCTGAATGAACTCCATTACTTACTACAGCAATCGTCCCTGTCAGAAGATGAACAAATCAAATTGAAAAGATTAAGAAAAGACATAGATGACTTGTATATTGATATGGCTAAAGGCGCGTTTATACGATCCAGAGCCAAATGGCTGGAGCAGGGAGAGAAAAACTATAGTTATTTCTTTGCTTTAGAGAAACGTAACCGTAAAAGAAATAATATAACATCCCTCAAGATAAATGATAATTAACTAACAATCATTCTGACATCTCAAAACATGTCTACTCTTTTTATAGTAATATTTATAAATCTAATTTTCAAATTGATGATTGTGAGAAATTTTTTAGTTTAATACAACCATGCACTCCCTCTATCTCTGAGCAATTTTTAAAAAATTGCGAGGTACCAATTACAAAACTGGAAATCTTAGAAGCTATTAAATCTATGAGTAAAGGAAAGTCGCCTGGTATAGATGGAATACCTGTCGAATTTTATCTTCATTTTTGGAACATAATTGAAAACCCTTTAATAGAGTTATTTCGTGAATGTCTGGATAAAAAAGAAATGTCAACAACTATGAAACAGGGCTTGATAACCCTAATTCCGAAACCAGAGAAAGACCATTTAATAATCGAAAATTGGAGACCTATCACACTTTTAAATTGTGATTATAAGATCTTCTCATTAATTTTTGCTAAAAGATTAAAAAGCGGTCTTAATGAGATTATAAGTGAGACCCAAACTGGATTTATGGCCAACCGTCATATAAGCTCCAACATAAGACTTATTCTTGACCTCTTAGATTATTCTAAATATATTGAATCTGAAGCCCTTGTAGTTTTCCTCGATTTCTATAAGGCATTTGATACTGTAGAACACCACTTTTTATACAAGGCACTCCAACTTTTTGGTTTTGGTCCAAATTTTGTTTCAACAGTTGAAATGTTCTATAAGAATATTGACAGCAGTATTTTATTATACCCATATACTACACAAAGATTCCCCGTTATGAGATCTGTTCGACAAGGTTGCCCCATTTCTCCTTTTTTATTTCTAATTGTTGTTGAATTACTGTCATTACACATTCTCCATGATCCTGTTCTTAAAGGTTTACCTATTTTTGGTAAAGAGATAAAAATAACTCAATTGGCAGATGATACAGCTTTGTTTTTAAGGGATAAACAACAGATTGAACATGCTATTTGTCTTGTTGACTTATTCTCAGCCGCATCGGGCCTAAAACTAAACAAATCCAAGTGTGAAATTTTGTGTTTATTTCAAACTGAAGAGAAAAGCTTGCATAACAAACCTGTTAAAAACTGTGTAAAATACCAAGGAATTCATGTTTGTAAGGACCCGATGGAACGACAGCTTCTCAACTTCTCATCCAAAATACATAAAACCAAATCCATCTTAAACATGTGGCTTCAAAGAGACCTTTCCATCAGAGAGAGGAAGAGTTTTATTAACCAAAGCTGAAGGAGTTTCACGTTTCGTCTATCCTGCTCTCTCCCTCTCTGTATCGGACTCAACCTGCAAAGAGATAAACAACATTTTCATCAACTTTGTATGGAAGAACAAACACCATCACCTGAGAAAGGAAATCCTGTCTGGACCCAAAGAGGAAGGTGGCTTCCAACTTTTGGACTTTAAGGACTTAAATTATACATTTAAACTGAAATGGATGAAAGAGTGTTTGAGAGCTCCTGACTCAATTTGGCATTTTATCCCTCACAACATATTTAAAGAAGTGGGAGGTCTTTATTTTTTGTTAACATGTAATTATAATATAACCAAACTTCCTCTTAGGCTATCAAAATTCTATCAACAGGCTTTATTAGCATGGAAAATATGTTACTCACATCATTTCTCCCCTCACAAATCAATAATTTGGAATAATGAATATATCTCTAGAGGAAATAAGTCCCTCTATTATCAAAATTGGGTTGACAAAAACTTGATACTTTTAAAGGATCTTTTTACTGATGATGGTCACTTGATGTCATATGAGATGTTTCTACAAAAAAAAGGATTTCCCATCAAACCCAATGAATTTAGGTTTATAGTTAGTTCTATCCCCCATGGTTTAAAAAAGCTGATGAAAGGTTGTAGCAATCTACAAGAGATTACTTACCCTCCACAGATACTTTACTTAGATGGAATCCAATTTACTAGTCACAAATGTACCAATAAACATATTAGAAGATGCCTTCATAACAAAAGGAAAATAACTCCACATGGAAAGATTTATTGGAACTCCCTCTTTAATGACATAAACTGGAGCAGAGCTTGGCTTCTTCCATTTAAATTTTTAATTTCTAACAAAATTAGAGAATTACATCTAAAGCTTTTACATAATATGTATCCCACTAATGCATATGTATCAAAGTTTTCAAACATTGATGACAGTTGTACCTTTTGTAAGATTGACAGAGAAAATATCATTCATTTATTTTACAAGTGTCCATCTTGTATAACTTTTGGAAAGATCTAGAAAATCTTCTTTTAATTAAAACGACAGTTAGATATCACTTTGATGAAAAAATTATTATTTTTGGTTTCTCCTCTCGTAATGATAAATTTAACATAATAAATCTACTCATATTACTAGGTAAATTCCATATTCATAAGGCTAAAATGTCCAAAACAACTCCATCTTTCCCATTATTTTTAACTGAATTAAAAATATATTTTGAGTCTCTATTATATGTTGAATCCAACAAAAAATGTTTATCAGCTATTGAGTTTTATTCAAAGTATTTTCATTGAACATGTCTGCCTCTAAACTTATTTCTGTTTAATCTGGTTTTCAAGGTCTTTTTTTTTATAAGGTCTTCCTTTACATAATATAATTTCTCTATCTGATTATTATTTTGATAATGTTTTTTGGTAAACCTCTCATTGAGTCTTTGTTTTTATTATTATATCTTGTACTCTGACATATCTTGGAATGTCTGTGGTTGTTTTTATTGTTTGTTCATTTGTTTGTCTCATTCCATTGTTATTGAATGACAATAAAGTTGATAAAAAAAAAAAAAAAAAAAAAGAGGAGCCTCCCATTCACTCTGACAGCAGCTGTGGTAGGTACGTAGATGGTAAGGAACTTCGCCATGTGTCAGAAAACTGAATTAAAACCCAAACAGCCCTTTATGAACAGGCATCTGTGGATTAACCCCATATACTGTCACTACAAGTTAATCTGGGGGGTAAAAGCAATGCAAGGAAGCCACCTTGACTTAATATAAGTTTTCAGTCTGTTTGTTCTGAACTGATGTCCTAATTGCTTGTTCAAACCACGTTCGATTAACTGTTCATGATTACTTTGAATGCTATCTTCACACTTTGTTTACATGAAGTATATGTGATGAGCAGGATTTTTATTTTTTAGATTGTCTATACTATGACAAAGATTTTATTTTGCTATTTTCAAATGTTACATTCCTACATTAACTTCAATACAGGAGTCATTTTATATGGTTGACGTTTTCTAGGTAATACTGCGATAGTTATTTATACAAAGTTTATTTCTGGATTTAACTTTGTTATCTGTTAACACAAGGGGTCTGCGAAATATTGTCAAGAGAAAAGCGTTTTTCTTATTCTGTAAGGAAGCAAAGGCTGATTTCATCTTTCTTTCCTGTTCAGAAGATGAAACGTTCTGGAAAAATCAATGCGGCAAAGATATTTGGCTATCCCATGGATCTAATAGATCTGCAGGAGTTGCTACCTTAAAAGACAAATTCAGTGGGAAAGTTTTGGAGAAAAAAATTGATAATAAAGGACATTATATATTTTTGGTTGTAGAAATAAATGCACAACTTATTTTACTAGGGAACATCTATGGATATAATTCTGATTCAATGAACTACTACTTATTGGAGGATATTGAAGTTACTATTAAATCCCTTACTACCAAATATCCTTCAGCCAAGATTAAACTGGGGGGGACTATAACATGATATGGTCCCAAAAACTGGATAGACACCCTCCAAAATCCAGAGATGAAGAAAACAACCTTATCAAGTTTTGCACAAGATTAGATTTGATAGACATATGGAGACATCGTCACCCAATTGAGAAACAATATACGTGGACCAACAAAAGTCTCTCACACTGCTCTCGCATCGACTTTTGGCTGATTTCAAGTGACATGGATAAACAAGTCACAGAAGTTAAAATTTATCCTACAATTATGACTGATCACAAAGCAGTTTTCCTTAAATTAAGTTTGTCAAAGCAACATAGAAAAAATTTTAATTATTGGAAATTCAACAATGCTTTGTTGAATAATAAATACTTTATAGAAACTACAAAAAAACTCATGGTACAATATTGTACCATGAGTACAAGCTCTAAAAATGATTATGGGAAACAATGGGAATTACTCAAATATGAAATAAGGAAGTTTGCTATTAATCTCAGCAAAGACTTGGCTAAAAGAAAAAAGAGCAAGAATAGAATTTTTAATCAAAGGTATCACAGACATCACTTTAAATTTATCGGATAATGAACAGTCTTCACAATTAGACTGCCTTCAAATGGAATTGGACAACATTTATAAGGAAAAGGCTAAAGGTGCTTTCATACGTTCAAGACTAAAATGGTTGGAAGAGGGGGAGAAAAATAGCAAATATTTTTTTGGCATTGAAAAAAGAAACAATGAAAGAAGCTTGTTATCTAAACTAAAAATAAAAGACTCTATAACAGAAGACTATAATGTTATATCAAAATTTGTGTCTAATTATTATACTAATCTTCATAAAATGGACATAAGTACTGATTCCTCTGAGATTTTCAACTCTCTTAAAGATGTGAAAAAAGCAAGCGAGATTTTCAGAAAGAATTGTGACGAATCAATTTCGATTGAAGAAATAAAATGGGGAATAAATAATCTCAAAATTAACAAATCACCTGGAAATGACGGCCTTACGGCTGAATTTTATCAAGCATTTCCTGAAGAAATATCAAAATTTCTTCTGGCAGTATATGATGAAGCCATAAGTAATGAAGTTTTACCCCACTCGATGAAGCAGGGTCTTGTAACATTAGTCCCTAAACCCAATAAAGACATTTTATTAATTGATAATTGGCGAGGCATCACATTATTGAACAGTGATTACAAAATTTTGGCATCTGTACTAGCCAAACGCCTAAAACACGGAATGAATGACATTATTCATGAGTCTCAGAGCGGCTTCATGCCTGGACGCCATATTTCTAATAACATTAGATTAGTTTTAGACCTGATTAATTGTAGATATTTACTCTCTGGTGACCCACTTATTCTTTTTCTAGACTTTCAAAAGGCATTCGACACGATCAGCCATGAATTCGTATTTGACACCCTATCCTTTTTAAACTTTGGCAATTTCTTCATCAAAGCAGTGAAAACGCTCTATAAAAATAACAATAGCTCTGTCAAACTCATGCATGGAACCTCTCAGAGATTCAATGTGGACAAAGGAGTGCGCCAAGGATGCCCAGCCTCACCTTATGTCTTCTTGCTTGTTGCCCAAATATTGAATTATTTAATACTACAAACCCCCTTTAAAGGAATTAGAATATTTGACCAAGAAATAAAAATATCACAGTTAGCAGACGACACTACTTTATTTTTGGAAAATGATGAACAAGTATCCTTGGCTTTATCTACGATATCAAAATTCTCAAAAGTGTCAGGATTAAAACTAACATTAAAAAATGTGAAATTCTGCCCCTTACAAACTGCAATCAATCTGAAATATGTAATATCCCCATCAAAAACATTATTACTTATCTTGGTATAAAGTTATCAAAAAATCCCAGAGAAATTGTTGACTTAAATATGTTGCCGATGATTCAGGCCATCAAAACAAAGTTTAATTGTTGGTCTGCCAGAGATCTATCCATATATGGTAGAGTTTTGTTAAGCAAAGCAGAAGGGATGTCAAGAGCAGCCTATGTTTTCTCATCTCTAGATATACCTAACTCCACTTGCTCCCAACTTGATAAAATTCTGTTCAAATTTATTTGGAAGAATAAACCTGATAAGATTAAAAGATCCGTTCTCTCAAACCCCTTAGCTGAAGGAGGCCTAAATGTGCTGACTTTCACTTCATTTAACCAAATTATAAAAATCAACTGGATTAAAAGATTCCTAAAATGTCCAAATAACATGTGGAATATTATCCCAAGTAACTTATTTAATACTCTTGGTGGTCTCAACTTTCTATTAATATGTCCTTTTTCCACTGGAAAACTCCCTCTGAAATTAACCAACTTTCATAAACAAACTTTATTATGTTGGAATCTTATCTTCAAACATAATTTCTCCCCCACCACTGCATTCTTTGGAACAATGCTTATATATTACACAAAAACAAAACACTCTTCCTACATAATTGGTTTGTAAACAATCTTAACACAGTGAGCAGTCTTCAAAATGAAAATCAAGAATTTTATTCATATGAGGTCTATATGGAGAAATATGATATTGATACCTCTCAAGAAGAGTTTAACATGGTGATTGAATCTATTCCTATTAATATCATTTCTTTAGCACAGAATTTACACACAGATGTTTCTCTATCTTTAACATCCAGTTCTCCGACTATTTCTGGTATTCCGTTTGTAGATGAGAAGAGATGTAACAATGCTTTTATTAGAAATATACTTGATCCTGTCACTACTCCTACATGTAAACACCGATGGACATTTCTGGACAAAAAACTCTGGAACTTGATCTTCCTGCTACCTCATCAGTATATAATTGTAAACAAAATCAAAGAAATGTTATTCAAAATTGTGCACAGATATTACCCCTGTAAAGCTAACATCTGTACTTTTTTCCTACTATATGTAACACCTGTACATTCTGTGGATGTAAAGGAGAAACTATTGAGCATGTTTTTGTTGATTGTTTTCATGTAACTTCTTTTTGGTTTCACCTACAAAGATATATTTCCCAAAAGATAAGAAAAGAGATTTTACTGAACAAATTTGAAATACTTCTTATTGTCACTAATCCAAATCTTTCAGCCAATGAAAAATATATAATCAATTTAATTATAATTTTAGCAAAATATTACATACATAAAATGATTTGGCAAAAAAACTTACCCTCCTTTTATAACTTTAAAATTACAGACCTTAAAACATACTGGAACAGCATTGAGAACTTGAAGAAGAAAAACAATAAATTAACCAAAACAATCAAATTACTTCACCTTTTTAACTTTAATATTTAGCAGATCCCTATGTGTTTTATTTGTTGTATTTATTTTGCTTTTTGTTTTTTATTTTACTGAATGAGACTGGATATGTGAATTTATCAACTTGATCAGTTTTTGTCATATATGTTATGTATTTTTATATGTGAAATGGATTTTTGACAAATGTTAATAAAACTTGTGGAAAAAAAAAAAAAAAAAAGACAGCAGCTGTGGTCTGACCCAAGATGGCCGCCCTGCAGGCACGTCAGCCTCGCGGCCAGCAGCGTCCAATGAGGCGTCGCATAGCGAAGCTGCCGGAAGCTGAGAACATACGACGAAACTGCAAATCTACGCAGTTAATGTGTTAGCTCCTGATTAAATGTCTTTCCTTTCTAGATGAAAAGGCAAAAAGAAAAAACCCTGATGAGTCGCCGATGATTTTGCTCAAAAATCTCCGTCTCCAGGAAAAAGCGAAACTTCAAATGTTTCCCATGACAATGAGGAAACAGCGCCACCGCGGTCATAGCGGCCAAAAGTAGATTACATCCGTACTGGTTTAGGACTACCATAGAGAATGAATGTGGTTCGGTTTAGGCCGTTTAGCTGAACTGTTCTCGACACCAAATGATCAATAATCTCCTCAACGCTGCTGACGGGAGACTCGACGACAGACTGCATCCGTGCGGGACACGGAACGGCGTGTCTGGCGCGTGCAGCCGCGATTTCAGACACAATCCAAACGGAGCAAGACTCCCATAAGATCCATTTTAAATAGACCACGCCCCTTTCGTGGTGTCCCACGCATTGGTGGTTCAGTGGTAGAATTCTCGCCTGCCACGCGGGAGGCCCGGGTTCGATTCCCGGCCAATGCAACTTTATTTTTCTTTTATTTCACAGGAACAAGGTCATTCAATAACATTTTACATTCACAAACAATAACAAACACGGACATTTTTCACAACAATCAATGTTGCCGTTTCTGCACAACACATTTAAAAAACACACGTCAACATTTTTACATCAACTCATTCAATCATCAATCAGGACATGAACAGCTTCAGGATTTCCATCCAGCTCAAACTAGATCTGATCTAGATTCCAGACTGAGACAGAAACAACTGGTCAGGTCTGTTTGCAGGTCCTGAACCAGACCTGGGACAGCTGGATCCGGTCTTGTATCAGGTCCAGAACCAGACATGGAGAAGATTGATCCGGTCTTGTATCAGTTCCAGAACCAGACCTGGGACAGCTGGATCCGGTCTTGTATCAGGTCCAGAACCAGACCTGGAGAAGCTGGATCTGGTCTTGTATCAGGTCCAGAACCAGACCTGGAGAAGATTGATCCGGTCTTGTATCAGTTCCAGAACCAGAACCAGACCTGGAGAAAGTGGATCTGGTCTTGTATCAGTTCCAGAACCAGACCTGGAGAAGCTAGATCTGGTCTTGTATCAGTTCCAGAACCAGACCCAGAGAAGCTGGATCTGGCCTTGTATCAGTTCCAGAACCGGAACCAGACCCAGAGAAGGTGGATCTGGTCTTGTATCAGTTCCAGAACCGGAACCAGACCTGGAGAAGCTGGATCTGGTCTTGTATCAGTTCCAGAACCAGACCTGGAGAAGCTGGATCTGGTCTTGTATCAGTTCCAGAACCAGACCTGGAGAAGCTGGATCTGGTCTTGTATCAGGTCCAGAACCAGACCCGCAGAAGCTGGATTTGATGCTTTCTTATATCAGAAATGATGAATAATCGCTGGCAAAACCTCCTCTGAAACATTCGGTTTCCCTAAACAATGGTGTCGTTGCAGCGTTTGGCCGGATCAGTCCATATCTGACTGCAGAACACACAGCAGTAATCAGATTACTGAGCGTAAACAGTAAATAAACATGGGTGCTGCAGACATGCTGGTCATGAATGTTCTCGTTAGAGCAGATTATGTTCTGCAGTTTTACTGGTTTAGCTTCCTGGTTTTAATGTTTTATACGGGCTCTTTGTGTGCTTTGATAAGGTGCTTTCAGATATACTGAACAAAAACAGAAATGCCGGATGTTAAATACAAAAGTTTCACTAACATTTGGGTTACACAATATTTCAAAATGTATTTTCATGTGCGTTCATCTTCTACACACCCAAAAACAGAGGTACAAGACAGGATCATTTCTGTACCTGTAGGTACATGTGTTACAAATGTTCTCTCAAAAGTACGATATTGGTCTTTATGAGGCCAGAAGTACCTATATACTATGAAAAAAGGCTCCAAAGTAATATAAAGTACACATTTGTACCATTTCAACCCTAAGGGTACCTGCAGCATTGAAAAATGTGTGTAGCTTGTACAATAACTATAAATAGCAGTACTTCTAAACAGTAGTATAATTATAGTTATTATATTATGATTTTCATAATAATCATAGTAATAATTATATGTATAATTATATATGTGTTTGGCCTAATATTTCTATAATAATTATTCATTTATTATTAGCATCTTTGATTGTTGTCATAATCTCTATTTTATGTATTCAATGTAATCCAAGTGTCCTGAGTGTGTATACTGTAAAACATACCATATTTACAGCAATAAATTTCACAATATTATTAATTAAATATAATTGTGTTTGTAATTTAGTAAATTTTAATTTAACAAGACTCGTTGGAGTTAACCATTTAATATGAGTAGATTTAATTAAAATACAAGTTCAACTTAATTTTTTCTGTCTAGTTTTATCAAATTAGATTGACTTATGTCTGTTGAAGGCATTTTACATTAGTTTGATTTACACTAATACTTTAGGTTAACATTGATCCGACTAAATATGTTTGGGTAAAATTAACTTGAGATTATTGTGCTATCTAAACTCATTAGAAACAAGTAAAAAAAAAAAAAGGCATATGGGTCGGGAGAAGGTACTAGAATGATCCAATCAAAGTGACGTGGGCAGAGCTGGACACCCAGCCCCACCCTTCCCTGCTGATAGAACCGGACCCTTTCTGAACCTTCTACACGACACTTTTGTCATTCAAAGATGCAAGACTGACAGACTGATGCTGTTTTTCTACATGTTTACCAGGAACGAACACATGATACAAGACTGGATCCAGCTTCTCCAGGTCTGGTTCTGGTTCTGAAACCGATACAAGACCAGATCCACCTTCTCCAGGTCTGTTTCTGGACCTGATACAAGACCAGATTCAGCTTCTGCGGGTCTGGTTCTGGACCTGATACAAGACCAGATTCAGCTTCTGCGGGTCTGGTTCTGGACCTGATACAAGACCAGATCCAGCTGTCCCAGGTCTGGTTCTGGACCTGCAAACAGACCTGACCAGTTGTTTCTGTCTCAGTCTGGGATCTAGATCAGATCTAGGTTGAGCTGGATGGAAATCCTGAAGCTGTTCATGTCCTGATTGATGATTGAATGAGTTGATGTAAAAATGTTGACGTGTGTTTTTTAAATGTGTTGTGCAGAAACGGCAACGTTGATTGTTGTGAAAAATGTCCGTGTTTGTTATTGTTTGTGAATGTAAAATGTTATTGAATGACCTTGTTCCTGTGAAATAAAAAGAAAAATAAAGTTGCATTGGCCGGGAATCGAACCCGGGCCTCCCGCGTGGCAGGCGAGAATTCTACCACTGAACCACCAATGCGTGGGACACCACGGAAGGGGCGTGGCCTATTTAAAATGGATCTTATGGGAGTTTTGCTCCGTTTGGATTGTGTCTGAAATCGCGGCTGCACGCGCCAGACACGCCGTTCCGTGTCCCGCACGGATGCAGTCTGTCGTCGAGTCTCCCGTCAGCAGCGTTGAGGAGATTATTGATCATTTGGTGTCGAGAACAGTTCAGCTAAACGGCCTAAACCGAACCACATTCATTCTCTATGGTAGTCCTAAACCAGTACGGATGTAATCTACTTTTGGCCGCTATGACCGCGGTGGCGCTGTTTCCTCATTGTCATGGGAAACATTTGAAGTTTCGCTTTTTCCTGGAGACGGAGATTTTTGAGCAAAATCATCGGCGACTCATCAGGGTTTTTTCTTTTTGCCTTTTCATCTAAAAAGGAAAGACATTTAATCAGGAGCTAACACATTAACTGCGTAGATTTGCAGTTTCGTCGTATGTTCTCAGCTTCCGGCAACTTCGCTATGTGACGCCTCATTGGACGCTGCTGGCCGCGAGGCTGACGTGCCTGCAGGGCGGCCATCTTGGGTCAGACCACAGCTGCTGTCAGAGTGAATGGGAGGCTCCTCACATCTGTTTAATCTCATGGAAGATACGTCAGAAATGGAATAAAATTTCACAATAAGCACTCACATGCCTCTGCCATTTCAATAACCGAGGGAAATCTCCAGGTCTGGTTCTGGACCTGATACAAGACCAGATCCAGCTTCCCCAGGTCTGGTTCTGGACCTGATACAAGACCAGGTCCAGCTTCTCCAGGTCTGGTTCTGGAACTGATACAAGACCAGATCCAGCTTCCCCAGGTCTGGTTCTGGACCTGATACAAGACCAGGTCCAGCTTCTCCAGGTCTGGTTCTGGAACTGATACAAGACCAGATCCAGCTTCCCCAGGTCTGGTTCTGGACCTGATACAAGACCGGGTCCAGCTTCTCCAGGTCTGGTTCTGGAACTGATACAAGACCAGATCCAGCTTCCCCAGGTCTGGTTCTGGACCTGATACAAGGCCAGATCCAGCTTCTCCAGGTCTGGTTCTGGAACTGATACAAGACCAAATCCAGCTTCTCCAGGTCTGGTTCTGGACCTGATACAAGGCCAGATCCAGCTTCTCCAGGTCTGGTTCTGGAACTGAAACAAGACCAGATCCAGCTTCTCCAGGTCTGGTTCTGGACCTGATACAAGACCAGATCCAGCTTCTCCAGGTCTGGTTCAGGACCTGATACAAGACCGGATCCAGCTTCTCCAGGTCTGGTTCTGGAACTGATACAAGATTGGATCCAGCTTCCCCAGGTCTGGTTCTGGTTCTGGAACTGATACAAGACCAGATCTAGCTTCTCCAGGTCTGGTTCTGGAACTGATACAAGGCCAGATCCAGCTTCCCCAGGTCTGGTTCTGGTTCTGGAACTGAAACAAGACCAAATCCAGCTTCTCCAGGTCTGGTTCAGGACCTGATACAAGACCGGATCCAGCTTCTCCAGGTCTGGTTCAGGACCTGATACAAGACCGGATCCAGCTTCCCCAGGTCTGGTTCTGGAACTGATACAAGACCAGATCCAGCTTCCCCAGGTCTGGTTCTGGACCTGATACAAGGCCAGATCCAGCTTCTCCAGGTCTGGTTCTGGAACTGAAACAAGACCAGATCCAGCTTCCCCAGGTCTGGTTCAGGACCTGATACAAGGCCAGATCCAGCTTCTCCAGGTCTGGTTCTGGAACTGAAACAAGACCAGATCCAGCTTCTCCAGGTCTGGTTCTGGACCTGATACAAGACCAGATCCAGCTTCTCCAGGTCTGGTTCAGGACCTGATACAAGACCGGATCCAGCTTCTCCAGGTCTGGTTCTGGAACTGATACAAGATTGGATCCAGCTTCCCCAGGTCTGGTTCTGGTTCTGGAACTGATACAAGACCAGATCTAGCTTCTCCAGGTCTGGTTCTGGAACTGATACAAGGCCAGATCCAGCTTCCCCAGGTCTGGTTCTGGTTCTGGAACTGAAACAAGACCAAATCCAGCTTCTCCAGGTCTGGTTCAGGACCTGATACAAGACAGGATCCAGCTTCTCCAGGTCTGGTTCAGGACCTGATACAAGACCAGATCCAGCTTCTCCAGGTCTGGTTCTGGAACTGATACAAGACCAGATCCAGCTTCTCCAGTTCTGGTTCAGGACCTGATACAAGACCCCGGATCCAGCTTCTCCAGGTCTGGTTCTGGACCTGATACAAGACCAGATCCAGCTTCCCCAGGTCTGGTTCTGGACCTGATACAAGACCGGATCCAGCTTCTCCAGGTCTGGTTCTGGACCTGATACAAGACCGGATCCAGCTTCTCCAGGTCTGGTTCTGGACCTGATACAAGACCGGATCCAGCTTCTCCAGGTCTGGTTCTGGACCTGATACAAGACCGGATCCAGCTGTCCCAGGTCTGGTTCAGGACCTGCAAACAGACCTGACCAGTTGTTTCTGTCTCAGTCTGGAATCTAGATCAGATCTAGTTTGAGCTGGATGGAAATCCTGAAGCTGTTCATGTCCTGATTGATGATTGAATGAGTTGATGTAAAAATGTTGACACGTGGGTGATTCTCACGAACATGGTCTAACATGTGCCTAAACAATTCTTTGCAAATTTTAACATTTTTTTCTCTCATAAGTATCAAGTAGGTTCTGAATTAACTAGTTTTATAAAAATTTAAGATCTCTATATGTTTTAAAATACATTTTTAGGGTATTTTGTTGAGTCACTGACCAAATAAATTCATTACCGTAACACATTTTCAACTGATAATTACTCAATGTGAGTAAATGTTAGAAATTTTATTTTTTCATGTATGCGCCTGTAAATAGTTACAAATAGTCACATACCTTAAACATTCAAGTAAATATTTATTTATATATATTTTTTTATCCTTTTCTTCATTACCGTAACACAATTTATTGTTCCACACACTTATTTTCACTTTAGTGAAAATTTTACGATTAAAAAAAAAAAAGTTTGTTTAAATAAATGAAAAGACATGACAAACATTTCCTGTACAAAATTAAATTTTGAAGTTTTTCCATATCACTATTAAAATATTTGCTTTTTCAGGAAGTGTTACGGTAATGAAAAGAGCATATTGGTAATGAAAAGATTTATAACGGTAATGACGTTAATGAGCTCAAACGTATTAAAAGCCATTTGTTTAGAATTCCAACCAATTCAATATTTTACACAGTTTAAAATACAGGCCTACCAAATATTTAAATTCTTTTTAGAAAATGACAAGTACTAGTAAAACTTTACAAAGAAACTTTATTCACAGATAGGCATCATTTGATAAATCCAATAATAATAATAAAAAACCATCCCTGCCCCTCCCAGTGATCAATAACAAACAGTTATAACATTAACAACATCTATTCCTAAACAAGTCATCAACAACAATTCATGTTCTCTGCTCTCCTCCCATTGTTTTCCATGTCTCGTCTCCTCTCCCATCTCCTCCCCTCCACCCCTTTCTCGTCTTCCTCCTCTCGCCTATCTTCTCACTTTCCTCACTACACTCCTTAAAAACCCTGAACTCACAAAAACAGATATCATTTAAAACCTCAACAATTAATATAACAATCCTTTCCTCATCCTCGTTTCCCTCCTCTCCCCTAATTTCCACAATCTCCCATCCACCCTCTCCTTTTCTTTGTCTTCCCATCTTCCATCTCCTTTCTCTTCTCTGAACTTATCCTTTCCTCTTCCCCATCTTCTTCGCTTTCTCTTCACCCTTTTCATCAAACAATTAACAGCTGCCAACAACAAAGATGGCCATTCTCTTCCATCTTTCTCATCACCTTCTCTCCCCTCTTCTTCATATCTACTTTATTTTGTATTCTCCTCATCTTATACCTCTTTTCCTCTCTTCCAACCCCCTTACTCATCTCCATTTTGCCCAGATTTCTGCAGCAACACTAAAATGCCGAGCAGAAGATGTTGCCGGCATTGGTTCAGGGATAATATCCTTTATTTTTTTCTCTGTAATACCAAACCTTTTCCCCTGGTAACTTGATGGAGGGTGTATAGAATTTGTTTTCACCAGCACAGTTCATTGTGTCAACCTCGTACTGGTCCTCCACAATCTAGATAAGAAAAAATATAAAGAAAATGAAAGCTTATTATTACAACAATAATGCACTGTGCTCAATGTTTGTGTGAGACATTTAATTTTTTTACATTCATACATTTTCTGTACCATACATTGCCTCAGAGTAAAGAACAAAAGACAGTTTCTTGCTTTCATGTTCACTCCTTGACAAAATGTTCCACAATAATGATTCCAGCACATGTTTAATACTTGGATAACCAACTGTAGCACATTCATACCTCTGTCACAATACCAGGATACAGATCTCCTTCATAATCGACCAGCACCCATTGCCCAACTCCAATGGAGTCCTTGTCTTGGTCTTCTGATTCTCTGAGGATGACCTCTTTTAGTGAGTAGCAGTCACAGGCAGGCCTGCAGAAGCAAGATACCTCCCTCACTTTTATCTTGCCTGGATCTGTTGCAACAAGCTGCCCTTGCCTTTGAAGCTGCCCTTTTTCTCTCCATCTCTCCTGCTCTAAATGTAAAAAGTTATTCAGTATTCATTAAATATGTTATTTGTAAATTATTTACATTAATTCTTAATAGTTGTACCATTAAAGATCACCATACATTCAACACATTCATTACCATAACAGTTTTGTTCATTACCGTAACAGCCTCAAATATTACACGGTAATGAATGCAGAGCATTACGGTAATGAATGAAAAAAGCATTTAGCTAGCAATAGCTAGCATAGATAAGCATGATTCAGCAGAAATATTTTCAACATCATTTTGGCTCTATTAAAGCTACTTTTCTATTGATTATCAAATCAGTATCTTTTAAAAAAAAATTAAATATGCCCCATTACGGTAATGACCATTAGTGGTGTACCCAGGGGTGTCTGTAAACACAATCTTTAACAAATCTATAATTTAACAATTAAAACTTATCTTACCTCGTTGCCATCTTGCATCCTCTGTTCCAAGCAGTACATCATGGGAGATTAAAACTTTATTTAATCAAATACAGGGATTTTAATGGGGCCAAAAAGCTGTGCAACGGTAATGAACTCCAAATGCTCCGGACACACAGATTTGTTAAAAAATATTTGAATTGATAAATGTTACACCAAAAATGAGAACATTATTTGTTAAAATGTACAATTTTAACTGTTTTTTGTACTTATGTTTCTATTAAATTAGGCAGTTTTATTGTGATATTTTGGGGTTAAATGTAAAAAAAAAACAGTCCGGACACATTACGGTAATGAATATTCTGACAGAAAAAATGTTTTAAAAATATGAATTAATGCCTCAAGTACAAAGACAACAATAGTCCCACATAAAACACACACTGCAGTTTGATGTAGAATAAATTGTTTTGATTATTTTAGCTATTTTGACCTTCATTTCCTCACAGACATGACCAAAAGTAGTTTCGTGAGAATCACCCACGTGTGTTTTTTAAATGTCTTGTGCAGAAACGGCAACGTTGATTGTTGTGAAAAATGTCCGTGTTTGTTATTGTTTGTGAATGTAAAATGTTATTGAATGACCTTGTTCCTGTGAAATAAAAGAAAAATAAAGTTGCATTGGCCGGGAATCGGAACCCGGGCCTCCCGCGTGGCAGGCGAGAATTCTACCACTGAACCACCAATGCGTGGGACACCACGAAAGGGGCGTGGCCTATTTAAAATGGATCTTAGGGGAGTTTTGCTCTGTTTGGATTGTGTCTGAAATCGCGGCTGCACGCGCCAGACACGCCGTTCTGTGTCACGCACGGATGCAGTCTGTCGTCGAGTCTCCCGTCAGCAGCGTTGAGGAGATTATTGATCATTTGGTGTCGAGAACAGTTCAGCTAAACGGCCTAAACCGAACCACATTCATTCTCTATGGTAGTCCTAAACCAGTACGGATGTAATCTACTTTTGGCCGCTATGACCGCGGTGGCGCTGTTTCCTCATTGTCATGGGAAACATTTGAAGTTTCGTTTTTCCTGGAGACGGAGATTTTTGAGCAAAATCATCGGCGACTCATCAGGGCTTTTTCTTTTTGCCTTTTCATCTAGAAAGGAAAGACATTTAAGACTGTACTTGCAGCCAAACTCACATGATCACACTAAGAGTGGAAGAGTGGGCTGGGGAGACACTGGGATTACATGGACATTTAATTCATGGTGCAGAAACTAATACAGGGTGCCACGGTGCATTTGCCATATTTTTTTATTAGCACTGATGGAAAGTAATGCATTCATTCATATAATTATTGATGATATATATTTAGATCATTAAAACTTTTCATCCCATTGGCCAGTGGCCCAGCAGCACATTTTACAGGTTTTGGAGGCAAAAAGTTTGGGCACCCTGCCATAGAAAATAACTTTGATCAACCCTAATACATCTTGTTAAAGTAAACTACGGATATTTAAACAACTCAATTGCTTCATGTTGAAAACTCACTGTAATCTTGCAAAAGCGTTTGAACATAACATGTCCGCCAATTATCTGAATTTGATTTCTTCATGTTACCTCAACATGAATTAATTAGGTAAACACTGATTTGTAAGGTTTTAAGTTAAAATTACATAAAATAATGATGTTACTCTTATTAACATCTTATTAACATATTTTATTTAAGTAGAAGCTACATGTTAGATTTGAGGAACTTTAACAACAGACAGAATTATATATTTCAGGGTAGCGTCCAGAATTGACTGGAAACTGCATCATTTAGTATATTTTTAAAGCCAATAGTCGAACATTGCTGTTTCTATTTGTGCGTTCACGACACTACGGAGGCCGCGGCGTTCAGAGCCTACTCTGCCGATAATGCAAGCATAGAAGAAGAAGAAGAAATTCACTGAAATTCACTGGTTGAGGCTGCATATGAAACTGTTTTCCCACGTTTGCTCCTTTGTGCCATCATCATATGTAGCTGTGGAAGTGTGTGTGTGTGTATGTATATCGACCTGTCCACTGTATGTAGGCCTACTGTAAGCATATATTTGTGTATATATACACAAATATATATATATCAATGATTACTACTCACAAAAAAGTTAGGTATTCAACTTTTGGTTACAATTTAAGGGAAATAAGAAAATATCTTACATCACTGACATTATATCATGAATTGTTTGACATCTACGTAGAATTATGATGTGGTAATGTCTTCATCTCAAGGCATTTATTGAAAGAAGTGCATTCTGACATCATACTATAAGCCAGAGGCTCCTGAACTTTTCCTGCAGGGCCCCCTTTTCACTGGCAATTCTAATGTCAGCCACATATCCCTGAGCCACCACTGCTAAGCCGTATATCCCGTTTTAGAGAGTAGTGTATATAGATAGATGGATAGATATTTGTGAGTGTAAGTATATACTGTATGATAGATATTTTTCTTTTGTGGGTGTAGGTGATTTAGATCTGTCTCGATGCCCCCCCCCACCTCGTCCGTCGACTGGGCAGTTGAATAGAGAGCCAAAGGAAAGGCACTGGCTGGTGCACATCGCTCGTAACTCTCCTGCATTTAAACCGTTACCTTTTGAATTCTGCCATAACAGAAGGAATTCCTCCGTCTTAAATGTCCTGACTTGGTAGGCACTGTTTTAAGTTCCCAACTGAATTTCCTGAAATGATACTTTACCTGCAGTGGCAGAGGAACTTGTGTCATTTAAGCTAATTTATCCCGTTATGTGTGTGCAGGCCTGGAAGCTGCTGCATCCATTTATTCAGTTATTAGTTACCTTCATCAACGAGGTCATATTTTTGGTAGTTTTGGTTTGTTTGTCTGTGGGCAACTTTATGGAAAAAGTTCTGGACAGATTGACCTGAAATGTCCACCAGCCATGTGTCTCAGCCCAAGGACAAACCCATTACATTTTGGTGGTGATCCGGATCACCTTCTGGATCCAGGAAGTTTTGAAGGATTCTTTATCATTGAGTGATCGGACAGAGTTTGGAATTTTTGCATACGTCCATACAAATGGCCCGAGTGTTTGGTAAAAAAGAAATTACAAGAAAGGATCTCAATGAGTTCTATAATGTAGCAGGTACATGATGAACTGTGAACTTTCCAGTTTAAACTTTATAAACAGATACAACATTTAATAAAAGACACGTAGCAATAAAAGTTTAGGTGAATCCCAATATGAGGGGACATGAGCTGCTGGTGGAGGTCTGTGCTAACAGAGGGCTTTTCTCGTTGTGTATGGATCTGTCCTGTATTTATTTCTGCAGCAGAAATGAGGGGGGGGTCTAACAGACCTTTGCATGTTGATCCATTCTTGTGTTGCATTATCTGTTTTTGTGCTTTTTGATCTTGTAGCACACTGTTCAGTTTTGAAGACAGCTCATGGTTTGATGGTTTTTGATCTATTAATTTAATAAAAGAACATGTTCTGTCTTTATTCGATGTGTATTTTATATGCAGTCTATGTGAAACTTCACTTTCTAATGATTGCAATCAAATTATTGTAATTGACAAAAAGTGTTAAAATTCCAGCAGTGGATCCTGGTGAATGTGATCATGTGTAGCAGACAGAGGAACCAACATGTTTCCATCTGTAGTAACTTCTGACTGTGATGGAGGATGAGATTAACTAAATCCTGGGACTTAGCCTGCTCCAGACCAGGCTAGCTCCACAGAATAAATCTCCATGGTAACTTACACCATAACACATACCACTGGTCCCTATCCCACTTCAGTGCAGCCAGATCTCAGATAAGTTGATCCAGGATAACCAACAAATCCCGGCTTAATCCCTGATCCTAGTTACGTGCAATAGACCCCAACTTCACAGCAGATATAAACATGTTTACGGCAGAATAAACATGTTTACAGTAGATATAAACATGTTTACAGCAGAATAAACATGTTTACAGCAGATATAAACATGTTTACAGCAGAATAAACATGTTTACAGAAGATATAAACATGTTTACAGCAGAATAAACATGTTTACAGCAGATATAAACACGTTTACGGCAGGAATAAACATGTTTACAGCAGAATAAACATGTTTACAGCAGATATAAACACGTTTACGGCAGGAATAAACATGTTTACAGCAGAATAAACATGTTTACAGCAGATATAAACACGTTTACGGCAGGAATAAACATGTTTACAGCAGAATAAACATGTTTACAGCAGGTATAAACATGTTTACAGCAGATATAAACATGTTTACAGCAGGAATAAACATGTTTACAGCAGATATAAACATGTTTACAGCAGAATAAACATGTTTACAGCAAGAATAAAGGTGTTTACAGCAGATATAAACATGTTTTAAGCAGAATAAACATGTTTACAGCAGGAATAAACATGTTTACAGCAGAATAAACATGTTTACAGCAGAATAAACATGTTTACAGCAGATATAAACACGTTTACGGCAGGAATAAACATGTTTACAGCAGAATAAACATGTTTACAGCAGGTATAAACATGTTTACAGCAGATATAAACATGTTTACAGCAGGAATAAACATGTTTACAGAAAGATATAAACATGTTTACAGCAGAATAAACATGTTTACAGCAAGAATAAAGGTGTTTACAGCAGATATAAACATGTTTTAAGCAGAATAAACATGTTTACAGCAGGAATAAACATGTTTACAGCAGATATAAAAATGTTTACAGCAGAATAAACATGTTTACAGCAAGAATAAACGTTTTTACAGCAGATATAAACATGTTTACAGCAGGAATAAACATGTTTACAGCAGATATAAACATGTTTACAGCAGAATAAACATGTTTACAGCAGGTATAAACATGTTTACAGCAGATATAAACATGTTTACAGCAGGAATAAACATGTTTACAGCAGATATAAACATGTTTACAGCAGAATAAACATGTTTACAGCAGGTATAAACATGTTTACAGCAGATATAAACAGGTTTACAGCAGGAATAAACATGTTTACAGCAGAACAAACAGGTTTACAGCAGGAATAAACAGGTTTACAGCCTGGTTCAAACATCATTTTAGGTTTATTAGGTCAAGTTTACCTTCATGTCAACTGTGAGGGGGTGAATTTTTTCATAACCCATCTGTTAAGATGTTATTTAATGTTGAAATTACACATACTTAAGGACGTGTCCTTATGATTGACATGCGGCAGACTGGAAGCCCGACCTGCCGACTGGTGGCTAGCAGTTAGCTCCTTGTTAGCTCTCAGTAAGTTTTTCAGTTTGCAGCAGATCAGCACAACGGTGGTTTTTAGTCAGATAATAGTAAGTCTAACCGTGTCTTACCTTTAGGTTAGGAGGCTAATCTTTGTTAGCTCCTGTTAGTTTACCCCAGAGTACATCAGATGTCAATCATTTGCCCCGGGCTCGGAGTGCCCTTGCCTTTGCCCATTTTAGTATTTTCCGGGAGTGACTACACACGTGACAGCAAGATGGCGACGAAGGGACACGCCCACCTGGCTTCATTTTTAGCTTGTTTAGTATTTTGTGTGTCCGCCAGCTCTGGTTACGGACAGTCGTGATGCGTCTGTCGTGCAGACCAACGGTCTCATCAGCTGTGCGTCAAGCTTATTATGGTTCACTAAAACTAATGAAAAAACTAAAACTAAAATTCAAAAAAACATTTTTGTTAACTGAAATAAAAACAATGACAGTCTTTTAAAAACCAAAGGGTGGCGTGAGTTTCACCGTTTACTCCAGCAGCTGCGCGCCAACGATGGTGCAGCTTTGGTCCTATCGGTTTACCACCTGCAGTCCTGCATCAGGACCATATAAGAAGCTCGTTACATCCCATCAGGACAGCAGGTCGTCAACCCGCTGTTCAAAAACCCAGCGTTCCGTTGATTCACGTTCCCCCATCAGATACCATTTCTGACTGATCCGGTCAATGGCCGCCAGTAGACCATCCGCCATTGCAACGATGGCGTTTCTGTACATGTGTAATGAGAACAGATGAGAATCAGACTTTTTTCTGAATAACATGGAGGAAATGTGGAAGGACGTCACATTCCTGGTTGTTGGAGCATCAGAGGAAACTTTAATGTGTAATAAGTGAAAAAGAAGATCACAGACGTTTATTTCATGAAGATGTCTGCTGCTCAGTCCACTGATGTCAGTGTATTCGTATTGGGAGGAATATCGGCCAATCAGAGCAGAGGAGGAATAACTTGCTGCCACGGCGGAGAAAACACTGGATTTAATCCCCAACAACAAAAACACGGTAAATTATGGTGAACACTCATTAATCTGACACTTTATTTCACGTATCTATGCTCCCGAAAATGAGGCACCACATAACGCTATCGTGCTAGCTAATGCTAACAGAGACAGCTGTGGTTCATGCTAGCTAATGCTAACAGAGACAGCTGTGGTTCATGCTAGCTAATGCTAACAGAGACAGCTGTGGTTCATGCTAGCTAATGCTAACAGAGACAGCTGTGGTGTTGCTGAGTTAATGACTAATCTGGGAGATTAGATTGGATGAACTGAGACACTGCACTCAGTTCATCCAGCTCAAATCCTTCACCTCATTTCACTCCCCAGTCACTTCAGGTGTGCCCCAGGGCTCTGTCCTGGGGCCCCTCCCCTTTCATAATTTACCTCCTCCCGCTTGGCAATATCTTCCACAGATTTAGCATTCAGTTCCACTGTTTCGCAGATGACACCCAGCTCTACATTTCCAGTAAGCCCGACTCCACCTTCCCCCCTCCTCCCTCACACACTGCCTCTCAGAAATAAAATCTTGGTTCACCTCCAACTTCCCTCAAACTCAACGCCAATAGAACTGAATTTCTTCATGTCAGCACCAAAACAACCATCTCCAAAACCAACAGCTTCTCCATAACTATTGATGCCGCTGCAGTTCCCCCCTCCCCTCAGGTAAAGAGTCTGGGTGTCATCCTCCACAGCTCACTGTCTTTTCAAGCTCACATCAATAACATAACCCGGTCTGCTTACTTCCATCTTTGCTCCACCAATCATCTCCATCCGTCTCTCACCCCCATACTGCTGCCATCCTGGTCCACAGTCTCCTCACCTCCCGTCTCAACTACTGTAATTCACTCCTCTTTGGTCTCCCCCACAAACTCCTCCATAAACTCCAACTGGTCCAGAACTCAGCAGCCCGCATCATCACCAGAACCCCCTCCTTCCCTCACATCCCCCCCGCTCTCCAACAGCTTCACTGGCTTCCAGTCAAATTCAGATCCACCTTCAAGATCCTCCTCCATACTTTTAGAGCCATCCACAACCTTTCTCCCCCCTACCTGTCTGACCTCATCCATATTACCGTCCCTCCCGCTCTCTCAGGTCCTCCTCCTCCCTTCACCTCAACCTCCCTCCCCCCTGCCTCAGCACCATGGGGGGCAGAGCTTTCAGTCGCTCTGCCCCCAAACTCTGGAACTCTCTGCCCCCAGACCTCAGAAACATCGACAGCTTCTCCCTTTTCAAATCCGGACTAAAAACCCACCTGAACTGCTTATAATCTGTGACGCCATCTGGTCACATTCTTTTTTTTTAAACATATATTTATTTCACATTTTGTTAATTTACAAGTGAACAAGGAAACAAGGGGGCACATAAAAAAAAAAAAAGAAAAGAAAAAAAAGCAATAAGTAAGAAAATTAAATTAAGATGATCCATAGACATGTATGCACACATACATTCATTATTATACATCCATATACGAATGTACACAACACATACATATGCATCTCTACGCATACAACCATACACCCACAATTGCATACTTACACATGTAAAGGTCACAAGTGTTCAAAAAAAACTAAATCAGGATTATTTAAAAAAAAAAAAAAAAAAAAAAAAAAAATATATACATATATAAACAAATATAGTCAGTTTAGCACATCATTCCAGCCATCTACTTCAAAGTCATTCTTTTTAAGGAAACTAGAGAAAACCCTCCAGATTTTCCAAAACTTGTCAAGCTTATTTTTTGTGGTATAGCTTATCTTTTCTAGAGCCAGGTAAAAGGACATCCCTGTTAACCATTGGGAGGTAGTACAAGGTTCTTCCTTTTTCCATGAGCAGGCTATACATCTTTTAGCTTCAGAAAACAAATATTGAGTAAGGATTTTTCATTTTTGGAGGTTGCAAAGTTGTCCAGATAAATATTTAGTAAACATAATTTTGGTTTGGGAGGTACTTCTTTGCCAATAATTTGGCTGGCCAGGTTCAACACCCTTTCCCAAAAAAGAGAATATCTGAGGGCATTCCCACATGCAATGAAACAAGGTGCCTCTTTGTTGCTTACATTTAATACAAGTATCTGGAATATTTGGGTTAAAAAGGTGCAGCTTACTTGGAGTTATGTATTGTCTGGTTATCCATTTGTATTGTAGTAATTTAGAATTTGTATTCACAGTTTGACTTTGAGCTGTAAGACAAGCTCTGGCCCATTCTTCCTCTGTTAGATTTTCTTGTATATCTGATCTCCATACTTGTAATATGTTTTGTGATGATTCTTTGGATTTATTTACAAACATATTATAAAGAAAGGTCACCCGCCCCTTGGAGTCTGAAAAATCTCAAAGAAAAGTCTTCAAGAGCAGATAGTTGGGGGAGTTTTAACTTACTGCCTTGCCTGGCCAGTACAAAACTTCTCAGTTGGAGATATTTAAAGAAGTGTTTAGATGGCAGTCCATACGTGGCTTTAAGTTCTTCAAAAGACATGAAAGTATGACTGTCTTTAAAGAGGTCAGCTATTTTAGCTACACCTCGGGATGCCCAAATTTTAAACCCACTGTCAGCTCTTCCAGGCTGAAACTCATCATTACCAAAGATAGGAGAAAATTGTGATAATTTGGAAGTCTCTCCTAAGTATTCCAGAGCACTGTGCCAAATCATTACTGTATTTTTGAGGAAGGGGTTTTGGGTCTGTTTAATTAATTTGTTTTTGTTGGCTGAATATATATATAGATTCAAAGGAACATTAATTGAGTGAGATTCTATTGAAACCCAAGCAGGGGGGTGATCCTTTACAAAATAAAATATTCCTGCTGTGATTTGAGCAGCCCAGTAATACCACTTAAGATTTGGTAGCTGTAATCCACCTCTATCATATGGTAGGTATAACAATGTGAGCCTGAGCCTGGGACGCCTGTTGTTCCAAATGAAGGAGGAGAAGAGCTTTTCAAGTGACTGGAAAAAAGAGAGCGGGGGAGCAAGTGGAATAGACTGGAAAAGATACAAATATTTTGGTAAAATTGACATTTTCAAAACATTGATGCGCCCGATCATTGACATAGGTAATCTTGTCCACCTGTTTATGAGCTCTGTAACTCTCTCTGTTAAAGGATTGTAATTCATTGGGATAATTTTATCAATGGTAGGAGTGATCTTCACACCCAGATACACAAAACCTTCCAATGAAACCAGAAAAGGAGTATGAATTGGAGGGCTGAGTCGCTCATTTTCATTCATAAATAATATCACTGATTTGGAGCTATTTATTTTGTAGCCTGCAAAGTCCCCAAAGGTATTTGTGAGGGAAAGTAAAGTAGGTAAAGTCTGTTTCAAGTTAGAGCAAAACAGAATTACATCATCTGCATATAAAGCTATGCGATGTTCAATATCACCTATCTTTATTCCCTTCAGGTTGGTGTTTTTCGGATTGCCATGGCAAGTGGCTCAATTGCAAGGGTAAATAACAGGGGTGACAGGGGGCATCCCTGTCTTGTCCCCCGGTGCAGTTCAAAAGGTGTTGAAAATAGCCCATTTGTTAAGACTACAGCCTTTGGGGCAGCATATAGAAGTCGAACCCAGCCAAGAAATTTCTCCCCTATACCAAACCTTTGCAGAGTCTCAAACAGATACAGCCACTCCACCCTGTCAAAGGCCTTTCGGCGTCAATGACAGAATGGCAGTGTCTGCACAGCCAGATTTATTAAACACTATATTGAGTACCCTACGTATATTGTGAAATCCCTGTCTACCCTGCACAAAGCCGTTCTGATCAAAGTGAACTATTTCTGGTAAGCTCAGTTCAAGCCGTCGAGCCAGAGCTTTACAAAGAATTTTGAGATCGTTATTAAGGAGAGAAATCGGTCTGTAAGATCCACAGGAGGAGGGTGTCTTCCCTGGCTTCAACAACAAAGTAATTACTGCTGTGTTGAGAGAAGGAGGGAGGATCCATTATCTAAAGACTCACGATACATCTCGAGCAAGGGTGGCATTAGTTTAATTTTAAAGGCCTTGTATATCTCGATGGGAATACCATCCGGTCCAGGGTTTTTCCCCCTTTCATGCTATCAATAGCCGCAGACAATTCTTCAGCCTCTAGGTCAAGCTCTAGAGCAGCCTGAGATTCTTCTTTCAGGGAGACAAAGTCCAACAAATCAAGAAATTCCTTTTGCTTTTGAAAAGCTGAGGTTGAGTAATCCGAACGGTACAAATTTTCGTAGAAACTTGAAAAAAATTTGATTAATTTCTTTAGGGTCATTAATTACCAAACCTTCCTCTGTTTGTATTGTGTTTATTGTTCTTTCAGTTTCCATCTGTTTGATACGCCAAGCTAAAAGCCTGCTAGCTTTCTCGCCCTGTTCGTAATAAGACTGCCTCAGTTTCAACAAGTTTTTAGTCGCCTTATTTGTGGATAAAACATTGTATTTAGCTCTTAGTTCATTGAGTTCCACAAATAATTGTTGAGAGGGATTTGCAAAGTAGCTTGTTTCAGTATCCTTTATCTTTTTTTCCAGTTGTTCCATCTCCAATCTAAACTGTTTGTGTTTAAAACTTGTGAAGCTAATCATCTGGCCCCTCAAAAATGCTTTAAAAAGCCTCCCATCGTATAGCAGCTGATGTTTGATTTGTGTTATTTTCAAAATAATAATCAATTTGTGTTCCAATAAACTCTACAAATTTTGGATCCCTAAGCCAAAATGCCTGGAGACGCCATCTTGGGGAGTGATTCATAGATCGGGGCATGTTCAGGATAAATGAAACTGAGGCATGGTCTGAGATTATAATGCTATCATGCCAGGATCGTGAAACATTAGATACCAAGGGGGCAGAAACCAAATAGTAATCAATTCTAGAGAATGTCTGACAAGTGCTAGAGTAACAAGAGAAAGATAATTGAGAAGGATGATTAGACCTCCAGATGTCAATTAGATTAAATTCTTTAATATATTGTAACAGCTCTTTCCTTGTCTGATTATGGGAGGTATCAATTCCGGTTGATCTATCCATTTCAGGCTGTAAAGCACAATTAAAATCTCCGCCTATGACGAAGTTGCCAGGTAAAGTAGCCAACGACAAAAATAGGTGTCTAAAAAAGGACGGGTTATCTTCATTGGGCCCATATATATTAACCAGATTTAATCGAACTGAGAGAATTTCACACTGAATAATGAGGTATCTCCCCAATCGGTCTTCATCCACACTAATAAGTTGAAAAGGTACAGAATTGTGTATGAGTGTAATTACTCCACGAGAATGTGAACTGAAGGAAGCAGAGAATACCCGCCCAGGCCACCTTCTCCTCACTTTGATTACATCTTCAGAAGTCAAGTGCGTCTCCTGGATAAAAACTATTTTAGCTTTTAACTGTTTAATCCTACTCATAACCTCTTTTAGCTTGACAAGTTTGTTTAAACCCCTCACATTCCAGGATGTAAACTGAAGTTCGGATGACATTTTATAGTGACAATGAAATTGTTTGTAGGAAACTTTAAATAACTGAAAACAAAAAACAAAAAATAATAAACAAAGGAAATTAAAAATATGTGCCTTGGAACATTATGAACATAAATGAGTGTACACCCCCAACTGAGATACACCCACCCCCCCACAATACACACATCCAGACCATGGAACCTGACTGGTCCATCTGTGTCCACAACACAGCAAGGAACAGCATGCCAAACAACTGTAGCAGAGCCCACATTAAACGTTTATATAGTGAAACTACGTTTTTAACAACCAAACAGCTATTTTATAA
>JALJCO010012626.1:145000-170000 GCA_023101725.1 Atherinomorus stipes
GCGTATACGTGTGTGTATCCATGTATGTGTACGGGTATCCAGGTGCATATCCAGGTGCGTGTACGTGTATCCAGCTGCATATCCAGTTTTATGTACGTGTATCCAGGTGCATATGTGTGTATGTATCCAGGTGCATATCCAGGTGCGTATACGTGTGTATCCAGGTGTATGTATGTGTATCCAGGTGCATATCCAGGTGTGTGTACATAAATCCAGAAGCCTATCCAGGTGTGTGAACATATATCCATGTGCATATACCTGTGTATAAAGGGTGTGTACATGTATCCAGGTGCGTGTTCGTGTATCGGCAAGATGGCGATGGTACGACACGCCCACCTGGCTTCACATTTCTGTATTCAAACGAGACAAGATACTACGTCCAGTTATCATAAGCAGTATTTGTGGGTATACGGGTGTGTGGATGTGTGTCCAGGTGCGTATGTTGTGTGTGTGTGTGTGTCTGGGTGCATATCCAGGTGTGTGCACATGTATCCAGGTGCATATCCAGGAGTGTGTACGTGTCTTAAGGGGTGTATACGTGTGTGTATCCAGGTGCATATCCAGGAGTGTGCACATGTATCCAGGTGCATGTATACGTGGGTGAATCCAGGTGCATATCCAGGTGTGTGTACGTGTATCCAAGTGCGAATACGTGTGTGTATCCAGGTGCATATCCAGGCGTGTGTACATGTATCCAGGTGTGTATACATGTGTGTATCCAGGTGTGTGTGTACGTGTATCCAGGTGTGTGTGCATGTATCCAGGTGCATATCCAGGTGTGTGTACATGTATCCAGGTGCGTATACCTGTGTGTTTCCAGGTGCATTTCCAAGTGTGTGTACGTGTATCCAGGTGCATCTCCAGGTGTGTGCATGTGTTTACACGTGCGTATACGTGTGTGTATCCAGGTGCATATCCAGGCGTGTGTACATGTATCCAGGTGTGTATACATGTGTGTATCCAGGTGTGTGTGTACGTGTATCCAGGTGTGTGTGCATGTATCCAGGTGCATATCCAGGTGTGTGTACATGTATCCATGTGTGTATACATGTGTGTATCCAGGTGCATATTCAGGTGTGTGTACGTTTATCCAGGTGTGTATACGTGTGCGTATCCGGGTGCATATACAGGTGTGTGTGCGTGTATCCAGGTGTGTATGAAAATGAAATGAAATGAAAATGAAAAATATTTTATTCATCCCAGAAGGGAAATTCAGTATTGTAAAAGCTCACTTTTTCTTTTCTTTTTTTTTTTAAATAAACAAAAAAGTCAGTCAGTCTTGTTCTTCAGGGTGATGCTGCTCGCAGAAATGAATTTCTGTATTTCTCTGTCCTACAGAGAACTTGACGCAGCCTCCCACTGAACACACTCTGTTGATTCTTCACCGTGTTGTGGAGAGGAGGAAGAATCCTCCATCATCTTCATCAGCTTGTGCAGCATTCTTTTCTGAACGATCAGCTCCAGAGTTCTCCCCAGCACAGAACCAGCTTTCTTGATCAGCTTGTTTAGTTTCTTCAAGTCTCTGATTCTGATGCTGCTTCCCCAGCAGATGCTGCAAAGCTAATTGCACTTTCCACAACAGACTTGTAGAAGATCTGCAACATCTTGGTGCAGACGTTGAATGATCTCAGCTTCCTTAAGAAGTAGAGTCTGCTCTGACCTCTCTTGTAGATGTAGTCAGTGTTGCATTTCCAGTCGAGTCTGTTGTCCAGCTGAACTCCAGGTATTTGTAGTTCTCCACCACCTCCACCTCCTCTTCCAGGATGTAGACAGGACTATGCTGCTTATTCTTGCTCCTCCTGAAGCCAACAATCATCTCTTTAGTCTTGCTGGTATTTAAGATGAGCTGATTGTTACCATTTCACAAACTGATTGACCAGTTCCCTGTACTCGGCTTCTTGTTCATCACTGATACACCCCACAACTGCAGAGTCATCAGAGTATTTCTGCAGATGACAGGATCAGAGTTGTACTGGAAGTCTGAGGTGTACAGTGTAAAGAGGAATGGTGAGAGTACAGTTCCTTGTGGTGCTCCAGTGCTGCTGACCACCATCTCAGACACACAACCTTTCAGTCTCACAAACTGTGGTCTGTTTGTTAGGTAGTCGTAAATCCAGGTGGTTGTGGAGGATCCACCTGGAAGTTATGGAGCTTCTCACATAGCAAAGCAGCTGAATAGTATTAAATGCACTTGAAAAATCAAAGAACATGACCCTCAAAGTGCTGCCTGACTGGTCCAGATGAGAGTGGGCTCTCTGAAGCAAGAAGATGATGGCGTCTTCAACCCCAAGCCCATTACCATATGAGAACTGTAATGGGTCCTGAAAGGTGTTGACTTGCTTGTTGAGGTGAGCCAGTAAGAGTCTCTCCAGGACTTTCATGATGTGAGATGTCAGGGCAACTGGTCTGTAGTCATTTGGTTCTGGTTCTGGTTCTGGTCTGTAGTCATCTGGTTCTGGTCCTGGTCCTGGTTCTGGTCTGTAGTCATTTGGTTCAGCTGATTGTGGTTTTTTAGGGACTGGAACAAGACAGGATGTTTTCCACAGCACAGGAACTCTGTTCTGTCTCAGGCTGGTGTTAAAAAGGTGCTGGAGAAACGGACATAGTTGTTCTGAGCAGGTCTTGAGAACTCTGGGACTGACACCATCTGGACCTGCAGCCTTGTTCCGGTTCAGTTTCTCCAGTTGTTTCTTGACCTGGTCACAGGAGACAGTCAGGCTGGAGGTGGAGACAGAGGAGGTCTCAGGATGTCCTGATATGGAGGGAGAGGAGGCTGTGTTCAGGTCCATGACTGAGGTGCAGGGTGGCAGAGTGGAGGTGGGACAGGAAAGCTGTGGGCTCATGGAGGGTGTGTGGTGTGTTGGGTTGTCGGCAGGGGGGAACTGAACCTATTGAAGAACATGTTCAGTTCGTTAGCTCTGTCCAGACCTCCATCAGTCTGGTCCCCCTTTAACTTGAAGCCAGTGATCTTCTTCATTCCCGACCACACATCCCTCACGTTGTTCTGCTGGAGCTGCTCTCCAACTTCTTCCTGTAGTCCTCCTTCACTTCTTAGTCTGTGTTTTCAGTTGTTTTTGTGTGGTCTTCAGTAACTCCCTGTCTCCATCCCTGAAAGCTTTCTTTTTGATGTTCAGCAGCTTTTTCAGGTCACTGGTGATCCAGGGTTTGTTATTGGGGAAGCACCTCACTGTTCTTGTTGGAACGATGTTGTCCACACAGAAGTTTATGTAATCTGTCACACACTCAGTCATGGTGTTGATGTCATCTCCATGAGGTTCACAGAGGACATTCCAGTCTGTGGCCTCAAAGCACCCCTCTCAGAGCATCTTCAGCCTCGGTAGACCAGGTTTTAATCGTCCTCCTAATGACTGGTTGCTGCTGAACGATGGGCTTGTAGGTGGAGGTGAGAAGAACCAGATTATGATCTGATCTTCCTAAAGGAGGCAGGGCAGAGGAGCTGTATGCATTCTTAGTATTTGCATAAAATAAGTCCAACATCTTATTTTCTTTGGTGGAGCAGCTGACAAACTGCTGGAAAGATGGCAACGTAGCAGAGAGGGAGACGTTGTTGAAGTCTCCAGAGATTGCCATGAATGAGTTTGGATGCTGTGTTTGTAGTTTAGCCACGATGGAGCAGATGACGTCACAGGCTGTCTCTGGTGCGGTACCTGGTATTATATAAACCGCTACCAGAATAACACAGGCAAACTCTCTGGGTAAATAATATGGACGGAAACTCACAGCTAACAGTTCAATGTCTCTTGTGCAGATCTTCTCCTTGACAGTGATGTGTCCTGGATGGCACCAATGCTGATTGACCAGCACTGCAATTCCGCCTCCCTTCCGCTTCCCGCTGAGCTGTTTATTTCGGTCTGCACGGACCGTCTTGAAGCCGTGTACAGACGCATTACAGTCCGGGATGTGTTCATGCAGCCATGTCTCGGTGAAACACATGATACTGCATTCTCTGTACTAGGGATGGGCGATATTTTATCGTGTGCGATATATCGTCAAAGAAATTCCCCACAATAACAATTTGAATTTATCGTTTTTATCGTGAGATGACAATTTACCAGGTTGTGTTTGCAGTTGCACTACTTTGTTTTTATAAGCCGAGTTAGTTTTGCTGTTTGCATCGTTTAAATAAATGTGGAATTTGGTCTCTCATATTTCAGACTTGTTTGCTTGGTGTCACTACAGTTTTGCAATACAGGTGTACTACTTGAACTTAATTGATATAGTTTAGTAGCTGCTAGTATTTTGTAGGGCTTTCAAGACAGAATTTAGTGACAGATTTATAATACAAAATATTTTGCTGATAGTTTTTATCGTCACTTATCGTTACCGTGATAAGTAAGAGAAATTATCGTGATAAATTTTTTAGTCCATATCGCCCATCCCTACTCTGTACTCTTTCTGAGACCTTGTTAGCACTTCAAGCTGGTCCATCTTGTTAGCTAGCGATCTTACATTAACCATCACAACAGTTGAAAGAAACGGTTTAAATCTCCACCGTTTTTCTCTCTGCCTTACCCCTGCCCTGCATCCTCTTGTCTTTCTCCTTAACTCCACTGGGATTTGACGTGTTATTTCGCTGAAAATCTTGATTTGGGAGAGTTTTAACAGTTGATCCCGGTGGTAAACAATTTTTCCGTTGCTATGGATACACATCATAACAAGTAGTGAAAAAAAGCCAAATATATGAGGAAAAATTTCCTGAATTGCACACCCTTCAAACCAGCATAAAAAATCCTCCAAGAAAAACCTAATCTGACAAGTAATGTCAATAAAAAAGACAACTATATTTGAAAAAAACACAAAAGTTTAGGGAGAGCTGTTACAAACTGCAGCTACCTAGCAGCGCATTCCAGAATTGAATATTATATATAGTATACATGTGTATCCAGGTGCATATCCAGGTGTGTGTTTGTGTATCCAGGTGTGTATACGTGTGTGTATCCAGGTGCATATCCAGGTGTGTGTTTGTGTATCCAGGTGTGTATACGTGTGTGTATCCAGGTGCATATCCAGGTGTGTATTTGTGTATCCAGGTGTGTATACGTGTGTGTATCCAGGTGCATATCCAGGGTGTGTGTACGTGTATCCAGGTGTGTATACGTGTGTGTATCCAGGTGTGTGTACGTGTATCCAGGTGTGTATACGTGTGTGTATCCAGGTGCATATCCAGGTGTGTGTACGTGTATCCAGGTGTGTATACGTGTGTGTATCCAGGTGCATATCCAGGTGTGTGTACGTGTATCCAGGTGTGTATACGTGTGTGTATCCAGGTGCATATCCAGGTGTGTGTTTGTGTATCCAGGTGTGTATACGTGTGTGTATCCAGGTGCATATCCAGGTGTGTGTACGTGTATCCAGGTGTGTATACGTGTGTGTATCCAGGTGCATAGCCAGGTGTGTGTTTGTGTATCCAGGTGTGTATACGTGTGTGTATCCAGGTGCATATCCAGGTGTGTGTACGTGTATCCAGGTGTGTATACGTGTGTGTATCCAGGTGCATATCCAGGTGTGTTCAGGTGTATCCAGGTGTGTCTACGTGTGTGTATCCAGGTGCGTACCCTGCTCGCCAGCTTCCGGCCTGCGGCTGCAGCCGTCCTGATGGAGCTGCTGTGCAGCGTCCTGGTCAGGCTCCTCCGGCTGTGTTCGGCAGCATCCAGGCCCTGCTGGCCCCAGATGGCCAGAGCTTCCTCCCACTGCACGTTTACCTGCGGCACCTGCAGCATCACCTCACACACCTGCCCCACATGGCAGTGGAGCTTCACCACGGACACACACACCTGTGGCACTATTAAGAGAAAGGCGGAGAAAACATCAGTGAATGACTGAATGAGTTAATGAATGAATGGATGAATGAGTGAGTGAGTGAGTGAGTGAATGAATGAATGAATATAAATAGAAAAAATGAACGAATGACTGAATGAATGCAAATGAATTTAAATGAGTGAATGATTTACTAAATATAAATGAATGAATCAGTTAGTGAATGAATGGGTGAGTGAATGAGTAAGTGAGTGAATTAATGAATCAATGAGTGAACAAATGAATCAATGAATATAAATAGATAAATGACTGAATATACATGAATGAATGCAAATGAATGTAAATGACTGAATGAATGAATGAATGAATGAATGAATGAACGAGTGAGTGAGTAAATGAGTGAGTGAGTGAGTGAGTGAATGACTGAGTGAATGACTGAGTGACTGAATGAATGGGTGAGTGAATGACTGAGTGAGTGAGTGAATGGGAGTGAATGAATAACTGAATGAATGAATAAGAGTAAATGAATGAATCAATGAGTGAATAACTGAATAAATAACTGAGTGAGTGAGTGAGTGAGTGAGTGAGTGAGTGACTGACTGACTGAATGAGTGAGTGGGTGAATCAATGCATGAAAGTGAATCAATCAATCAATCAATCAAAGTGAATGAATGAATGAATGAATAAATGAGTGAGTGAGTGAGTGAGTGAGTGAGTAAGTGAAAGAATGTCAGAATGAGTAAGTGAATGACTAAATGACAGTGAGTGAGTGAGAGAAAGTGACTGAATGAATAAATGAGTGGATCAATGAATGAAAGTGAATGAACCAATGAATCAATGAGTGAGTGAATGAATGAGTGAATGGATGAATGAATGCAGTGATGTCAGATAGGGGGTCTCCTACCAGAAGCAGCGCTCCAGCAGGTTCTGGCAGTGAGGGGAGAGGGAAGCGGCAGCTGCGACGTGGCCTTGATCAGGTACACCAGATCTCCCACCTGAAAGGACACGTGCACACGTACAGCATCGTCTCATTAAGCAGCAGCCGTGCACGGACACATGCACACGTACAGCATCGTCTCATTAAGCAGCAGCCGTGCACAGACACGTGCACACGTACAGCATCGTCTCATTAAGCAGCAGCCGTGCACGGACAAGTGTGTTTTTGTGTTCAGGTGGGGGAGACGATGGAGGTCAAGCAGCTCTGAAGAGATCAGCTGATTCAAGGTTTGGAGCCACCTGTCAATCATTGTTACAGCAGCAACCTGAGACGGTGGAACGGAGGCACCACCAAGACCATCCCTGACTCCTGAGCTGGACCTGGACTCTGCAGGAGGGTGCAGGTCTGCAGGTTTTCTAGCTGCAAGTGTTTTAGTTAACCTGAGTAAACCAGGATCTGACGGCACGGCTGCTGGAACATGAGGAGCAAACGAACACACCTTAGGACAGACCAGGACCACAACACACCTGAGGACAGACCAGGACCACAACACACCTGAGGACAGACCAGCAGGACCACAACACACCTGAGGACAGACCAGGACCACAACACACCTGAGGACAGACCAGCAGGACGGTACAGTATCTGCTTCCGGGGAAGAAAGGCAGGTAGACGATGCTGAGAGCTGCTGGTTGGCCAGACTTCAGATAAACACTCTTGGTTCTGCACAGGAACTCGCTGCCTTCCCCATCTGCAAAGACCAGCACACATCAGACCAGCACACATCAGACCGGCACACATCAGACCGGCACACATCAGACCGGCACACATCAGACCGGCACACATCAGACCGGCACACATCAGACCGGCACACATCAGACCGGCACACATCAGACCGGCACACATCAGACCGGCACACATCAGACCGGCACACATCAGACCGGCACACATCAGACCGGCACACATCAGACCGGCACACATCAGACCAGCACACATCAGACCAGCA
This sequence comes from Atherinomorus stipes, assembly GCA_023101725.1. Lineage (NCBI taxonomy): Eukaryota > Metazoa > Chordata > Actinopteri > Atheriniformes > Atherinidae > Atherinomorus > Atherinomorus stipes. Next base: position 152,722 of record JALJCO010012626.1, read on the forward strand.
CACATCAGACCAGCACACATCAGACCAGCACACATCAGACCAGGACGACACATGAGGAAAGCTGGATTTGTCCTCTTCGTCAGCTACAACAGACACCGTGAGGATAAATCCAGCTTAAAACCAGGCTGATCTTTGCTGCCAGTAAAGTCTGATGTTCTTCTCTACTCACCCTCCATCTCTGTCCCACTGATCAGGTCTGAGGTCTTCTTCATACTAAAGAGAAAGATTACAGTATCTTCAGACCATCATCATCATCACTGCTGACTGGATGAAGCCACAGGTTTCTGAACATCATGAAGAAGCTGGAGCTGCTCTGCCGTCTCCAGGACGGATCACCACAAAAACCCCACCCCAAGCCGCTTGGAGCTCACAGGGGGGTCCGACTAATGTTTGGAAACAGAACATTGGTGACATGAAGGAGTTTGTGGCAGATAATGATTATTTAGAAGCTGCGCCAGGTTGCTGCATCACTTCCGTTATATCAGACATACGCTGATCTGGAGTGGATCTAAATTTCTCCTGAAGGAATTCAAGTTGCACCAAAACTGTCTGGGGGAGGAAATGAACAATTTATGCTAGAAAATGTTTAGTAGCAGTAATAATTTATTTGGTCAAGCACATAAGAAAACAACGTTTACAATCAACTTAATTATGTCCATTAGAGCTGTGATTCTTAAATCACTGCTCCCCCCCTCCCCGGTCGCAGAGCTTCTGGGTGAGTACGGTCCCGGAGTTCACAGTAGGAGCTGCAGCCCCTCACTCCCGTGTGTGTGCGGTGCAGGACGTTACCTGGCATGGGGGGCCGCCCGCTCCACCAGACCTTCTGCTCCTGCTTCGGGCTCCAGGGGGTTGCAGCAGGACTCCAGCAGCACCACCCTGAACACAACCAGGTCTCTGATAGGTCAGGATCTGGTCTCAGAGACCGGCCTCCGAGCCAGCACTCACTCAGAGGGATTTCCGTTCACGTCTACGGGAGTCATGGACACCAGAACATGCCGTCCCCAGCAGCAGACTAGTCTGGCCCTGGTTTAGCAGATTTTGGTGGCTTTGGTTGGCTCAGAGTCCGGTCTCTGAGACCAGATCCTAGACTGTTACTGCTCTGAAAGCAGCATCCTCCATCATATAGGAGCTTTGTTAGTGGTGACCTCTCCTACCTGAACTGAGCATCTCTGGTGAAGACGTTGGTGAGAGGGAGCTGGACGACTCGGTGCTGGTAACACGGAGACTCACAGAAGACGGTTCTCTGAGGAGACACAACACAGACTGCCACTGATGTACGACGGCGGGCCGTCCTCATGCACGGCATAAAAACCACGCTCACTCATTAAGACAACGTCCTGAAGGTACGGACCACAGCTGGACACTGCTCACCGTGGGCGAGACGTGGCTCAGACGAGTCTTCAGATTAAAGGCCAGCGTGGTGCAGCGAGGACCAACAGAGCTGCAGATGAGCAGGAGAACCGCCTCCAGAGGACGCAGGACGCTGCAGCGGCACTGGACGCTCAGGTCAGCATGTGACCTGCAGACAGCAGCATGGAGGGAAACAGCACGGAGTCATGGAGGAGACAAACGGAGGACACGGAGGACACGGAGGACACAGGGACGCTCAGGTCAGCGTGTGACCTGCAGACAGCAGCATGGAGGGAAACAGCACGGAGTCATGGAGGGAAAAGGGGAGGAGGGGGGAGGGAGGGACGGGGGAAGGGGTGCTGCAGGAGCAGCATGGAGGGAAACGGCACGGGCATGGAGGAGACAAACGGAGGACACGGAGGACACAGGGACGCTCAGGTCAGCATGTGACCTGCAGACAGCAGCATGGAGGGAAACAGCACGGAGTCATGGAGGAGACAAACGGAGGACACGGTGGACACAGAGGACACAGGGACGCTCAGGTCAGCATGTGACCTGCAGACAGCAGCATGGAGGGAAACAGCACAGAGTCATGGAGGAGACAAACGGAGGACACGGAGGACACAGAGGACACAGGGACGCTCAGGTCAGCATGTGACCTGCAGACAGCAGCATGGAGGGAAACAGCACGAAGTCATGGAGGAGACAAACGGAGGACACGGAGGACACAGAGGACACAGGGACGCTCAGGTCAGCATGTGACCTGCAGACAGCAGCATGGAGGAAAACGGCACGGAGTCATGGAGGAGACAAACCGTGGACATGGAGGACACGGAGGACACAGGGACGCTCAGGTCAGCATGTGACCTGCAGACAGCAGCATGGAGGGAAACGGCACGGAGTCATGGAGAAGACAAACGGAAGACACGGAGGACACAGGGACGCTCAGGTCAGCATGTGACCTGCAGACAGCAGCATGGAGGGAAACAGCACAGAGTCATGGAGGAGACAAACGGAGGACACGGAGGACACAGGGACGCTCAGGTCAGCATGTGACCTGCAGACAGCAGCATGGAGGAAAACGGCACGGAGTCATGGAGGAGACAAACCGTGGACATGGAGGACACGGAGGACACAGGGACGCTCAGGTCAGCATGTGACCTGCAGACAGCAGCATGGAGGGAAACGGCACGGAGTCATGGAGGAGACAAACGGAAGACACGGAGGACACAGGGACGCTCAGGTCAGCATGTGACCTGCAGACAGCAGCATGGAGGGAAACAGCACGGAGTCATGGAGGAGACAAACCGTGGACATGGAGGACACGGAGGACACAGGGACGCTCAGGTCAGCATGTGACCTGCAGACAGCAGCATGGAGGAAAACGGCACGGAGTCATGGAGGAGACAAACGGAGGACACGGAGGACACAGGGACGCTCAGGTCAGCATGTGACCTGCAGACAGCAGCATGGATGGAAACAGCACAGAGTCATGGAGGAGACAAACGGAGGACACGGAGGACACAGGGACGCTCAGGTCAGCATGTGACCTGCAGACAGCAGCATGGAGGAAAACGGCACGGAGTCATGGAGGAGACAAACCGTGGACATGGAGGACACGGAGGACACAGGGACGCTCAGGTCAGCATGTGACCTGCAGACAGCAGCATGGAGGAAAACGGCACGGAGTCATGGAGGAGACAAACCGTGGACATGGAGGACACGGAGGACACAGGGACGCTCAGGTCAGCATGTGACCTGCAGACAGCAGCATGGAGGGAAACAGCACGGAGTCATGGAGGAGACAAACGGAGGACACGGAGGACACAGGGACGCTCAGGTCAGCATGTGACCTGCAGACAGCAGCATGGAGGGAAACGGCACGGAGTCATGGAGGAGACAAACGGAGGACATGGAGGACACAGAGGACACAGGGACGCTCAGGTCAGCGTGTGACCTGTAGACTCGGGGGACGATGACTCGTACAGACGTACCTGGGGGGAGATGACTCGTACAGACGTACCTGGGGGGACGATGACTCGTATAGACGTACGTGGGGGGACGATGACTCGTATAGACGTACGTGGGGGGGACGATGACTCGTACAGACGTACCTGGGGGGGACGATGACTCGTATAGACGTACGGGGGGGGACGATGACTCGTATAGACATACGTGGGGGGGACGATGACTCGTATAGACGTACGTGGGGGGGACGATGACTCGTACAGACGTACCTGGGGGGACGATGACTCGTATTGACGTACATGGGGGGGACGATGACTCGTATAGACATACGTGGGGGGGACGATGACTCGTATAGACGTACGTGGGGGGGACGATGACTCGTATAGACGTACGTGGGGGGGACGATGACTCGTATAGACGTACGTGGGGGGGACGATGACTCGTATAGACATACGTGGGGGGGACGATGACTCGTATAGACGTACGTGGGGGGGACGATGACTCGTATAGACGTACGTGGGGGGACGATGACTCGTTCAGACGTACCTGGGGGGGACGATGACTCGTATAGACGTACGTGGGGGGGACGATGACTCGTACAGACGTACCTGGGGGGGACGATGACTCGTATAGACGTACCTGGGGGGGACGATGACTCGTACAGACGTACCTGGGGGGACGATGACTCGTATAGACGTACCTGGGGGGACGATGACTCGTACAGACATACCTGGGGGAGATGACTTGTATAGACGTACCTGGGGGACGATGACTCGTACAGACGTACCTGGGGGGGAAGATGACTTGTACAGACGTACCTGGGGGGAGATGACTCGTATAGACGCACCTGGGGGGGATGATGACTCGTACAGACGCACCTGGGGGGGATGATGACTCGTACAGACGTACCTGGGGGGGACGATGACCTCGTATAGACGTACGTGGGGGGACGATGACTCGTATAGACGTACCTGGGGGGACGATGACTCGTACAGACGTACCTGGGGGACGATGACTCGTTTAGACGTACGTGGGGGGGACGATGACTCGTACAGACGTACCTGGGGGGACGATGACTCGTACAGACGTACCTGGGGGGACGATGACTCGTTTAGACGTACGTGGGGGGGACGATGACTCGTATAGACGTACGGTGGGGGACGATGACTCGTACAGACGTACCTGGGGGGGACGATGACTCGTATAGACGTACGTGGGGGGGACGATGACTCGTACAGACGTACCTGGGGGGGACGATGACTCGTATAAGACGTACCGTGGGGGGGGACGATGACTCGCACAGACGTGCCTGGGGGGGAGAGATGACTCGTATAGACGTACCTGGGGGGGATGATGACTTGTACAGAAGTACCTGGGGGGACGATGATTCGTACAGACGTACCTGGGGGGGATGATGACTCGTACAGACGTACCTGGGGGGGAGATGACTCGTATAGACGCACCTGGGGGGGATGATGACTCGTACAGACGTACCTGGGGGGACGATGACTCGTACAGACCTACCTGGGGGGACGATGACTCGTACAGACGTACCTGGGGGGGATGATGACTCGTACAGACGTACCTGGGGGGATGACAATTGTACAGACGTACCTGGGGGGGATGATGACTCGTACAGACGTACCTGGGGGGGGGACGATGACTCGTACAGACGTACCTGGGGGGACGATGACTCGTACAGACGTACCTGGGGGGACGATGACTCGTACAGACGTACCTGGGGGGATGATGACTCGTACAGACCTACCTGGGGGGATGATTAGATTGGGGGGTGACTCGTACAGACGTACCTGGAGGGGATGATGACTGTGGACCCAGCGGGGAGGCAGAAGAAATGGGGTGGCTCCCCGGAGGGACAGCCCTGGTATCTGATTGGCTGAGAGGTGGGTTTTTCAGACGCACCTGCAGGGGCGGGCAGCGTGTCTGCAGATCGTGCACCACGGCGTGTGCGTTTCTGCTGCAACATGCGTGTTAGCATGTATCACCTGCTTGCTGGCGGCGCCGTGCAGGGGTCCTGACAGGGTGAGGGTCTCTGCGGGCAGGTAGTGGGGCAGCAGCTGGTACAGGTGGACACACAGCAGCAGCATCTGCACCGGGTTGGGGTCCGACAGGTCTGTGGGCTGAACAAGTGACGCGCCGTCACAGGGATGTCGGGTCAGCTGCAGGTGCGGGACGCGGCACTCACCTGCACGTTGACGTTGAGCCGCAGCTCCGTCAGAGCCTGGACCACCACGATGTTGTTGTGGAGGATCTGCTCCAGGCTGCAGGCTGCTGGGTACAGCCTCCGCAGGTGGCTGCTGATCTGGAAACCAGCAGGACCGGGATCAGGTCTGAGCAGAACCAGGAACCTGGTCTGATGCTGCTCAGCACCCTCATCACACACACACACACACACACACACACACACACCAGGTAAGGACAGTAGGCGGCCAGCAGGGCGGCCAGCACCAGCCCGTCCGTCAGGTCCAGGTCAAAGTTGACGATCCAGCGGGACGACGGGGCTCCATCTGAAAGCAGGTCAGCACATCGTGCAGTTACCAACCGGGTCATACGTGGAGGACTGACGGTGCTCATGTATGACGGTTAAAGTTCTGAGCAACATGATACATGATCACATAACCACATACAACACCCCAGAGACAAACGCAGGAAGACCTTCATCCAGAATCCAGCAGAGACGTCACTGAGCAGAAGCTCTGCAGGACACCGAGTCGCAGTGGTATAGGCAGATATCAGCCGAGGTATGAGGAGATATCAGCCGAGGTATGAGCAGATATCAGCTGAGGTATGAGCAGATATCAGCTGAGGTATGAGCAGATATCAGCCGAGGTATGAGCAGATATCAGCTGAGGTATGAGCAGATATCAGCTGAGGTATGGGCAGATATCAGCTGAGGTATAGGCAGATATCAGCTGAAAATATGAGAATATGTGGGGCAGATATAGCTGTATAGCAGATATCAGCTGAGGTATAAAAAAAAAAAATAAAAAAGGAAATAAGGAAGAAATAAGGAAAAATAGGCAGATATCAGCCGAGGTATGAAAATGAGTATAGGAGATATAGTGAGGTATGAGAGATATAGTGAGGATAGGAGATATAGTGAGGATGAGAGATATATAGGATAAGAGATATAGAGGATAAAATATAGGGCATATAAAAATAAGATATCAGCTAGATAGAATATATTATAGGAGAATAGAGGTATGAGCAGATATCAGCTGAGGTATGAGCAGATATCAGCTGAGGTATGGGCAGATATCAGCCGAGGTATGAGCAGATATCAGCTGAGGTATGAGCAGATATCAGCTGAGGTATAGGCAGATATCAGCCGAGGTATGAGCAGATATCAGCTGAGGTATAGGCAGATATCAGCTGAGGTATGAGCAGATATCAGCTGAGGTATGAGCAGATATCAGCTGAGGTATAGGCAGATATCAGCTGAGGTATGAGCAGATATCAGCTGAGGTATGAGCAGATATTAGCTGAGGTATGAGCAGATATCAGCTGAGGTATGGGCAGATATCAGCTGAGGTATGAGCAGATATCAGCTGAGGTATGAGCAGATATCAGCTGAGGTATAGGCAGATATCAGCTGAGGTATGAGCAGATATCAGCTGAGGTATGAGCAGATATCAGCTGAGGTATGGGCAGATATCAGCTGAGGTATGAGCAGATATCAGCTGAGGTATGAGCAGATATCAGCTGAGGTATAGGCAGATATCAGCTAAGGAATGGGCAGATATCAGATATGCAGTATCATGTGTTTCACCGAGACATGGCTGCATGAACACATCCCGGACTGTAATGCGTCTGTACACGGCTTCAAGACAGTCCGTGCAGACCGAAATAAACAGCTCAGCGGGAAGCTAAAGGGAGGTGGAATTGCAGTGCTGGTCAATCAGCGTTGGTGCCATCCAGGACATGTCACTGTCAAGAAGAAGATCTGCACAAGAGACATTGAACTGTTAGCTGTGAGTTTCCGTCCATATTATTTACCAAGAGAGTTTGCCTGTTATTCTGGTAGCGGTTTATATAATACCACGTACCGCACCAGAGACAGCCTGTGATGTCATCAGCTCCGTCGTGGCTAAACTACAAACACAGCATCCAAACTCTTTCATAGCGATCTCTGGAGACTTCAACAACGTCTCCCTCTCGGCTACGTTACCAACTTTCCAGCAGTTTGTCAGCTGCTCCACCAGAGAAAATAAGATGTTGGACTTATTTTATGCAAATACTAAGAATGCATACAGCTCCTCTGCCCTGCCTCCTTTAGGAAGATCAGATCATAATCTGGTTCTTCTCACCTCCACCTACAAGCCCATCGTTCAGCAGCAACCAGTCATTAGGAGGACGATTAAAACCTGGTCTAATGAGGCTGAAGATGCTCTGAGAGGGTGCTTTGAGGCCACAGACTGGAATGTCCTCTGTGAACCTCATGGAGATGACATCAACACCATGACTGAGTGTGTGACAGATTACATAAACTTCTGTGTGGACAGCATCGTTCCAACAAGAACAGTGAGGTGCTTCCCCAATAACAAACCCTGGATCACCAGTGACCTGAAAAAGCTGCTGAACATCAAAAAGAAAGCTTTCAGGGATGGAGACAGGGAGTTACTGAAGACCACACAAAAACAACTGAAAACACAGACTAACGGTGTGTTCAGACCAAGCGCGATTTGGGCGTCAAAATCGCGCCTGACGCCCAAAGTTCGACGCTTGGTCACTAAAAAGTCAGACGCTTTATTTCCAGCGTCTTGACGCCCCTGACGCGCTGCGAGAGATGCCCAGCCAAGCCGCGCTCGCCGCGCCGTGGGAGGAGCCTCCTTTCTCTTTTTCCTTTCACAGTCTGTCTGCACCATGGCAGATGCAGGAGAGAGAGCGGCTCGGCTTTATGTGATAAATAAAGCAGGGAACGTCGTAGTCGGACATCTCTGCTCTGTGTCCGGTCCACAAAATGATTCCAGGTGTTCTGACTGTGATGAGTTTCATCATTACTTCAGGAGCTGCTGGCGAGCGGCACTTTCAGCCGTCTGATCCGGCCCAGTTTAACGTCCCGCTGTCCCGATGCGGGGCAGCATTATCAGCCCAGTTTAACGTCCCGCTGTCCCGATGCGGGGCAGCATTATCAGCCCAGTACATCCCATCAGGACAGCAGGTCATCAAACCACGTTCAGAAACCGGGACCGGACACAGATCACAGTTTATCCTCCTCTGTGTTCAGATAGAGAGGAGGTTCCCCTGGTTTTTCTGGGTGTTTCCTCTCCTGTCAGAAAAAGTGTGTCTGTGTCATGACTCGCTCTGATTGGTCGACGCCCCGCGTCAAGACGCCAAAGTTCAGATTTTCCAACTCCGGCGTCTGACGCCCTTGACGCGAGTCAAACGCTCAAAATCTCAAAACTCGACGCGCGAAATGCGCGTAACGCGCCTCGACGCGCCGCGCCCGACGCGCGAAACGCGCCGCAGGTTTTTCGACGCCTCCTCGACGCGCGTCGGCCATTGACTTTGCATGTAAACCTGACGCCCTTGACGCCCAAATCGCGCTTGGTCTGAACACACCGTAAGAAGTGAAGGAGGACGACAGGAAGAAGTTGGAGAGCAGCTCCAGCAGAACAACATGAGGGATGTGTGGTCGGGAATGAAGAAGATCACTGGCTTCAAGTTAAAGGGGGACCAGACTGATGGAGGTCTGGACAGAGCTAACGAACTGAACATGTTCTTCAATAGGTTCAGTTCCCCCCCTGCTGACAACCCAACGCACCACACACCCTCCATGAGCCCACAGCTTTCCTGTCCCACCTCCACTCTGTCACCCTGCACCTCAGTCATGGACCTGAACACAGCCTCCTCTCCCCCCACATCAGGACATCCTGAGACCTCCTCTGTCTCCACCTCCAGCCTGACTGTCTCCTGTGACCAGGTCAAGAAACAACAGGAGAAACTGAACCGGAACAAGGCTGCAGGTCCAGATGGTGTCAGTCCCAGAGTTCTCAAGACCTGCTCAGAGAACAACTATGTCCGGTTCTCCAGCACCTTTTTAACACCAGCCTGAGACAGAACAGATTTCCTGTGCTGTGGAAAACATCCTGTCTTGTTCCAGTCCCTAAAAAAACACAACCAGCTGAACCAAATGACTACAGACCAGAACCAGAACCAGGACCAGAACCAAATGACTACAGACCAGTTGCTCTGACATCTCACATCATGAAAGTCCTGGAGAGACTCTTACTGGCTCACCTCAACAAGCAAGTGAATACCTTTCAGGACCCATTACAGTTCGCATATGGTAATGGGCTTGGGGTTGAAGACGCCATCATCTTCTTGCTTCAGAGAGCCCACTCTCATCTGGACCAGTCAGGCAGCACTTTGAGGGTCATGTTCTTTGATTTTTCAAGTGTATTTAATACTATTCAGCTGCTTTGCTATGTCAGAAGCTCCATAACTTCCAGGTGGATCCTCCACAACCACCTGGATTTACGACTACCTAACAAACAGACCACAGTTTGTGAGACTGAAAGGTTGTGTGTCTGAGATGGTGATCAGCAGCACTGGAGCACCACAAGGAACTGTACTCTCACCATTCCTCTTTACACTGTACACCTCAGACTTCCAGTACAACTCTGATCCTGTCATCTGCAGAAATACTCTGATGACTCTGCAGTTGTGGGGTGTATCAGTGATGGACAAGAAGCCGAGTACAGGGAACTGGTCAATCAGTTTGTGAAATGGTAACAATCAGCTCATCTTAAATACCAGCAAGACTAAAGAGATGATTGTTGGCTTCAGGAGGAGCAAGAATAAGCAGCATAGTCCTGTCTACTTTCTGGAAGAGGAGGTGGAGGTGATGGAGAACTACAAATACCTGGAGTTCAGCTGGACAACAGACTCGACTGGAAATGCAACACTGACTACATCTACAAGAAAGGTCAGAGCAGACTCTACTTCTTAAGGAAGCTGAGATCATTCAACGTCTGCACCAAGATGTTGCAGATCTTCTACAAGTCTGTTGTGGAAAGTGACATCAGCTTTGCAGCATCTGCTGGGGCAGCAGCATCAGAATCAGAACCAGGACCAGAACCAGAGACTTGAAGAAACTAAACAAGCTGATCAAGAAAGCTGGTTCTGTGCTGGGGATAACTCTGGAGCCGCTGGAGCTGATCGTTCAAAAAGAATGCTGCACAAGCTGATGAAGATGATGGAGGACTCTTCCTCCTCTCCTCAACACGGTGAAGAATCAACAGAGTGTGTTCAGTGGGAGGCTGCGTCAAGTTCTCTGTAGGACGGAGAGATACAGAAATTCATTCCTGCCAGCAGCATCATCCTGAAGAACAAGACTGACTGACTTTTTTGTTTATTTAAAAAAAAAAGAAAAGAAAAAGTGAGCTTTTACATTCCTGAATTTCCCTTCTGGGATGAATAAAATATTTTTCATTTCATTTAATTCATTTTTCATTTCATTTCATTTCATATCAGCTGAAGTATGAGCAGATATCAGCTGAGGTATGAGCAGATATCAGCTGAAGACGCCTGCGTCCCACCCGTCCCACTTGGTGAAGGAACATGCCTTCTACATGCGTGTCCTACCTGCGCCCCACACCGTCGTCCTCATGCTCTGGAAGTTCTCATTGAGCCACGAGAGCAGCTGTAGCTCCCAGCTGGAGTAGATGTTACTGGTCCGAGGCCGCGGATCCTTCAGGACACGTCCACGTGTGTCTTCACAGTCCAGACCTGAGGACGCAGGTCTTTCTGATACGCGACACAAGACCAAAACCTGTGGAGGGGAAAGGCGGCGTTCATGGCAGGTCCTCAGACCTGTGAGTCTCCATCCTGGAGTCCAGGACCTGCTGCTCGTGGACGAGGACGGAGACGCGAGGACGACTGACGTCCACAGCTGAGAAGAACCAAGACCAGACCTCACCTTGAATATCTGCAGGAGGACATCAGTCCAGGACCGCTTGCTCAGAGACTCGAAGTTCAGTCTGCTGTAGTCCAGACCAGGACCTGTGGACTGAGATGAGCGGAGGACCTCAGCTACACTGGGACTTCTGGGAACACTTGGAACACAGGGACCGCTGGGAACTCTGGGAACACTGGGAACTCTGGGAACGATGGGAACACTGGGAACTCTGGGAACACTGGAAACACTGGGATCACTGGGAACTCTGGGAACACTGGGAACTCTGGGATCACTTGGAACACAGGGGAATTCTGGGAACACTGGGAACGCTGGGATCACTGGGAACACTTGGAACGCTGGGAACACTGGGAACTCTGGGAACACTGGGAATGCTGGGAACGCTGGGAACACTGGGATCACTGGGAACACTTGGAACGCTGGGAACACTGGGAACTCTGGGAACACTGGGAACTCTGAGATCACCTGAAACACAGGGAATTCTGGGAACTCTGGGAACACTGGGATCACTGGGAACACTGGGAACTCTGGGAACTCTGGGAACACTGGGAACGCTGGGAACACTGGGATCACTGGGTACACTGGGAACACTTGGAACGCTGGGAACACTGGGAACTCTGGGAACACTGGGAACTCTGGGATCACTTGGAACACAGGGAATTCTGGGAACACTGGGAACGCTGGGATCACTGGGAACACTTGGAACGCTAGGAACACTGGGAACTCTGGGAACACTGGGAATGCTGGGAACGCTGGGAACACTGGGATCACTGGGAACACTTGGAACGCTGGGAACACTGGGAACTCTGGGAACACTGGGAACTCTGAGATCACCTGAAACACAGGGAATTCTGGGAACTCTGGGAACACTGGGATCACTGGGAACACTGGGAACTCTGGGAACTCTGGGAACACTGGGAACGCTGGGAACACTGGGATCACTGGGTACACTGGGAACACTTGGAACGCTGGGAACACTGGGAACTCTGGGAACACTGGGAACTCTGAGATCACCTGAAACACAGGGAATTCTGGGAACTCTGGGAACAATGGGATCACTGGGAACACTGGGAACTCTGGGAACACTGGGAATTCTGGGAACACTCGGAACACTGGGAACACTGGGACCTCTGGGATCACTTGGAACACAGGGAATTCCTGGAACACTGGGAACATTGGGAACTCTGGGAACACTGGGAACTCTGGGATCACTTGGAACACAGGGAACTCTGGGAACACTGGGAACGCTGGGAACACTGGGATCACTGGGTACACTGGGAACACTTGGAACGCTGGGAACACTGGGAATTCTGGGAACACTGGGAACTCTGAGATCACCTGAAACACAGGGAATTCTGGGAACTCTGGGAACACTGGGATCACTGGGAACACTGGGAACTCTGGGAACACTGGGAATTCTGGGAACACTGGGAACACTGGGAACACTGGGACCTCTGGGATCACTTGGAACACAGGGAATTCTTGGAACACTGGGGACATTGGGAACTCTGGGAACACTGGGAACTCTGGGATCACTTGGAACACAGGGAATTCTGGGAACACTGGGAACTCTGGGAACGCTGGGAACACTGAGAACTCTGGGAACACTGGGAACTCTGGGAACACTGGGAACACTGGGAACTCTGGGAACGCTGGGAACACTGAGAACTCTGGGAACACTAGGAACTCTGGAAACACTGGGAACACTGGGAACTCTGGGAACGCTGGGAACACTGGAAACGCTGGGAACACTGGAAACGCTGGGAACACTGGGAACTCTGGGGAACGCTGGGAACACTGGGAACTCTGGGAACACTGGGAACACTGGGATCACTGGGAACTCTGGGAACACTGGGAACTCTGGGATCACTTGGAACACTGGGAACACTGGGACCTCTGGGATCACTTGGAACACAGGGAATTCCTGGAACACTGGGAACATTGGGAACTCTGGGAACACTGGGAACTCTGGGATCACTTGGAACACAGGGAACTCTGGGAACACTGGGAACGCTGGGAACACTGGGATCACTGGGTACACTGGGAACACTTGGAACGCTGGGAACACTGGGAATTCTGGGAACACTGGGAACTCTGAGATCACCTGAAACACAGGGAATTCTGGGAACTCTGGGAACACTGGGATCACTGGGAACACTGGGAACTCTGGGAACACTGGGAATTCTGGGAACACTGGGAACACTGGGAACACTGGGACCTCTGGGATCACTTGGAACACAGGGAATTCTTGGAACACTGGGGACATTGGGAACTCTGGGAACACTGGGAACTCTGGGATCACTTGGAACACAGGGAATTCTGGGAACACTGGGAACTCTGGGAACGCTGGGAACACTGAGAACTCTGGGAACACTGGGAACTCTGGGAGCACTGGGAACACTGGGAACTCTGGGAACGCTGGGAACACTGAGAACTCTGGGAACACTAGGAACTCTGGAAACACTGGGAACACTGGGAACTCTGGGAACGCTGGGAACACTGGAAACGCTGGGAACACTGGAAACGCTGGGAACACTGGGAACTCTGGGAACGCTGGGAACACTGGGAACTCTGGGAACACTGGGAACACTGGGATCACTGGGAACTCTGGGAACACTGGGAACTCTGGGATCACTTGGAACACAGGGAATTCTGGGAACACTGGGAACACTGGGAACACTGGGATCACTGGGAACACTGGGAACACTTGGAATGCTGGGAACACTGGGAACTCTGGGAACACTGGGAATGCTGGGAACGCTGGGAACACTGAGATCACTGGGAACACTTGGAACGCTGGGAACACTGGGAACTCTGGGAACACTGGGAACTCTGAGATCACCTGAAACACAGGGAATTCTGGGAACTCTGGGAACACTGGGATCACTGGGAACTCTGGGAACTCTGGGATTACTGGGAACGCTGGGAACACTGGGATCACTGGGTACACTGGGAACACTTGGAACGCTGGGAACACTGGGAACTCTGGGAACACTGGGAACTCTGAGATCACCTGAAACACAGGGAATTCTGGGAACTCTGGGAACAATGGGATCACTGGGAACACTGGGAACTCTGGGAACACTGGGAATTCTGGGAACACTCGGAACACTGGGAACACTGGGACCTCTGGGATCACTTGGAACACAGGGAATTCCTGGAACACTGGGAACATTGGGAACTCTGGGAACACTGGGAACTCTGGGATCACTTGGAACACAGGGAACTCTGGGAACTCTGGGAACACTGGGAACGCTGGGAACGCTGGGAACACTGGGATCACTGGGTACACTGGGAACACTTGGAACGCTGGGAACTTTGGGAACTCTGGGAACACAGGGAATTCTGGGAACTCTGGGAACACTGGGATCACTGGGAACACTGGGAACTCTGGGAACACTGGGAACTCTGGGATCACTTGGAACACAGGGAATTCTGGGAACACTGGGAACTTTGAGAACTCTGGGAACACTGGGAACTCTGGGAACGCTGGGAACACTGAGAACTCTGGGAACACTTGTAACACTGGGAACACTGGGAACGCTGGGAACACTGGGAACTCTGGGAATGCTGGGAACACTGGGAACTCTGGGAACTTTGGGAACTCTGGGAACACTGGGAACTCTGGGAACTCAGGAAGCTCTACAAAGTGTGGGAAAAGTGGGAAGTGTGGGGTCTCCGTACCTGCAGGCAGCACCAGTGATTGAACTCCAGCTCGTCCAGCAGGTACTCCGGTCTGATGTGGTCTAGGTGGGCTCCCTGGACCCTAGTGAGAGGAAGACCGGATCAACTAGCATCACTTCCATCCAGGATTCTAGTCCTGACCTGTGCAGCATTACCACAGCTGCAGGTCACAGACCCGAGCCGTCTGACGAGGACTGCTGTCCTCACGCTACACCCAGGAACCGCTGTCCCGGACTGCCCAGGAACCTGATCAGAACCGCTGGATCAGGACACAGCTGGACTTGCTCTAAACCTGAAGCTGAACTGGTGCAACGTTTACACAGAACTGAACCGGGATCAGGACTTTTAGGGACCGACAGACCTGGTCCAAGCCAGAACACTTTCTTAATACTAACAGAAAGTCGTCCAAGACCTGGACAAGTCCGTGGACAGAAAGTCTTCCGGCGTGAGATGAACATGATGCCGTGCAGAGACTTCTGTCGCTGGACCATCAGGACCCGGTCCGTCCTCTTCATGGCCTGGATCTCCTGGTCTGGGCTCAGTAGGTCTGGACCATGTGGACTAAAAATTTGTGTCCACATGGAAGGTCTGGATCAAGACAACGGTGACTACAGATGTGGAGGTGAGAGGGAACAGAAGCTGCAGGGCTGCTGCCTCTGCTGGGATGAGTTACGCAGCAGGAGGAGGAGGAGGAGGAGAACTGCAGGGCTGCTGCCTCTGCTGGGATGAGTTACGCAGCAGGAGGAGGAGTAGGAGGAGGAGGAGAACTGCAGGGCTGCTGCCTCTGCTGGGATGAGTTACGCAGCAGGAGGAGGAGGAGGAGGAGGAAGATGAGGAGGAGGAGGAGAACTGCAGGGCTGCTGCCTCTGCTGGGATGAGTTACGCAGCAGGAGGAGGAGGAGGAGGAGGAGGAGGAGAACTGCAGGGCTGCTGCCTCTGCTGGGATGAGTTACGCAGCAGGAGGAGGAGGAGGAGGAGGAGGAGGAGGAGGAGGAGAACTGCAGGGCTGCTGCCTCTGCTGGGATGAGTTACGCAGCAGGAGGAGGAGGAGGAGGAGGAGGAGGAGGAGAACTGCAGGGCTGCTGCCTCTGCTGGGATGAGTTACGCAGCAGGAGGAGGAGGAGGAGGAGGAGGAGGAGAAGGAGAAGGAGAACTGCAGGGCTGCTGCCTCTGCTGGGATGAGTTACGCAGCAGGAGGAGGAGGAGGAGGAGGAGGAGGAGAAGGAGGAGGAGGACTGCAGGGCTGCTGCCTCTGCTGGGATGAGTTACGCAGCAGGAGAAGGAGGAGGAGGAGGAGGAGAACTGCAGGGCTGCTGCCTCTGCTGGGATGAGTTACGCAGCAGGAGGAGGAGGAGGAGGAGGAGGAGAACTGCAGGGCTGCTGCCTCTGCTGGGATGAGTTACGCAGCAGGAGGAGGAGGAGGAGGAGGAGGAGGAGGAGAACTGCAGGGCTGCTGCCTCCGCTGGGATGAGTTACGCAGCAGCAGGAGGAGGAGGAGGAGGAGGAGGAGAACTGCAGGGCTGCTGCCTCTGCTGGGATGAGTTACGCAGCAGGAGGAGGAGGAGGAGGAGGAGGAGGAGAACTGCAGGGCTGCTGCCTCTGCTGGGATGAGTTACGCAGCAGGAGAAGGAGGAGGAGGAGGAGGAGGAGGACTGCAGGGCTGCTGCCTCTTCTGGGATGAGTTACGCAGCAGGAGGAGGAGGAGGAGGAGGAGGAGGAGGAGAACTGCAGGGCTGCTGCCTCTGCTGGGATGAGTTACGCAGCAGGAGGAGGAGGAGGAGGGAGGAGGAGGAGGAGAACTGCAGGGCTGCTGCCTCTGCTGGGATGAGTTACGCAGCAGGAGGAGGAGGAGGAGGAGGAGAACTGCAGGGCTGCTGCCTCTGCTGGGATGAGTTACGCAGCAGGAGGAGGAGGAGGAGGAGGAGGAGGAGGAGGAGAACTGCAGGGCTGCTGCCTCTGCTGGGATGAGTTACGCAGCAGGAGGAGGAGGAGGGAGGAGGAGGAGGAGGAGAACTGCAGGGCTGCTGCCTCTGCTGGGATGAGTTACGCAGCAGGAGGAGGAGGAGGAGGAGGAGGAGGAGGAGAACTGCAGGGCTGCTGCCTCTGCTGGGATGAGTTACGCAGCAGGAGGAGGAGGAGGAGGAGGAGAACTGCAGGGCTGCTGCCTCTGCTGGGATGAGTTACGCAGCAGGAGGAGGAGGAGGAGGAGGAGGAGGAGGAGGACTGCAGGGCTGCTGCCTCTGCTGGGATGAGTTACGCAGCAGGAGGAGGAGGAGGAGGAGGAGGAGGAGGAGAACTGCAGGGCTGCTGCCTCTGCTGGGATGAGTTACACAGCAGG
>JALJCO010012626.1:172500-190695 GCA_023101725.1 Atherinomorus stipes
GAGTTACGCAGCAGGAGGAGGAGGAGGAGGAGGAGGAGGAGAACTGCAGGGCTGCTGCCTCTGCTGGGATGAGTTACGCAGCAGGAGGAGGAGGAGGAGGAGGAGGAGAACTGCAGGGCTGCTGCCTCTGCTGGGATGAGTTACGCAGCAGGAGGAGGAGGAGGAGGAGGAGGAGGAGGAGGAGGAGGAGAACTGCAGGGCTGCTGCCTCTGCTGGGATGAGTTACGCAGCAGGAGGAGGAGGAGGAAGAGGAGGAGGAGGAGAACTGCAGGGCTGCTGCCTCTGCTGGGATGAGTTACGCAGCAGGAGGAGGAGGAGGAGGAGGAGGAGGAGGAGGAGAACTGCAGGGCTGCTGCCTCTGCTGGGATGAGTTACGCAGCAGGAGGAGGGAGGAGGAAGAGGAGGAGGAGGAGAACTGCAGGGCTGCTGCCTCTGCTGGGATGAGTTACGCAGCAGGAGGAGGAGGAGGAGGAGGAGGAGGAGGAGAACTGCAGGGCTGCTGCTCTGCTGGGATGAGTTACGCAGCAGGAGGAGGAGGAGGAGGAGGAGGAGGAGGAGAACTGCAGGGCTGCTGCCTCTGCTGGGATGAGTTACGCAGCAGGAGGAGAAGGATGAGGAGGAGGAGGAGGAGGAGGAGAACTGCAGGGCTGCTGCCTCTGCTGGGATGAGTTACGCAGCAGGAGGAGAAGGATGAGGAGGAGGAGGAGAACTGCAGGGCTGCTGCCTCTGCTGGGATGAGTTACGCAGCAGGAGGAGGAGGAGGAGGGAGGAGGAGGAGGAGGAGGAGAACTGCAGGGCTGCTGCCTCTGCTGGGATGAGTTACGCAGCAGGAGGAGGAGGAGGAGGAGGAGGAGGAGGACTGCAGGGCTGCTGCCTCTGCTGGGATGAGTTACGCAGCAGGAGGAGGAGGAGGAGGAGGAGGAGGAGGAGGAGAACTGCAGGGCTGCTGCCTCTGCTGGGATGAGTTACGCAGCAGGAGGAGGAGGAGGAGGAGGAGGAGGAGAACTGCAGGGCTGCTGCCTCTGCTGGGATGAGTTACGCAGCAGGAGGAGGAGGAGGAGGGAGGAGGAGGAGGAGGAGAACTGCAGGGCTGCTGCCTCTGCTGGGATGAGTTACGCAGCAGGAGGAGGAGGAGGAGGAGGAGAACTGCAGGGCTGCTGCCTCTGCTGGGATGAGTTACGCAGCAGGAGGAGGAGGAGGAGGAGGGAGGAGGGAGGAGAACTGCAGGGCTGCTGCCTCTGCTGGGATGAGTTACGCAGCAGGAGGAGGAGGAGGAGGAGGAGGAGGAGGAGAACTGCAGGGCTGCTGCCTCTGCTGGGATGAGTTACGCAGCAGGAGGAGAAGGAGGAGGAGGAGGAGGAGGAGAACTGCAGGGCTGCTGCCTCTGCTGGGATGAGTTACGCAGCAGGAGGAGAAGGAGGAGGAGGAGGAGGAGGAGGAGGAGAACTGCAGGGCTGCTGCCTCTGCTGGGATGAGTTACGCAGCAGGAGGAGGAGGAGGAGGAGGAGGACTGCAGGGCTGCTGCCTCTGCTGGGATGAGTTACGCAGCAGGAGGAGGAGGAGGAGGAGGAGGAGGAGGAGAACTGCACGGCTGCTGCCTCTGCTGGGATGAGTTACGCAGCAGCAGCAGCAGCAGGAGGAGGAGGAGGAGGAGAACTGCAGGGCTGCTGCCTCTGCTGGGATGAGTTACGCAGCAGGAGGAGGAGGAGGAGGAGGAGGAGAACTGCAGGGCTGCTGCCTCTGCTGGGATGAGTTACGCAGCAGGAGGAGGAGGAGGAGGAGAACTGCAGGGCTGCTGCCTCTGCTGGGATGAGTTACGCAGCAGGAGGAGGAGGAGGAGGAGGAGGAGGAGGAGAACTGCAGGGCTGCTGCCTCTGCTGGGATGAGTTACGCAGCAGCAGGAGGAGGAGGAGGAGGAGGAGGAGAACTGCAGGGCTGCTGCCTCTGCTGGGATGAGTTACGCAGCAGGAGGAGGAGGAGGAGGAGGAGGAGGAGGAGGAGAACTGCAGGGCTGCTGCCTCTGCTGGGATGAGTTACGCAGCAGGAGGAGGAGGAGGAGGAGGAGGAGGAGGAGGAGAACTGCAGGGCTGCTGCCTCTGCTGGGATGAGTTACGCAGCAGGAGGAGGAGGAGGAAGAGGAGGAGGAGGAGAACTGCAGGGCTGCTGCCTCTGCTGGGATGAGTTACGCAGCAGGAGGAGGAGGAGGAGGAGGAGGAGGAGGAGGAGAACTGCAGGGCTGCTGCCTCTGCTGGGATGAGTTACGCAGCAGGAGGAGGAGGAGGAGGAGGAGGAGGAGGAGAACTGCAGGGCTGCTGCCTCTGCTGGGATGAGTTACGCAGCAGGAGGAGGAGGAGGAGAACTGCAGGGCTGCTGTCTCTGCTGGGATGAGTTACGCAGCAGGAGGAGGAGTAGGAGGAGGAGGAGGCGTCTCCAGCTGTGAACCTGCTCCAGGAGGAGGCGTCTCCAGCAGGAGCAGCGGGCTTACCTGAGGAAGGCCAGCACGGCCTGGTGCTGCTGCAGCAGCTGCTGCGTCCTCTGGCTGACGTCACTGGAGAAGGTCCTGCAGAGACGGATCCCAGGAATCCGCCTGCCAGCCAGATGATGCAGCATCTCCAGCACAGACCTGCATCACAGACGTGATTCAGACCTGCAGCTCTACACCTGGAAACATCCTGGAAACATTCCCCACCCCAACGCTGGACTCTTCAGTCCTGGATGAGCGATCAGGCAGCAGCATCTTTTTCTGGAGGAATCTCCTCCACCTGCAGTTTACCTCCCGCGGTATCGTGGTGGTTTACCTCCCGCGCTTTCGTGATATCGTGATGGTTTACCTCCCGCGGTATCGTGATATCGTGGCGGTTTACCTCCCGCGGTATCGTGGTGGTTTACCTCCCGCGCTTTTGTGATATCGTGATGGTTTACCTCCCGCGGTATCGTGATATCGTGGTGGTTTACCTCCCGCGCTTTTGTGATATCGTGATGGTTTACCTCCCGCGGTATCGTGATATCGTGGTGGTTTACCTCCCGCGGTATCGTGGCGGTTTACCTCCCGCGGTATCGTGGTGGTTTACCTACCGCGCTTTCGTGATATCGTGATGGTTTACCTCCCGCGGTATCGTGATATCGTGGCGGTTTACCTCCCGCGGTATCGTGGTGGTTTACCTACCGCGCTTTCGTGATATCGTGGTGGTTTACCTCCCGCGGTATCGTGGCGGTTTACCTCCCGCGGTATCGTGGTGGTTTACCTACCGCGCTTTCGTGATATCGTGATGGTTTACCTCCCGCGGTATCGTGATATCGTGGCGGTTTACCTCCCGCGGTATCGTGGTGGTTTACCTCCCGCGGTATCGTGATATCGGGGCGGTTTACCTCCCGCGGTATCGTGGTGGTTTACCTACCGCGCTTTCGTGATATCGTGGTGGTTTACCTCCCGCGGTATCGTGGCGGTTTACCTCCCGCGGTATCGTGGTGGTTTACCTACCGCGCTTTCGTGATATCGTGATGGTTTACCTCCCGCGGTATCGTGATATCGTGGCGGTTTACCTCCCGCGGTATCGTGGTGGTTTACCTCCCGCGCTTTCGTGATATCGTGATGGTTTACCTCCCGCAGTATCGTGGCGGTTTACCTCCCGCGGTATCGTGATATCGTGGTGGTTTACCTCCCGTGGTATCGTGATATCGTGGCGGTTTACCTCCCGCGGTATCGTGGTGGTTTACCTCCCGCGGTATCGTGATATCGTGGCGGTTTACCTCCCGCGGTATCGTGATATCGTGGCGGTTTACCTCCCGTGGTATCGTGGCGGTTTACCTCCCGCGGTATCGTGGTGGTTTACCTCCCGCGCTTTCGTGATATCGTGATGGTTTACCTCCCGCAGTATCGTGGCGGTTTACCTCCCGCGTATCGCGGATATCGTGGTGGTTTACCTCCCGCGGTATCGTGATATCGCGGGCGGTTTACCTCCCGCGGTATCGTGGTGGTTTACCTCCCGCGGTATCGTGATATCGTGGTGGTTTACCTCCCGCGGTATCGTGGCGGTTTACCTCCCGCGGTATCGCGGTGGTTTACCTCCCGCGCAGTATCGTGGCGGTTTACCTCCCCGCGGTATCGGGGCGGTTTACCTCCCGCGGTATCGTGGTGGTTTACCTCCCGCGCTTTCGTGATATCGTGGTGGTTTACCTCCCGCGTATCGTGGCGGTTTACCTCCCGCGGTATCGTGGTGGTTTACCTCCCGCGGTATCGTGGCGGTTTACCTCCCGCGGTATCGTGGTGGTTTACCTCCCGCGCTTTCGTGATATCGTGGTGGTTTACCTCCCGCGGTATCGTGGCGGTTTACCTCCCGCGGTATCGTGGTGGTTTACCTCCCGCGGTATCGTGGCGGTTTACCTCCCGCGGTATCGTGGCGGTTTACCTCCCGCGGTATCGTGGTGGTTTACCTCCCGCGGTATCGTGATATCGTGGCGGTTTACCTCCCGCGGTATCGTGGGTGGTTTACCTCCCCGCGCTTGCGGATATTGTGATGGTTTACCTCCCGCGGTATCGTGATATCGTGGTGGTTTACCTCCCACGGTATCGTGGTGGTTTACCTTCCGCTGTATCGGGGTGGTTTACCTCCCGCGTATCGCGGATATCGCGGGCGTGTTTACCTCCCGCGGTATCGGGGTGGTTTACCTCCCGCGGTATCGTGGTGGTTTACCTCCCGCGTTTTCGTGATATTGTGATGGTTTACCTCCCGCGGTATCGTGATATCGTGGTGGTTTACCTCCCGCGGTATCGTGGTGGTTTACCTCCCGCGGTATCGTGATATCGTGGCGGTTTACCTCCCGCGGTATCGTGGTGGTTTACCTCCCGCGGTATCGTGATATCGTGGCGGTTTACCTCCCGCGGTATCGTGGTGGTTTACCTCCCGCTGTATCGTGGTGGTTTACCTCCCGCGGTATCGTGATATCGTGGCGGTTTACCTCCCGCGGTATCGTGGTGGTTTACCTCCCGCGGTATCGTGATATCGTGGCGGTTTACCTCCCGCGGTATCGTGGTGGTTTACCTCCCGCGGTATCGTGATATCGTGGCGGTTTACCTCCCGCGGTATCGTGGTGGTTTACCTCCCGCGGTATCGTGGTGGTTTACCTCCCGCTGTATCGTGGTGGTTTACCTCCCGCGGTATCGTGATATCGTGGCGGTTTACCTCCCGCGGTATCGTGGTGGTTTACCTCCCGCGGTATCGTGATATCGTGGCGGTTTACCTCCCGCGGTATCGTGGTGGTTTACCTCCCGCGGTATCGTGGTGGTTTACCTCCCGCTGTATCGTGGTGGTTTACCTCCCGCGGTATCGTGATATCGTGGCGGTTTACCTCCCGCGGTATCGTGGTGGTTTACCTCCCGCGGTATCGTGATATCGTGGCGGTAAACCTCCAGACGGCTGCTTCGACCCACCTTGTGTCCCGGTTCTGACTGACCCCAGGAACCCGTCCACCTGACTGGTGGGTCTGGATGTGAGACACCACTCTGAGGAGGAAGAAGACGTAAACATTTGAAAACGAGTCTCAGACATCGCCGTCCTGCACGTCTCTGTCCTGGGTGTTCGACCTTCTGAGCGTGTGCGGGACGGTGATGGGATGTGGCCCCCCCGGCCATCCAAACAGGCTGAACCAGCTCTCCACAGCCAGTAAGACCCTCTGGGAATACAGTCCTTCCTCTGTGGTGGTGGGGGGGAACTCTGGGACGCCGGGGCTCGTGGACACGTCCCTTCTGGAGGGGACAAATGTGTCCCTGCTGGCTGGCTCGCTGTCGCCGTCTGTGAAAGAGTCTGGGAAGGGACAAACGCTGCAGATCTGCACTGAAGGAAACTTTAGTTTGCCTACAGCGAAGTCAAACTCCATAAAAAGAACCGATATTCAGGCATGAAAGCTGGAGTACACGGCCAAAGTACATCCACCACTGATTTCAAAGAATTCAAAATATCATTAAAAGAATATTTATCAAATGTAGAGGTTTTTATTTAAAACATAGCTGTTTATAGAAGCTGGTTATGGATATAGATATATGTGGATATGTCTACATATAAAATATATATATATATATATATATATATATATACATATACGTGTGTGTGTGTGGGTGGGTTTGGGCGCACGTGTGTGTATGTGTGTGCATGTATGTGTATCTATAGATTTGTATATATATATATATATATATATATATATATATATATATATATATATATATATATATATATATATATATATATATATATATATATATACACATATAAATATATATATATATATATATATATATATATATATATACATATAAATATATATATATATATATATATATATATATATATGTGGTGATAGATAGATAGATCTATCACATATACCGGCCAGTATATGTGTGTGTATACGTGTATTTGTATAGATTTGTGTTATAAGTGTTATAGTAAAGTGTACATTAGAAAATATGTGTATTATAGAAAACTGTTTATATGATAGGATGTATAATGTTACGGTTGAAGTATGTGTATGAACATGAATGTACATGTAAATATGGTATATGTGTGAATGTTAAGAAGAATGTAACAGCAACGACAAAGGTAAAATGATCGGGATAGATTACATGGTTCTGTGACTGTGAGGGAGCACGTCGTCGTCCTGACTTGCTGTGTCATAAACTAAACTAAAAACCGACGCTGACGTACAGGAGCAAGCCTCCTCTTCCTCACCAGAGTTCCTGATCACTGAGCTGCTGTGATCAAATGACGATGATGATGATGGTGATGTCCGGCCGGACGCAGGACTCTGCGTACCACGGCGCTGGAGCGTAGCCTCCACGGCCGCGGCGCCTTGGTGGACATCAGAGATCAGAGGTTAGTGGACGGAGCCCTCAGCTCCACGGGGGTCAGTGGTGTCCAGTTACCCGTCTGGAGGACGACGTGCTGGTCGGACTGGTGCAGCGCCAGGTAGGGCCAGAGCGTCAGGACGCAGCGGTCAGCCGCCGCACACACCTGCACCGCCACCCTGAGGAGGACCGAGGATCACGTTTACACGGGTTCATCCAGCTGCCAGAGCTCCCTCCTCACATTTACTCCGTTTTAGGGTTGGGCATCGTTTGAATGTAACGATTCCGGCTACGATTCGATTCCCTTCTTTCAATTCTGGTTCCAAACGATTTTCGATTCCGATTCTTTTGAAGGATAACTCTCTTTTTATACGTGCATTTCCTCACCCGTAAAGTTTCTGCATCACTTTGAGTCCTTGGGAAGATATTACGTTGAGTCGCCCTTCGGTGCACGTCCGGTAAAATGGGAGAGACGGGGCAGAGACGGGGCAGAGACGGGGCAGAGACGGGACAGAGACGGGACAGAGACGGGACAGAGACGGGGCAGAGACGGGGCAGAGACGGGACAGAGACGGGGCAGAGACGGGGCAGAGACGGGACAGAGACGGGGCAGAGTTGGGGCAGAGACGGGACAGAGACAGTGCAGAGACGGGACAGAGACGGGGCAGAGACGGGACAGAGACGGGACAGAGACGGGGCAGAGACGGGACAGAGACGGGGCAGAGACAGGGCAGTCATAATATCAGACATTATCTGAGCAAAACTGCTTCATTTCATCAATACTTTAAGTAGAATGAAGGAACGGAGGAGTACTATTGTCCTGTGAGTTCAGAGTTTCTCTTTTGTGTTTTTGTTGTCTGGGTAGCAGCTGCTCTTCTCAGCTGTACTACAGAAGCAACAAAACAACAACAACAAAAAGAAAAGAAAAGAAAAAAAAAGAGTGAGAAAATTTCCCTTCTGGGATCAATAAAGTATTTTTCATCTCATTTTTCATTTTATTTCATCATGAACACTCGGCCCCGAAGTGTGTAGAACACCCTGATCACTAACGGAAAGACAAATCTGAACTCACAGGACAATAAAACTCGTTCGTTCATTCTGTCTAAAGAATTGGTGAAATGAAGGAGTTTTACTGTAGATAATGTCTAATATAGCGGCTGCCCTGTCTGCCGTTATGCTGGAGGAACACCGACGGGCGACTCAGCGTAATATCTTCTGAAGGACTCAACGTGATGCAGAAACTTTACTGGTGAGTAAATGCACGTTTAAACTCCTACAAATAAGGTCAAGGTTGAAAAAAAAGAAACTTATCCTTTATGGGGCAGGGTAAAATAAAGTTTACTTTTTTATGTGGACAACTAAATCAAATAACAGACATGGACAACAAAATAGTCAATTACAGCTCTATGTATGTTCTTACCAAAGGCATTTAATTGCATTTCAAATAAAAAAAAAAAAAAGAAATGTAGAAAAAGATTTAAAAATGATCCCTGATTTAACTGATTAAAGTTCACCATTTTAAGAACTTTAACTGTTAAAATGTCTGTTTTCTAATTAAGAGTCTACTACATGTTACAGAACTTTAAATGAAATGTTTCTGTCCACATTCTTCACTTAGAGACATAATATCTGTTGATCAGTTGCAGCTTTGAGTTTTATTTTCAGTCCAGTTCATGGAGCAGAGGCGAACATCTCCTGCAGCCTCCAGTGTGTTCTGAGACGGGGGAGGGGCCAGGGGAGGGGCCGCGGCAGCGCGCAACTAAACGTTCTTCCATGTCGGTCTCAAAAGTCTCCAATAAGACCAGAATGTGTCACTCGCGGTTTTATTTAAACAAAGTTATCAGAAGGTCTGAAAACTCGCTAAATATTAGCAACAAAGTCGGCGAGTTGTGCCGTGTGCGTCAACGTAACCAGGTGTACCAGAAACTCGGTACCGACAAATGTTCCGCTTCCGGTGGATTCTATGGTGTTCGACGGGCTGGGCATGAAAAAAAGGAACCAAAATTTTAACATTTGAACAATTCCGGGAGAATCGGAGAGTTAGTCCCCGTTCCCATCGATGCTCGATTCATAATGCCCAACCCTACTCCTTTTATATCAAACATGCAGTAAACATGATCATGCATGTGGTAAACATGATCATACATGTGGTAAACATGATCATGCATGTGGTAAACATGATCATGCATGTGGTAAACATGATCATGCATGTGGTAAACATGATCATGCATGTGGTAAACATGATCATACATGTGGTAAACATGATCATGCATGTGGTAAACATGATCATGCATGTGGTGAACATGATCATACATGTGGTGAACATGATCATACATGTGGTAAACATGATCATACATGTGGTTAACATGATCATGCATGTGGTAAACACGATCATGCATGTGGTTAACACGATCATGCATGTGGTAAACACGATCATGCATGTGGTAAACACGATCATGCATGTGGTAAACACGATCATGCATGTGGTTAACACGATCATGCATGTGGTAAACACGATCATACATGTGGTAAACACGATCATACATGTGGTAAACACGATCATGCATGTGGTAAACACGATCATGCATGTGGTAAACACGATCATGCATGTGGTAAACATAATCATGCATGTGGTAAACATGATCATGCATGTGGTAAACACGATCATGCATGTGGTAAACATGATCATGCATGTGGTAAACATAATCATGCATGTGGTAAACATGATCATGCATGTGGTAAACATGATCATACATGTGGTGAACATGATCATACATGTGGTAAACATGATCATGCATGTGGTAAACATGATCATGCATGTGGTAAACATGATCATGCATGTGGTAAACATGATCATACATGTGGTAAACATGATCATACATGTGGTAAACATGATCATACATGTGGTGAACATGATCATACATGTGGTGAACATGATCATACATGTGGTAAACATGATCATACATGTGGTAAACATGATCATACATGTGGTGAACATGATCATACATGTGGTAAACATGATCATGCATGTGGTAAACATGATCATGCATGTGGTAAACATGATCATGCATGTGGTAAACATGATCATGCATGTGGTAAACATGATCATACATGTGGTAAACATGATCATGCATGTGGTAAACATGATCATGCATGTGGTGAACATGATCATACATGTGGTGAACATGATCATACATGTGGTAAACATGATCATACATGTGGTTAACATGATCATGCATGTGGTAAACACGATCATGCATGTGGTTAACACGATCATGCATGTGGTAAACACGATCATGCATGTGGTAAACACGATCATGCATGTGGTAAACACGATCATGCATGTGGTTAACACGATCATGCATGTGGTAAACACGATCATACATGTGGTAAACACGATCATACATGTGGTAAACACGATCATGCATGTGGTAAACACGATCATGCATGTGGTAAACACGATCATGCATGTGGTAAACATAATCATGCATGTGGTAAATATGATCATGCATGTGGTAAACACGATCATGCATGTGGTAAACATGATCATGCATGTGGTAAACATGATCATACATGTGGTGAACATGATCATACATGTGGTAAACATGATCATACATGTGGTGAACATGATAATGCATGTGGTAAACATGATCATGCATGTGGTAAACATGATCATACAGGTGGTAAACATGATCATGGATGTGGTAAACATGATCATGCATTTGTGGTAAACATGATCATACATGTGGTAAACATGATCATGCATGTGGTAAACATGATCATGCATGTGGTAAACATGATCATACATGTGGTGAACATGATCATACATGTGGTAAACATGATCATGCATGTGGTAAACATGATCATGCATGTGGTAAACATGATCATGCATGTGGTAAACATGCATGTGGTAAACATGCATGTGGTAAACATGCATGTGGTAAACATGCATGTGGTAAACATGATCATGCATGTGGTAAACATGATCATACATGTGGTGAACATGATCATACATGTGGTAAACATGATCATGCATGTGGTAAACATGATCATGCATGTGGTAAACATGATCATACATGTGGTAAACATGATCATGCATGTGGTAAACATGATCATACATGTGGTAAACATGATCATGCATGTGGTAAACATGATCATGCATGTGGTAAACATGATCATACATGTGGTGAACATGATCATACATGTGGTAAACATGATCATACATGTGGTGAACATGATAATGCATGTGGTAAACATGATCATGCATGTGGTAAACATGATCATACAGGTGGTAAACATGATCATGCATGTGGTAAACATGATCATGCATGTGGTAAACATGATCATACATGTGGTAAACATGATCATGCATGTGGTAAACATGATCATGCATGTGGTAAACATGATCATACATGTGGTGAACATGATCATACATGTGGTAAACATGATCATGCATGTGGTAAACATGATCATGCATGTGGTAAACATGATCATGCATGTGGTAAACATGCATGTGGTAAACATGCATGTGGTAAACATGCATGTGGTAAACATGATCATGCATGTGGTAAACATGATCATACATGTGGTGAACATGATCATACATGTGGTAAACATGATCATGCATGTGGTAAACATGATCATACATGTGGTAAACATGATCATGCATGTGGTAAACATGATCATGCATGTGGTGAACATGATCATGCATGTGGTGAACATGATCATACATGTGGTGAACATGATCATGCATGTGGTAAACATGATCATGCATGTGGTAAACATGATCATGCATGTGGTAAATATGATCATACATGTGGTAAACATGATCATGCATGTGGTAAACATGATCATGCATGTGGTAAACATGATCATGCATGTGGTAAACATGATCATGCATGTGGTGAACATGATCATACATGTGGTGAACATGATCATACATGTGGTAAACATGATCATACATGTGGTTAACATGATCATGCATGTGGTAAACACGATCATGCATGTGGTTAACACGATCATGCATGTGGTAAACACGATCATGCATGTGGTAAACACGATCATGCATGTGGTAAACACGATCATGCATGTGGTTAACACGATCATGCATGTGGTAAACACGATCATACATGTGGTAAACACGATCATACATGTGGTAAACACGATCATGCATGTGGTAAACACGATCATGCATGTGGTAAACACGATCATGCATGTGGTAAACATAATCATGCATGTGGTAAACATGATCATGCATGTGGTAAACACGATCATGCATGTGGTAAACATGATCATGCATGTGGTAAACATAATCATGCATGTGGTAAACATGATCATGCATGTGGTAAACATGATCATACATGTGGTGAACATGATCATACATGTGGTAAACATGATCATGCATGTGGTAAACATGATCATGCATGTGGTAAACATGATCATACATGTGGTGAACATGATCATACATGTGGTAAACATGATCATGCATGTGGTAAACATGATCATACATGTGGTAAACATGATCATGCATGTGGTAAACATGATCATACATGTGGTAAACATGATCATGCATGTGGTAAACATGATCATGCATGTGGTAAACATGATCATGCATGTGGTAAACATGATCATACATGTGGTGAACATGATCATACATGTGGTAAACATGATCATACATGTGGTGAACATGATAATGCATGTGGTAAACATGATCATGCATGTGGTAAACATGATCATACAGGTGGTAAACATGATCATGCATGTGGTAAACATGATCATGCATGTGGTGAACATGATCATACATGTGGTGAACATGATAATGCATGTGGTAAACATGATCATGCATGTGGTAAACATGATCATACAGGTGGTAAACATGATCATGCATGTGGTAAACATGATCATGCATGTGGTAAACATGATACATACATGTGGTAAACATGATCATGCATGTGGTAAACATGATCATATGTGGTGAACATGATCATACATGTGGTAAAAACATGATCATACCATGTGGTAAACATGATCATACATGTGGTAAACATGATCATGCATGTGGTAAACATGATCATGCATGTGGTAAACATGATCATACATGTGGTAAACATGATCATGCATGTGGTAAACATGATCATGCATGTGGTAAACATGATCATGCATGTGGTGAACATGATCATACATGTGGTAAACATGATCATACATGTGGTAAACATGATAGAAAAATGCATGTGGTAAACATGATCATGCATGTGGTAAACATGATCATACATGTGGTAAACATGATCATGCATGTGGTAAACATGATCATACATGTGGTAAACATGATCATACATGGTAAACATGATCATGCATGTGGTAAACATGATCATGCATGTGGTGAACATGATCATGCATGTGGTGAACATGATCATACATGTGGTGAACATGATCATGCATGTGGTAAACATGATCATGCATGTGGTAAACATGATCATGCATGTGGTAAACATGATCATGCATGTGGTAAACATGATCATACATGTGGTAAACATGATCATGCATGTGGTAAACATGATCATGCATGTGGTAAACATGATCATGCATGTGGTAAACATGATCATGCATGTGGTGAACATGATCATACATGTGGTGAACATGATCATACATGTGGTAAACATGATCATACATGTGGTTAACATGATCATGCATGTGGTAAACACGATCATGCATGTGGTTAACACGATCATGCATGTGGTAAACACGATCATGCATGTGGTAAACACGATCATGCATGTGGTAAACACGATCATGCATGTGGTTAACACGATCATGCATGTGGTAAACACGATCATACATGTGGTAAACACGATCATACATGTGGTAAACACGATCATGCATGTGGTAAACACGATCATGCATGTGGTAAACACGATCATGCATGTGGTAAACATAATCATGCATGTGGTAAACATGATCATGCATGTGGTAAACACGATCATGCATGTGGTAAACATGATCATGCATGTGGTAAACATAATCATGCATGTGGTAAACATGATCATGCATGTGGTAAACATGATCATACATGTGGTGAACATGATCATACATGTGGTAAACATGATCATGCATGTGGTAAACATGATCATGCATGTGGTAAACATGATCATACATGTGGTGAACATGATCATACATGTGGTAAACATGATCATGCATGTGGTAAACATGATCATACATGTGGTAAACATGATCATGCATGTGGTAAACATGATCATACATGTGGTAAACATGATCATGCATGTGGTAAAACATGATCATGCATGTGGTAAACATGATCATGCATGTGGTAAACATGATCATACATGTGGTGAACATGATCATACATGTGGTAAACATGATCATACATGTGGTGAACATGATAATGCATGTGGTAAACATGATCATGCATGTGGTAAACATGATCATACAGGTGGTAAACATGATCATGCATGTGGTAAACATGATCATGCATGTGGTAAACATGATCATACATGTGGTAAACATGATCATGCATGTGGTAAACATGATCATGCATGTGGTAAACATGATCATACATGTGGTGAACATGATCATACATGTGGTAAACATGATCATGCATGTGGTAAACATGATCATGCATGTGGTAAACATGCATGTGGTAAACATGCATGTGGTAAACATGATCATGCATGTGGTAAACATGATCATACATGTGGTGAACATGATCATACATGTGGTAAACATGATCATGCATGTGGTAAACATGATCATGCATGTGGTAAACATGATCATACATGTGGTAAACATGATCATGCATGTGGTAAACATGATCATACAAACATGTGGTAAACATGATCATGCATGTGGTAAACATGATCATGCATGTGGTAAACATGATCATGCATGTGGTGAACATGATCATACATGTGGTAAACATGATCATACATGTGGTGAACATGATAATGCATGTGGTAAACATGATCATGCATGTGGTAAACATGATCATACAGGTGGTAAACATGATCATGCATGTGGTAAACATGATCATGCATGTGGTAAACATGATCATACATGTGGTAAACATGATCATGCATGTGGTAAACATGATCATGCATGTGGTAAACATGATCATGCATGTGGTGAACATGATCATACATGTGGTAAACATGATCATGCATGTGGTAAACATGATCATGCATGTGGTAAACATGATCATGCATGTGGTAAACATGATCATACATGTGGTAAACATGATCATGCATGTGGTAAACATGATCATACATGTGGTAAACATGATCATACATGTGGTGAACATGATCATACATGTGGTAAACATGATCATGCATGTGGTAAACATGATCATACATGTGGTAAACATGATCATACATGTGGTAAACATGCATGTGGTTAACATGATCATGCATGTGGTAAACATGATCATACATGTGGTGAACATGATCATACATGTGGTAAACATGATCATGCATGTGGTAAACATGATCATACATGTGGTGAACATGATCATACATGTGGTTAACATGATCATGCATGTGGTAAACACGATCATACATGTGGTAAACACGATCATACTGTGGTAAACACGATCATGCTGTGGTAAACACGATCATGCATGTGGTAAACATGATCATGCATGTGGTAAACATAATCATGCATGTGGTAAACATGATCATGCATGTGGTAAACACGATCATGCATGTGGTAAACATGATCATGCATGTGGTAAACATAATCATGCATGTGGTAAACATGATCATGCATGTGGTAAACATGATCATACATGTGGTGAACATGATCATACATGTGGCAAACATGATCATGCATGTGGTAAACATGATCATGCATGTGGTAAACATGATCATACATGTGGTGAACATGATCATACATGTGGTAAACATGATCATGCATGTGGTAAACATGATCATACATGTGGTAAACATGATCATGCATGTGGTAAAACATGATCATACATGTGGTAAACATGATCATACATGTGGTAAACATGATCATGCATGTGGTAAACATGATCATGCATGTGGTAAACATGATCATACATGTGGTGAACATGATCATACATGTGGTAAACATGATCATACATGGTAAACATGATAATGCATGTGGTAAACATGATCATGCATAGTAAACATGATCATACAGGTGGTAAATATGATCATGCATGTGGTAAACATGATCATGCATGTGGTAAACATGATCATACATGTGGTAAACATGATCATGCATGTGGTAAACATGATCATACATGTGGTAAACATGATCATACATGTGGTGAACATGATCATACATGTGGTAAACATGATCATGCATGTGGTAAACATGATCATGCATGTGGTAAACATGCATGTGGTAAACATGCATGTGGTAAACATGATCATGCTATCCAACATGAACCGGGACATTTCGGTAGGTTTTCCAGGCGTTTCCCGTCTGAAGGTCAGGGCTGTGTTTATCAGCGTCTCAGAGATATTTAGCCAGTGCTGAGAACGTGTGGAACTTTCTCCGACTCTAAACTTCTCCAGTTCAAATCACCTCCTCCTCCAGATACCTCAGACAGCTCCAGAGGTTTCAAAAGGGAGGAATTGCCACTGAGGACGCTCTATTACAGTTTCCATTACACCTGGTATTGCGAAAATCTAAATATCGCAATTAAAGACACACAATGCAAGTTTTAGACCGTAAAAATCTGTGTTTTTGATGGCACCCAACATCCAATGTTCGCATTTTCAAGCCGTCACTGCCCAGCATGATGTGAGGCTCAGAAACAGCAGTATGTAGTTTCTATCGAGACGGGGCCGCTACGTTGCAGCTGACTATTGGTTGCAGCACGGCGTCGATCACTGGCAAACGGAAATGAACTAGATATGAACACCGCGGGTGTTTTGAACGTGCATCAAGGCCGGATTCGGGTCAAAGAAACACAAAGTAAAAGATTACCGGAAGAAGAGAGGAAACGTAAAGAGAGGAAGGGACAGAAATAAACAGCCAAGATAAGACCTGTCTGTTACTGGCAGGAGGGAATCACGGTACAGGTACCATGAAGATGGATGCTGGTTTAGCCGCCGATTGGGGGTCACTTGAGAAAACTGATGACCGTTCCGTTGTGTGTCTTTAAAAACCGCTAACTGAAACACCTACATTTTGAAAAAACTCTCAAATATCGCAAAAAAGTTTTCATTCTAATGAGTGGATTTTCAGACGTTTCCATAAAGCGGATTTTGCAAAAGTGTAATGGAAACAGTTTGTTAGGATTTCCAGCCATCAGCGTGACGTAGGGGGTAAAATCCACTTATTCCTGCTTGATTATGAAGTTTACGATCATTTACAAGCATCGACTGTGGAATCGGAGTGATGGGGAAGTTCTACCATCATGCCGATATGAAAAAAATCCCCTAAATCTCCGTTGCATGATCCGTAACGTACAGATGGTTTAAGTTTCTTTGTGTATGAACAACTGGCCACCAGCTGTTTCCGTTGTTTTCCACACGTGTATCAGCACGACTCGGTTATCTCGTTGCCACATGTTAATCATACGTCAGCAGGATTTAATGGTAATTTAATAATGATGAAGTGTGACGGGACAAATCCCGTTTACTGCAGCTTCTAACTGAATGTTTCTGCTCGTCAGTCGGCTCTTCAGACGGATGTTGGGTCTGACTCTGAG
Organism: Atherinomorus stipes; assembly: GCA_023101725.1. Taxonomy (NCBI): domain Eukaryota; kingdom Metazoa; phylum Chordata; class Actinopteri; order Atheriniformes; family Atherinidae; genus Atherinomorus; species Atherinomorus stipes. Next base: position 190,032 of record JALJCO010012626.1, read on the forward strand.
AAGCTGATGAATACGGTCCTGAAGCCTTTTTGTCAAACCTCGCAGAAGACAGAGACCTGTAACCATGGCAGCGGTGAGGACAGAGGGGAAGTCACCTGATGTGCATGTGGTCTGTGAAGGTGATGGTGGTGCAGACAGACAGAGGGACGGCGGAGCAGAAGGACACCTGGCAGAGCAGAGACGTTTCCTGCTGATCCCACAGAGAAAACAAGGAATTCTCAGGAATGTCGGTCATCGATCCTCCCTGAGGCTCCACTGATGACCACGACAAGTTTCAACCAATCACAACCACAGACAGACAGAGAGTTTTACACATTACACATTCTCTATATATTAATATATCACAATCCATTACATGTTTATAACTCAATTATACAAGTTTGGAGATTGTTTGACACAAAAATTGAAATCACGATCAAATCTTGAGTTAATTGTACAGCCCTACCTGAGTCTTTTTATTTTATTATTATTGTTATTTATTTGTTTATTTATTTAGGATATTTAAGATTCTTGTTCTGGACATTCAAGTGTGAAATAAAGTTGAACTGTTGCATTTGAAACTTTGTACTTGCATTATTATGATATGTAAACATTACATAAGTGGTTATTTTGGTGTCGATAAAGTCGACAATAATATTGTTAATCGTCAATATCAAGCGGGACA
>JALJCO010012628.1:0-81623 GCA_023101725.1 Atherinomorus stipes
GCGTGGCGTCATTGATGCTGCAGGCGTGGCGTCATTGATGCTGCAGGCGTGGCGTCATTGACGCTGCAGGCGTGGCGTCATTGGCGCTGCAGAGCGTGGCGTCATTGACGCACTGTCTGCAGGCGTGGCGTCATTGATGCTGCAGGCGTGGCGTCATTGATGCTGCAGGCGTGACGTCATTGATGCTGCAGGCGTGACGTCATTGCGCTCAGGCGTGGCGTCATTGATGCTGCAGGCGTGGCGTCATTGGCGCTGCAGGCGTGGCGTCATTGGCGCTGCGAGAGCGTGGCGTCATTGATGCTGCAGGCGGTGGCGTCATTGACGCTGCAGGCGTGGCGTCATTGATGCTGCAGGCGTGGCGTCATTAACGCTGCAGGCGTGGCGTCATTGCTGCTGCAGGCGTGGCGTCGTTGGCGCTGCAGGCGTGGCGTCATTGGCGCTGCAGGCGTGGCGTCATTGATGCTGCAGGCGTGACATCATTGATGCTGCGGGCGGTGGCGTCATTGATGCTGCGGGCGTGGCGTCGTTGATGCTGCAGGCGTGGCGTCATTGACGCTGCAGGCGTGGCGTCATTGGCGCTGCAGGCGTGGCGTCGTTGATGCTGCAGGCGTGGCGTCATTAACGCTGCAGGCGTGGCGTCATTGACGCTGCAGGCGTGGCGTCATTGATGCTGCAGACGTGGCGTCATTGCCTGCTGCAGGCGTGGCGTCATTGGCGCTGCAGGCGTGGCGTCATTGGCGCTGCAGGCGTGGCGTCGTTGACGCTGCAGGCGTGGCGTCATTGATGCTGCAGGCGTGGCGTCATTGGCGCTGCAGGCGTGGCGTCATTAACGCTGCAGGCGTGGCGTCATTGATGCTGCAGGCGTGGCGTCATTGATGCTGCAGGCGTGGCGTCATTGGCGCTGCAGGCGTGGCGTCATTGACGCTGCAGGCGTGGCGTCATTGATGCTGCAGGCGTGGCGTCATTGATGCTGCAGGCGTGGCGTCATTGATGCTGCAGCGTTAATGGCGTCAGGACGGTGCGTCGTTAACGTTTCCACCAGTTTCTCTCCGTTGCCTTGAACAGGCTGTGTGCTGCATGAAGCTGCAGTTCGGTGTCATGATTTTCCGCGCTGCCCTGCAGACGTAACGTCATTAACGCTGCAGGCGTGGCGTCATTCCTGGCTTGGCGTCGTTAACGCTGCAGGCGTGGCGTCATTAGCAGCTGCAGGCGTGGCGTCATTAACGCTGCAGGCGTGGCGCCATTAGCGCTGCAGGCTTAACGTCGTTCTCACGCTGCAGACGTGGCGTCATTGATACTGCGAACGCGTGTGGGCTGCAGGCGTGGCGTCATTGATGCTGCAGGCGTGGCGTCATTGTGCTGCAGGCGTGGCGTCATTGATGCTGCAGGCGTGGCGTCAGTGATGCTGCGGGCGTGGCGTCATTGGTGCTGCAGTTTTTGCGTGGCGTAATTGATACTGCAGGCGTAGCGTCAGTAATGCTGCAGGCGTGGCGTCATTGACGCTGCAGGCGTGGCGTCATTGGCGCTGCAGGCGTGGCGTCGTTCGCGCTGCAGGCGTGGCGTCATTGATGCTGCGAGCGTGGCGTCATTAATGCTGCAGGCGTGGCGTCTGATTATGCTGCAGGCGTGGCGTCATTAGCGCTGCAGGCGTGGCGTCATTAACGCTGCAGGCGTGGCGTCGTTGCGCTGCCGGCGTGGCGTCATTAATGCTGCAGGCGTGGCGTCGTTAACGCTGCCGGCGTGGCGTCATTACGCGCTGCAGGCGTGGCGCCATTAACGCTGCAGGCGTGGCGGCCGTGGCGCTGCAGGCGTGGCGTCAGTGCGCTGCAGGCGTAGCGTCATTGATGCTGCAGGCGTGGCGTCATTAACGCTGCAGGCGTGGCGTCATTAATGCTGCAGGCGTGGCGTCATTGGCGGTGCAGGCGTGGCGTCAGTGATGCTGCAGGCGTGGCGTCATTAATGCTGCAGGCGTGGCGTCATTAATGCTGCAGGCGTGGCGTCGTTGTTACTGCAGGCGTGGCGTCATTGATGCTGCAGGCGTGGCGTCATTGATGCTGCGGGCGTGGCGTCATTGATGCTGCAGGCGTGGCGTCATTAGCGCTGCAGGCGTGGCGTCATTAATGCTGCAGGCGTGGCGTCATTGGTGCTGCAGGCGTGGCGTCATTGACGCTGCAGGCGTGGCGTCATTAACGCTGCAGGCGTGGCGTCATTGATGCTGCAGGCGTGGCGTCGCTGGCGCTGCAAGGCGTGGCGTCGTTGATGCTGCAGGCGTGGCGTCATTGATGCTGCAGGCGTGGCGTCATTAAGGCTGCAGGCGTGGCGTCATTGCTGCTGCAGGCGTGGCGTCATTGCCGCTGCGGGCGTGGCGTCATTGATGCTGCAGGCGTGGCGTCATTGCTGCTGCAGGCGTGGCGTCATTGATGCTGCAGGCGTGGCGTCATTAATGCTGCAGAGCGTGGCGTCATTAATGCTGCAGGCGTGGCGTCATTGACGCTGCAGGCGTGGCGTCATTAGTGCTCCAGGCGTGGCGTCATTAACGCTGCAGGCGTGGCGTCATTGATGCTGCAGGCGTGGCGTCATTAACGCTGCAGGCGTGGCGTCATTAATGCTGCAGGCGTGGCGTCATTAACGCTGCAGGCGTGGCGTCATTAGCGCTGCAGGCGTGGCGTCATTAACGCTGCAGGCGTGGCGTCATTGATGCTGCGGACATGGCGTCATTGACGCTGCAGGCGTGGCGTCATTAATGCTGCAGGCGTAGCGTCATTGAAGCTGCAGAGCGTGGCGTCATTAACGCTGCAGGCGTGGCGTCGATGATGCTGCAGGCGTGACATCATTGCGCTGCGGGCGTGGCGTCATTGATGCTGCAGGCGTGGCGTCATTGATGCTGCAGGCGGCTGGCGTCGTGCTGCAGGCGTGGCGTCATTGATGCTGAGGCGTGGCGTCATTGACGCTGCAGGCGTGGCGTCATTGATGCTGCAGGCGTGGCGTCAGTGCGCTACGGGCGTGGCGTCATTTACGCTGCAGGCGTGGCGTCATTAATGCTGCAGGCGTGGCGTCACTAACGCTGCAGGCGTGGCGTCATTGATGCTGCAGGCGTGGCGTCATTAAAGCTGCAGGCGTGGCGTCATTGATGCTGCAGGCGTGGCGTCGATTTGTGCTGCAGGCGTGGCGTCATTGATGCTGCAGGCGTGGCGTCAGTGATGCTGCGGGCGTGGCGTCATTAACGCTGCAGGCGTGGCGTCATTAATGCTGCGGGCTTAGCGTCATTAACGCTGCAGGCGTGGCGTCGTTGATGCTGCAGGCGGTTTTGGCGTCATTGACGCTGCAGGCGTGGCGTCAGTGATGCTGCAGGCGTGGCGTCATTACCGCTGCAGGCGTGGCGTCATTGCGCGCTGCAGGCGTGGCGTCATTGATGCTGCAGGCGTGGCGTCATTAATGCTGCAGGCGTGGCGTCGTTAACGCTTTGCAGGCGTGGCGTCATTAATGCTGCAGGCGTGGCGTCATTAATGCTGCAGGCGTGGCGTCATTAACGCTGCAGGCGTGGCGTCATTGACGCTGCAGGCGTGGCGTCGTGCGCTGCAGGCGTGGCGTCATTAATGCTGCAGGCGTGGCGTCATTGATGCTGCAGGCGTGGCGTCATTGATACTGCAGGCGGTGGCGTCATTGCGCTGCAGGCAGTAGGGCGTCATTGATGCTGCAGGCGTGGCGTCGTGCTGCAGGCGTGGCGTCATTGATGCTGCAGGCGTGGCGTCATTGATGCCTGCAGGCGTGGCGTCATTAATGCTGCAGGCGTGGCGTCATTGACGCTGCAGGCGTGGCGTCATTGATGCTGCAGGCGTGGCGTCATTAACGCTGCAGGCGTGGCGTCGTTGCCGCTGCAGGCGTGGCGTCATTAATGCTGCAGGCGTGGCGTCATTACTGCTGCAGGCGTGGCGTCATTGATGCTGCAGGCGTGGCGTCATTAACGCTGCAGGCGTGGCGTCATTAGCTGCAGGCGTGGCGTCATTGATGCTGCAGGCGTGGCGTCATTGGTGCTGCAGGCGTGGCGTCAGTGACGCTGCAGGCGTGGCGTCATTGATGCTGCAGGCGTGGCGTCATTAACGCTGCAGGCGTGGCGTCGTTAGCGCTGCAGGCGTGGCGTCATTGATGCTGCAGGCGTGGCGTCATTAATGCTGCAGGCGTGGCGTGTTGATGCTGCAGGCGTGGCGTCATTAATTTTTTTATGCTGCAGGCGTGGCGTCATTGACGCTGCAGGCGTGGCGTCGTGCGCTGCAGGCGTGGCGTCAGTGACGCTGCAGGCGTGGCGTCATTGATGCTGCAGGCGTGGCGTCATTAATGCTGCAGGCGTGGCGTCATTGCCTCTGCAGGCGTGGCGTCATTGATGCTGCAGGCGTGGCGTCATTAATGCTGCAGGCGTGGCGTCATTGATGCTGCAGGCGTGGCGTCATTAACGCTGCAGACGTGGCGTCATTAACGCTACAGACGTAGCGTCATTAACGCTGCAGGCGTGGCGTCATTAATGCTGCAGGCGTGGCGTCATTAATGCTGCAGGCGTGGCGTCATTAACGCTGCAGGCGTGGCGTCATTAGCGCTGCAGGCGTGGCGTCATTAACGCTGCAAGGCGTGGCGTCATTGCTGCTGCAGGCGTGGCGTCATTAATGCTGCAGGCGTGGCGTCATTAACGCTGCAGGCGTGACGTCATTGACGCTGCAGGCGTGGCGTCATTGCGCTGCGGGCGTGGCGTCATTGACGCTGCAGGCGTGGCGTCGTTGACGCTGCAGGCGTGGCGTCATTGCCGCTGCAGGCGTGGCGTCATTGCGCTGCAGGCGTGGCGTCATTAATGCTGCAGGCGTGGCGTCGTTCATGCTGCAGGCGTGGCGTCGTTGCCGCTGCAGGCGTGGCGTCAGTGCACGCTGCAGGCGTGGCGTCATTGCCGCTGCAGGCGTGGCGTCATTGATGCTGCAGGCGTGACGTCATTAATGCTGCAGGCGTGGCGTCATTGATGCTGCAGGCGTGGCGTCATTAACGCTGCAGGCGTGGCGTCATTGCGCTGCAGGCGTGGCGTCTGTGGCGCTGCAGGCGTGGCGTCATTGATGCTGCAGGGCGTGGCGTCATTAATGCTGCAGGCGTGGCGTCGTTGACTCTGCAGGCGTGGCGTCATTGATGCTGCAGGCGTGGCGTCATTGATGCTGCAGGCGTGGCGTCATTGATGCTGCAGGCGTGGCGTCATTGATGCTGCAGGCGTGGCGTCATTGATGCTGCAGGCGTGGCGTCATTAGCGCTGCAGGCGTGGCGTCATTGGCGCTGCAGGCGTGGCGTGTTAATGCTGCAGGCGTGGCGTCGTTCTGCTGCAGGCGTGGCGTCATTGATGCTGCAGGCGTGGCGTCATTAATGCTGCAGGCGTGGCGTCATTAATTCTGCAGGCGTGGCGTCATTGCTGCTGCTGGCGTGGCGTCATTGATGCTGCAGGCGTGGCGTCATTGATGCTGCAGGCGTGGCGTCATTAATGCTGCAGGCGTGGCGTCAGTAACGCTGCAGGCGTGGCGTCATTAGCGCTGCAGGCGTGGCGTCATTACGACGCTGCAGGCGTGGCGTCAGTGCGCTGCGGGCGTGGCGTCATTGATGCTGCAGGCGTGGCGTCGTTAACGCTGCAGGCGTGGCGTCATTGATGCTGCAGGCGTGGACGTCGTTAGCTGCTGCAGGCGTAGCGTCATTGGCGCTGCAGGCGTGGCGTCATTAATGCTGCAGGCGTGGCGTCATTAATGCTTGCAGGCGTGGCGTCATTGATACTGCAGGCGTGGCGTCATTAATGCTGCAGGCGTGGCGTCATTAATGCCCTGCAGGCGCGGCGTCATTGATGCTGCAGGGCGTGGCGTCATTGATGCTGCAGGCGTGGCGTCATTGCGCTGCAGGCGTGGCGTCAGTGACGCTGCGGGCGTGGCGTCATTGGCGCTGCAGGCGGTAGCGTCGTTGATGCTGCAGGCGTGGCGTCAGTGACGCTGCGGGCGTGGCGTCGTTAATGCTGCAGGCGTGGCGTCATTAACGCTGCAGGCGTGGCGTCATTAGCGCTGCAGGCGTGGCGTCATTAATGCTGCAGGCGTGGCGTCATTAACGCTGCAGGCGTGGCGTCATTGATGCTGCAGGCGTGGCGTCATTGATGCTGCAGGCGATGGCGTCATTGATGCTGCAGGCGTGGCGTCATTGATGCTGCAGGCGTGGCGTCATTGATGCTGCAGAAGTAGCGTCATTAACGCTGCAGGCGTGGCGTCATTGGCGCTGCAGGCGTGGCGTCATTAATGCTGCAGGCGTGGCGTCATTAATGCTGCGGGCGTGGCGTCATTGATGCTGCAGGCGTGGCGTCATTAAGCTGCAGGCGTGGCGTCATTAACGCTGCAGGCGTGGCGTCGTTGATGCTGCAGGCGTGGCGTCATTGATGCTGCAGGCGTGGCGTCATTAACGCTGCAGGCGTGACGTCATTAACGCTGCAGGCGTGGCGTCATTAACGCTGCAGGCGTGGCGTCATTAATGCTGCAGGCGTGGCGTCATTAATGCTGCAGGCGTGGCGTCGTTAACGTGCAGGCGTGGCGTCATTGATGCTGCAAGGCGTGGCGTCATTAGATGCTGCAGGCGTGACGTCATTAACGCTGCAGGCGTGGCGTCATTGATGCTGCAGGCGTGGCGTCATTGATGCTGCAGGCGTGGCGTCATTGATGCTGCAGGCGTGGCGTCATTGGTGCTGCAGGCGTGGCGTCATTGATGCTGCAGGCGTGGCGTCATTGATGCTGCAGGCGTGGCGTCATTGATGCTGCAGGCGTGGCGTCATTGATGCGCTGCAGGCGTGGCGTCATTGACGCAGGCGTGGCGTCATTGACGCTGCAGGCGTGGCATCATTAACGCTGCAGGCGTGACGTCATTGATGCTGCAAGGCGTGGCGTCATTGACATGCTGCAGGCGTGGCGTCATTAATGCTGCAGGCGTGGCGTCATTGATGCTGCAGGCGTGGCGTCATTAGCGCTGCAGGCGTGGCGTCATTGATGCTACAGGCGTGGCGTCATTGGCGCGGCAGGCGTGCCGCGTCGGATGCTGCAGGCGTGGCGTCGTGGCGGCTGCAGGCGTGGCGTCATTTGTGCTGCGAGCGTGGCGTCATTACCGCTGCAGGCGTGGCGTCATTGATGCTGCAGAGCGTGGCGTCATTGATGCTGCAGGCGTGGCGTCAGTGACGCTGCAGGCGTGGCGTCGTTGCTGCCGCAGGCGTGGCGTCATTAGCAGCTGCAGGCGTGACGTCATTAATGCTGCAGGCGTGGCGTCATTGATGCTGCAGGCGTGACGTCATTGACGCTGCAGGCGTGGCGTCATTGATGCTGCAGGCGTGGCGTCATTAATGCTGCAGGCGTGGCGTCGTCGCTCCGCAGGCGTGGCGTATTGACGCTGCAGGCGTGGCGTCATTGGCGCTGCAGGCGTGGCGTCATTAATTCGCTGCAGGCGTGGCGTCATTGATGCTGCAGGCGTGGCGTCATTGGCGCTGCGGAGCGTGACGTCATTGATGCTGCAGACGTGACGTCATTAACGCTGCAGTTTTGCGTGGCGTCATTCGCGCTGCAGGCGTGGCGTCATTGGCGCTGCTGGCGTGGCGTCATTCATGCTGCAGGCGTGGCGTCATTAGCGCTGCAGGCGTGGCGTCGTGCGTTTGGTGTGGCGTCATTGATGCTGCAGGCGTGGCGTCATCAGTACTGCAGGCGTGGCGTCATTGGCGCTGCAGGCGTCGTGGCGTCATTGATGCTGCAGGCGTGGCGTCATTCATGCTGCAGGCGTGGCGTCATTAGCGCTGCAGGCGTGGCGTCATTGATGCTGCAGGCGTGGCGTCATTAATGCTGCAGGCGTGGCGTCATTAATGCTGCGGGCGTGGCGTCATTGATGCTGCAGGCGTGGCGTCAGTGATGCTGCAGGCGTGGCGTCGTGATGCTGCAGGCGTGGCGTCATTGATGCTGCAGGCGTGGCGTCATTGATGCTGCAGGCGTGGCGTCATTGATGCTGCAGGCGTGGCGTCATTGATGCTGCAGGCGTGGCGTCATTAAAGCTGCAGACGTGGCGTCATTGATGCTGCAGGCGTGGCGTCATTGGCGCTGCAGGCGTGGCGTCATTGATGCTGCAGGCGTGGCGTCAGTGTGCTGCAGGCGTGGCGTCGTGATGCTGCAGGCGTGGCGTCATTGAAGCTGCAGGCGTGGCGTCATTGATGCTGCAGGCGTGGCGTCATTGGGGCTGCTGAGCGTGAGCGTCATTGATGCTGGAGGCGTGGCGTCATTAATGCTGCAGGCGTGGCGTCATTGACGCTGCAGGCGTGGCGTCATTGATGCTGCAGGCGTGGCGTCATTGATGCTGCAGGCGTGACGTCATTAACGCTGCAGACGTGACGTCATTGATGCTGCGGGCGTGGTGTCATTGATGCTGCGGGCGTGGCGTCATTGATGCTGCGGGCGTGGCGTCATTGATGCTGCAGGCGTGGCGTCATTGATGCTGCAGGCGTGGCGTCATTAATTCTGGCGTGGCGTCATTGATGCTGCAGGCGTGGTGTCATTGATGCTGCAGGCGTGGCGTTGTCGCTGCAGGCGTGGCGTCATTAATGCTGCAGACGTGACGTCATTGATGCTGCAGGCGTGGCGTCATTGATGCTGCAGGCGTGGCGTCATTGATGCTACAGGCGTGGCGTCATTGATGCTGCAGGCGATGGCGTCATTAACGCTGCAGGCGTGTGGCGTCATTGATGCTGCAGACGTGACGTCATTGATGCTACATCCACAGTTCTGATGCAGGAAGAAGGCGTCGTGGTAAATTCAAACACTGTAAGCGATAGTTATGGATTCTTCTGCCGTCAGCAAGCGATCCAGATCAACTGAAAGACACTAAAGCGTGGAACTACAAAAGAAAAAGGTAGGAGCTTTAGATGCGCGTTGGAAAACCAGGTTCATGTTAGTTTGGCTTTTACTGCTTCTGAGCTCTGAAGGAGTCGTTGAAGCTGAACTGGCTGAAGAAGGCGGCGGTCGTCTGAGAGGGAGGGGGTCAGTTTGATACTGTTTGCAAACAGAAGCACGGTAGGGGGGCTTCAGACTCTATCTTTAAAAGATGGGTAATGCTGATCATTTCTGGTTGTGTTACCATCACAAATAAAATAGAAAATAAAGACTATGTTTGTTTAGATCCTCAGATGGACGGGACGTTGCTGTAAGATTGTTGAAACAAGCGGCAAACGCAAACAAAAGACTGAAACAAGGAATGCAGCAACATTGAACGGCCCCCACAGAGCAGCATCTGTTCCCCCAACGATCCACTTAGAGGAAGCGGCGCTCCCTCTTGGTCTGTCTACGTCTGTGTTGATGAATCTGTGAGTTTATAATTCTGTGCTAACTTTGACTCTCAGATAGAAAGTTGCATCTAGGAATGACATCATGTCCAAGATTTTTGAAAGTTTTTAATACCAAAATGGATGCACCAGGAAACTTGTTTTTCTGGCTTTCAGATGAAATATGTATTTCAGACAAATGAATAAAACTGTATTAGAAACTATTTCTAAAAATAAAAACAAACCATCCAGGAATCCATTTTCCAAATAGAAACCGTCTAATGGGCTCCATGCACGGCTCCACTATTTCCTGTTTCATTACTGGACAAACTGATTAATCCAGGTGTGTCTGACCAGTTACTGAGATCACACACACCTGGATTATTCAGTTCATCGAGACCTCCTCTGTCTCCACATCAGGACATCCTGAGACCTCCTCTGTCTCCACATCAGGACATCCTGAGACCTCCTCTGTCTCCACATCAGGACATCCTGAGACCTCCTCTGTGTTGAATTTTCCTTCTGAGATAAATAAAGTACTTTTATGTAATTTCCTTCATTGATCCTGTAACAAACTGCTGATCCTACATGTGTGTATAAAATCAGGCTTGCCTCCTCATGAATGTCATGAATTATTAATATTGTTAAAACTGTAAATGTACTTATTATGTAAAGACTACAATTCCCTTCAGCGTCACCATGTTGTTGAAGGGAAGTCTGCACCAAAGTTGTAGTTTAATTGTTTTTTAAAGTGAGGGTTGTGAAAAAATATTTCTTCGATCAAATTCATAATAAAACTGAAAGATTGTTGGGTACGTTATTTATCGATGACTCATGTTAATACAATGCAGGTTAAATAATGTATTTGTGAATGAGAATTGTATAATTAATTACGTCGTTTCAGTTTGGTACTTAGGCCTGTGTTGCAATACAAGAAAGGGTTCATAAAACATATTACCGCTTCATATTTCATAGATATTGTAGAGCCGAACTACAAATTCAGAACTACCAGACTGATCTATGAGAAGAAATACTAAATATATCAGTTTATTTAGGGTGATTCAGTAAAACAAGCTGTAAATTACCACTTCAGCGTTGCACAGACCATTCAAACCGGAAAAGAAGGAAGAAAAACTTAGAGAAGCTGAATCAGGAGGATTATAACCAGAAAATAGAACTGATTATTGCTGTGAAGGCTTTTCTAGGGCTTTGAAATACTTGAAGCTGCTTTGTGCGCTTCTCTCACCGCGAGTGATGATGTCACTCTCCGCGAGTGACGCTTGCCATATCGGCGTAATGGAAACAAACATTTCCTGACTCCTGAAATATTTTCTGACCTTTGACTTCCACTCATATTTTGTCGTCTTAGGTTCCAGAGGCTCGTCCAGACTTTAACTCCTGCATATCTCCCAATAAAACTTAATTATGAACAAATTGGTGTTTATTTTTCCTTTAATTCTGAATAAAATAATTCCTCTGAAATGTAAACCTACTGGACCTACTGGGAGGAAGAGGGGTGACTGGTCCATACGAAGGCCCACGATGTCACCGATGATGTCCATTTAATCATGTGATGAGAGTCCAAGCAGGTGATCCAGATCAGGTTTGGGGGCTTTATAGTCTTTCGTGATCTAAACCAGGACTGGAGGGTTTTACCCTATCCTGGTCTGGATCCCGACTCTACTGCTGGTGAATCAGAGACAGAATCCGGTGAGTTTGTGACTTTTATTAAAGACTGAAAACATCCATTAATGACTGAATGAAGCTGATAATCAATAGATGTGATTACATGTGATTGAACAGCAGTTCTACATTCACACACTGATTTATACAGAGAAGCAGCTCACACACCAGACTCCAGATCACACCTGGTCCAGGACTCAGTCCTGATGGAGGGGACCACTGGGAGTGGTCCTGGACCAGGTTCAGACCTGCTGAGTCCAGTTCTGGATCAGGTTTACAGCAGTCCGGTTCAAACAGGATCATGTGTGGGCTGAGCAGGAGGCAGGTTAAAGCAGGAGGAGGGGGCCACATGACCCAGACCAGGACCAGGACCAGGATAGGACCAGAGCCAGGATGAGGACCCTGACAAGGAACAAGGCCAGAGCCCAGAACTACCATCTGGACCAGGACGGGAGTCAGGATCTGGTCTCAGTTGGTCGGAACCAGAATACGACCTGAGAAAAGAGAGAGGATAGAATGAAGAGCAAAAACTGAACCGGCTCACACTCCCCTGAACTGGTCCAAACTGGTCTTATATCAGATAAGACCAGTTTAAAATGGCATAACCTTGTTTTAAACTGGTCTCATCTGGTTTTAAACGGGTCTAATCTGGTTTTAAACTGGTCCAACCTTGTTTGAAACTGGTCTTATCTGGTTTTAAACTGGTATAATCTTGTTTTTGGTTTTATCTGGTTTAAAACTGGTCTAATCTTGTTTTAAACTGGTATAATCTTGTTTTTGAACTGGTTTATCTGGTTTAAAACTGGTTTAATCTTGTTTTTAACTGGTATAATCTTGTTTTTGAACTGGTTTTATCTGGTTTAAAACTGGTCTAATCTTGTTTTAAACTGGTTTAATTTGGATTAAAGATGTTTTTAAACTGGTTTTATCTGGTTTAAAACTGGTCTAATCTTGTTTAAACTGGTTTCATTTGGATTAAAACTGGTCTAATCTGGTCTTAAACTGGTCTAACATTGTTTTCTACTGGTCTAAACTGGTGTAAACTGTTTTGAACGTGACTGACCTTGTTTTGTACAGGTTTAATTTTATTTCATACTGGTCTAAACTTGTTTTTCTGCTGGTTTAATTTTGTTTTAAAGTGGTCTGAACTGTTTTGAACTGGACTGACCTTGGGCCTTCCTCCTGTAATAGATGAATCCAGCCAGAGATAAGACCAGACCCAGGATCAGTCCTGAAGCTCCAATGGCAATCTTGTTTCTCTCTGACTCAGGCATGGACGGGTCTGGGGACACACAGGTGAGAGACAGACGGGTTGAGAGACAGACAGGTGAGAGAGACAGGTGTAGGACAGACAGATGTAGGACAGGTGTTTACCCCAGTCAGTAATCAGAGGTTCCTTCAGACTGGCGTGTTCCACCTTGCAGGAGATTTTCTCTCCAGACCTGCAACACAAACCAGCATCACTGATATGGAACTGAAACACAAACTCTGTAAACCCGGAAAAAACCTATGTAGAACCAGGTAGAACCCAGGTAGAACCCAGGTAGAACCAGGTAGAACCCATGTAGAACCAGGTAGAACCCAGGTAGAACCCATGCACCATGATAGAACGGTTCTATCATGCTCTCAGAAGCTGCCACCAGCGGACCCCTAGATCTGGGCAGACCAGGGCCCAGACCACAACCATCATGTTGTAGTGCAGGACCCCCACCCACCCCAACAAGAACCCCACCTTTAGCCTCTTTTAAAAGCATCAACAGTCTCTGCAGGTTCTCTGGCATAGACCAGGACCTGGTTTTATACTGGTCTAATCTTGTTTTAAACTGGTCCATAGATGGTCCATAGACCAGGACCTGGTTTTATACTGGTCTAATCTTGTTTTAAACTGGTCCAAAGATGGTCCATAGACCAGGACCTGGTTTTATACTGGTCTAATCTTGTTTTAAACTGGTCCATAGATGGTCCATAGACCAGGACCTGGTTTTATACTGGTCTAATCTTGTTTTTAAACTGGTCCATAGATGGTCCATAGACCAGGTCCTGGTTTTATACTGGTCTAATGTTGTTTTAAACTGGTCCATAGATGGTCCATAGACCAGGACCTGGTTTTATACTGGTCTAATCTTGTTTTAAACTGGTCCATAGATGGTCCATAGACCAGGACCTGGTTTTATACTGGTCCAATCTTGTTTTAAACTGGTCCATAGATGGTCCATAGACCAGGACCTGGTTTTAAACTGGTCCAATCTTGTTTTAAACTGGTCCATAGACCAGGTCCTGGTTTTATACTGGTCTAATGTTGTTTTAAACTGGTCCATAGATGGTCCATAGACCAGGACCTGGTTTTATACTGGTCTAATCTTGTTTTAAACTGGTCCATAGATGGTCCTTGGACCAGGACCTGGTTTTAAACTGGTCTAATCTTGTTTTAAACTGGTCCATAGATGGTCCATAGACCAGGACCTGGTTTTATACTGGTCTAATCTTGTTTTAAACTGGTCCATAGATGGTCCATAGACCAGAACCTGGTTTTATACTGGTCTAATCTTGTTTTAAACTGGTCCATAGATGGTCCATAGACCTGGACCTGGTTTTATACTGGTCTAATCTTGTCTTAAACTGGTCCATAGATGGTCCAAAGCCCAGGTCCTGGTTTTATACTGGTCTAATCTTGTTTTACACTGGTCCATAGATGGTCCATAGACCAGGTCCTGGTTCTATACTGGTCCAATCTTGTTTTAAACGTGGTCCATAGACCAGGACCTGGTTTTATACTGGTCTAATCTTGTTTTTAAACTGGTCCATAGATGGTCCATAGACCAGGTCCTGGTTTTATACTGGTCTAATGTTGTTTTAAACTGGTCCATAGATGGTCCATAGACCAGGACCTGGTTTTATACTGGTCTAATCTTGTTTTAAACTGGTCCATAGATGGTCCATAGACCAGGACCTGGTTTTATACTGGTCCAATCTTGTTTTAAACTGGTCCATAGATGGTCCATAGACCAGGACCTGGTTTTAAACTGGTCCAATCTTGTTTTAAACTTGGTCCATAGACCAGGTCCTGGTTTTATACTGGTCTAATGTTGTTTTAAACTGGTCCATAGATGGTCCTTAGACCAGGACCTGGTTTTAAACTGGTCTAATCTTGTTTTAAACTGGTCCATAGATGGTCCATAGACCAGGACCTGGTTTTATACTGGTCTAATCTTGTTTTAAACTGGTCCATAGATGGTCCATAGACCAGGACCTGGTTTTATACTGGTCTAATCTTGTTTTAAACTGGTCCATAGATGGTCCATAGACCAGGACCATGATGGTGGAATGAAACCTCGCCGGGGGTTTCTGTCCTGACTTTAGGATCAACTGAAAGACCAGTACCAGAGGATCTCAGGGTCCACGAGGACTCAAAATTTAGAAGCAGGTCAGATAATAAGAAGTTCCAACACCATGAAGACATTTATAAAACACCAGAAGAAGCTTAAAATCAATCTTGAATCGACGAGGGACGGACTCTGGGATGATTTTAAGATGATAAAATCTTTGTGATGTTTCTGATGTGTTGAATAACCCCCCCCCCCCCAGAGTCTAGAGAACACCCAGGTTTTTCACACTGAGAAGGATTAAAACTCCGTAATTCTGGTAAAATAATCTCCCCTCCTCTTCAGGACGATGATTAAAACTTTAGTCTTGTCCTGGTTGTAAGAAGTTCTTCCATCCATGACTTTACAGATCTGGGCATGAAAAAGTTCCCCTTTCAGCCGACTGCCAGCCACTTACAGTACCAGCGACTTGTCTGCTATTTCAGTCACACAGAGAAACACCTCAGACTCAGACTCAGACTCAGCTTTAATAATCCCGTTGGGATGACCCCTTCAAGGAAATTGAAGGAGTGTGCCAGGGGAAATGATTTCAGAGCATAAATGAACGCCCGGAACAAGGACGTGTCCACACGCCAAGTTTGGACACCGTGCGTGATGACGTATTCGCGGGACAAATCGTTCAGCCAGTGATAGTGCAGTAATGGTGCACTGTTACTGCACCACTTCTGGCAGAAGAAGGAGGAACTTTTTCATGCCCACATCTGTATATCTAAGATCCAGTTAAAGGGTGTTAACTGGCTCCAGGTCATCAGGAGACACGGTGATGTAAAGCTGGGTATCATCAGCACAGTGGTGGACTTCAGTGTCTCCTGATGACGTCCCCAAGTCAACATGTGCAGTTTAAAAAGTATTGGGCCTAAGATTGAACCCTGGGGAACCCCTAACTTAAAGCAGCTGCATCAGCTTTTCAAACGTTCCAAAAGTCAAAAACAGGCATTTATAAGCTAAACATGTTCCATCGTTACCATAGAAACTAATCTGGTGTAAATATTAGTTTTTTTATGCGTCTAATTTCCAACACGGAAGTAAGATGGCTCACTGTCCTGAACCACGGAGCTCTCGACCAATCACATCATGTTTTACGCCCATTTCACGACGTCGCCCCGGAAGAGACACTTATTCTGAAGGTAACAGAATTGTTCTTAACACCGGCAGCTCACATGGACGTTTTTTGTAAATATTGATGGATGATCGGATTCCGATCGACGGGATAAAACGGAGCAGCCTGTTATGGAGCTGTATGCTCCACCCAGATCTGATATGGAGTTTGAAGTACACGCAGTACCACAGAAGTACCACAGAAGTACCACAGAAGTACCACAGAGACCCTGACAAGTAAGTAAATTAGCGAACAAATCAAAGGCTAACAGTTAGCATTGTTGTCTGTCCATGAGGCGTTTTTATAGCAGAAACTGCGTCAGGTTTCAGGGAACGCAGAAGTAATCCCAGAGAAAAAAACACTTTACTGCCCGACATTCATGAAGTTGTCAGGAGTGAAGTTCACACACAAAGTTGAGGTTTTTTCTGCTCCTGAAGTTAGAATCCAACCACTTCTGGAGTCGATTCATCCAGAACAACAAATAAACTCCCACGCTGAACACAAACACATTTTTACCAACTCTCCGTCCTCTAGAGCTAAAAAAAACTCTTTCCTCCTGAATCTGGATGAAATGTCTGTTAGCTGATGGCTGCTTGTCTCTGAGGAAATCTTCCTGCAGCTGTTAGTTTCTTCCTCAGAGAGTGTGTATAGGTTCGGATTCTCTAAGAGTTTCTGTTCCACAAAGAGGGCGTCTGGCTACGATGCTGCACATGCGAGTTTGTCGCTTCGTGATTGGTGCCACGTTCATACGTAACGGGGTGGATCGTCAGTCGTTTGCAGGGAGGTAGCGCTTGGTTTAAATATTCATGTAGATTACTCAAATATGCATGAATGAAGAAAACAACAATTTAAATCATTTCTTGATAAGGAAATAACACACTGACATGCTGAAAAGCTCTTAAAAGTCCATTTTTCATGATAGGGCTCCTTTAATCTGATGAGTTCCTGGGGAGCATGCATCCATATTTCAGCTGTTTCACTCTGTATGTTTTACTTCCAGCTTCACGGCTAACCAGCACACAGCTCCTGCAGCTGCAGCAGAGTCTGCTTCACCTCAGCAGGGTAACGTGGAGACTTAACGGCCTCCAGGCTGAAGCAGACAAGTTTAACAGCGGATCAGTGGGAGTTTTAAACGATGTGGAGCAGCTACAGCAGCTAGAAACACTCAGAACTGTTGCTTCAGGAGCAAAAAGACCAGACAGAGACGAGGAGAATAACTGGTTACTGAACGCTGCTGTAGGTGCTGCTAATCTCTGCCATGTAAATGCAGCCAGACCAGGTTAGTCCTGACCCGGTTTCTCCTCTACCTGCTGCAGGCTACAATAAAGCCCACTACACCCAACAGAGCCAGACCATCTGCTGGAAGCAGACACGTCAATGGCTCATGTGCTCTAAGAAATAAAGAGTTAGTAAAAAAGGACGGCTCTCTGACTGGCACTGCCATAGATTTTCAACTAATAAGTTCATTACATCACATTTTTGCAAAGGTGTCACTGGAAGACCTCAAAATCTTAGCAAGTATATTTTTCTAATTTCTAGTCCAAATATCTCATCACACTCAAATCAGACAAAATTACCTAAAGAGAAACATTTCAGTGAGATAAAGGAACTTGTTTTGAGACAAATGCATCTGATTTCAAGAAACCTTATCAAGAAAATTTCCTGGTTCTATAGGTAATTTTTTTTTTTGCTTAAATCAAGCAAAACATCTTTTTAAACTTATTTCAAGAGTAGCCTTTTTTGTACGTGACACTCTAGGTGGGACTGGATCTGGTCTTACCTGGGTGTGTACTCCAGGTGGGACTGGATCTGGTCTTACCTGGGTGTGTACTCCAGGTGGGACTGGATCTGGTCTTACCTGGGTGTATACTCCAGGTGGGACTGGATCTGGTCTGGTCTTACCTGGGTGTGTTCCCCAGGTGGGACTGGATCTGGTCTTACCTGGGTGTGTACTCCAGGTGGGACTGGATCTGGTCTTACCTGGGTGTATACTCCAGGTGGGACTGGATCTAGATCTGGTCTTACCTGGGTGTGTTCCCCAGGTGGGACTGGATCTGGTCTTACCTGGGTGTGTACTCCAGGTGGGACTGGATCTGGTCTTACCTGGGTGTGTACTCCAGGTGGGACTGGATCTGGTCTTACCTGGGTGTGTACTCCAGGTGGGACTGGATCTGGTCTGGTCTTACCTGGGTGTATACTCCAGGTGGGACTGGATCTAGATCTGGTCTTACCTGGGTGTGTTCCCCAGGTGGGACTGGATCTGGTCTTACCTGGGTGTGTACTCCAGGTGGGACTGGATCTGGTCTGGTCTTACCTGGGTGTGTACTCCAGGTGGGACTGGATCTAGATCTGGTCTTACCTGGGTGTGTTCCCCAGGTGGGACTGGATCTGGTCTTACCTGGGTGTGTACTCCAGGTGGGATTGGATCTGGTCTTACCTGGGTGTGTACTCCAGGTGGGACTGGATCTGGTAGTACCTGGGTGTATACTCCAGGTGGGACTGGATCTGGTCTTACCTGGGTGTGTACTCCAGGTGGGACTGGATCTGGTCTTACCTGGGTGTGTACTCCAGGGTGGGACTGGATCTGGTAGTACCTGGGTGTGTACTCCAGGTGGGACTGGATCTGGTAGTACCTGGGTGTATACTCCAGGTGGGACTGGATCTGGTCTTACCTGGGTGTGTACTCCAGGTGGGACTGGATCTTGTCTTACCTGGGTGTGTACTCCAGGTGGGACTGGATCTGGTCTAACCTGGGTGTGTACTCCAAGTTGGACTGGATCTGGTCTTACCTGGGTGTGTACTCCAGGTTGGACTGGATCTGGTCTTACCTGGTGTGTACTCCAGGTGGGACTGGATCTGGTCTTTCCAGGGTGTGTACTCCAGGTGGGACTGGATCTGGTCTTACCTGGGTGTGTACCCCATGTGGGACTGGATCTGGTCTTACCTGGGTGTGCACTCCAAGTTGGACTGGATCTGGTCTTACCTGGGTGTATACTCCTGGTGGGACTGGATCTGGTCTTACCTGGGTGTGCACTCCAGGTGGGACTGATCTTGTCTTACCTGGGTGTGTACTCCAGGTGGGACTGGATCTGGTCTTACCTGGGTGTGCACTCCAAGTTGGACTGGATCTGGTCTTACCTGGGTGTGTACTCCAGGTGGGACTGGATCTGGTCTTACCTGGGTGTGCACTCCAAGTTGGACTGGATCTTGTCTTACCTGGGTGTGTACTCCAGGTGGGACTGGATCTGGTCTTACCTGGGTGTGCACTCCAAGTTGGACTGGATCTGGTCTTACCTGGGTGTGTACTCCAGGTGGGACTGGATCTGGTCTTACCTGGGCGTGTACTCTAAGTGGGACTGGATCTGGTCTTACCTGGGTATGTACTCCAGGTGGGACTGGATCTGGTCTTACCTGGGTGTGTACTCCAGGTGGGACTGGATCTGGTCTTACCTGGGTGTGTACTCCAGGTGGGACTGGATCTGGTCTTACCTGGGTGTGTACTCCAGATGGGACTGGATCTGGTCTTACCTGGGTGTGCACTCCAAGTTGGACTGGATCTGGTCTTACCTGGGTGTGTACTCCAGGTGGGACTGGATCTGGTCTTACCTGGGTGTGCACTCCAGGTGGGACTGGATCTTGTCTTACCTGGGTGTGTACTCCAGATGGGACTGGATCTGGTCTTACCTGGGTGTGCACTCCAGGTGGGACTGGATCTTGTCTTACCTGGGTGTGTACTCCAGGTGGGACTGGATCTTGTCTTACCTGGGTGTGTACTCCAGGTGGGACTGGATCTGGTCTGACCTGGGTTTGTACTCCAGGTGGGACTGGATCTGGTCTTACCTGGGTGTGAATCTCCAGGTGGGACTGGATCTGGTCTTACCTGGGTGTGTACTCCAGGTGGGACTGGATCTGGTCTGACCTGGGTTTGTACTCCAGGTGGGACTGGATCTGGTCTTACCTGGGTGTGTACTCCAGGTGGGACTGGATCTGGTCTTAGCTGGGTTCACACTCCAGGTGGGACTGGATCTGGTCTTACCTGGGTTTGTACTCCAGGTGGGACTGGGTCTGGTCTTACCTGGGTGTGTACTCCAGGTGGGACTGGATCTAGATCTGGTCTTACCTGGGTGTGTACTCCAGGTGGGACTGGATCTGGTCTTACCTGGGTGTGTACTCCAGGTGGGACTGGATCTGGTCTTACCTGGGTGTGTACTCCAGGTGGGACTGGATCTGGTCTTACCTGGGTGTGTACTCCAGGTGGGACTGGATCTGGTCTTAACTGGGTGTTTACTCCAGGTGGGACTGGATCTGGTCTTACCTCGGTGTGTTCTCCAGGTGGGACTGGATCTGGTCTTACCTGGGTGTGTACTCCAGGTGGGACTGGATCTGGTCTTACCTGGGTGTATACTCCAGGTGGGACTGGATCTGGTCTTACCTGGGTTGGTACTCCAGGTGGGACTGGATCTGGTCTTACCTGGGTGTGTACTCCAGGTGGGACTGGATCTGGTCTTACCTGGGTGTATACTCCAGGTGGGACTGGATCTGGTCTTACCTGGGCGTGTACTCCAGGTGGGACTGGATCTGGTCTTACCTGGGTGTGTACTCCAGGTGGGACTGGATCTAGATCTGGTCTTACCTGGGTGTGTACTCCAGGTGGGACTGGATCTGGTCTTACCTGGGTGTGTACTCCAGGTGGGACTGGATCTGGTCTTACCTGGGTGTGTACTCCAGGTGGGACTGGGTCTGGTCTTACCTGGGTGTGTACTCCAGGTGGGACTGGATCTAGATCTGGTCTTACCTGGGTGTGTACTCCAGGTGGGACTGGATCTGGTCTTACCTGGGTGTGTACTCCAGGTGGGACTGGATCTGGTCTTACCTGGGTGTGTACTCCAGGTGGGACTGGATCTGGTCTTACCTGGGTGTTTACCTCCAGGTGGGACTGGATCTGGTCTTACCTCGGTGTGTTCTCCAGGTGGGACTGGATCTGGTCTTACCTGGGTGTGTACTCCAGGTGGGACTGGATCTGGTCTTACCTGGGTGTATACACCAGGTGGGACTGGATCTGGTCTTACCTGGGTTGGTACCCAGGTGGGACTGGATCTGGTCTTACCTGGGTTGGTACTCCAGGTGGGACTGGATCTGGTCTTACCTGGGTGTGTACTCCAGGTGGGACTGGATCTGGTCTTACCTGGGTGTATACTCCAGGTGGGACTGGATCTGGTCTTACCTGGGCGTGTACTCCAGGTGGGACTGGATCTGGTCTTACCTGGGTGTGTACTCCAGGTGGGACTGGATCTGGTCTTACCTGGGTGTGTACTCCAGGTGGGACTGGATCTGGTCTTACCTGGGTGTGTTCTCCAGGTGGGACTGGATCTGGTCTTACATGGGTGTGTTCTCCAGGTGGGACTGGATCTGGTCTTACCTGGGTGTGTACACCAGGTGGGACTGGATCTGGTCTTACCTGGGTTTGTAGTCCAGGTGGGACTGGATCTGGTCTTACCTGGGTGTGTACTCCAGGTGGGACTGGATCTGGTCTTACCTGGGTGTGTACTCCAGGTGGGACTGGATCTGGTCTTACCTGGGTGTGTACTCCAGGTGGGACTGGATCTGGTCTTACCTGGGTTTGTAGTCCAGGTGGGACTGGATCTGGTCTTACCTGGGTGTGTACTCCAGGTGGGACTGGATCTGGTCTTACCTGGGTGTGTACTCCAGGTGGGACTGGATCTGGTAGTACCAGTCCCCGTCCTCCATCTCATCGGTGGAAGTGACATCAGAGGTGACCTCCTGTCCATCTCTGAGCCAGGTGACCCGGATGTGTTTGGGGTAGAAGTCGTAGATGCTGCAGACCAGCATGGCAGGATGACGACCAGCAGGGGGCGTGGTGGAGTACAGCCGGACGTAGGGTTCAGCTGGAACACAGACGAGGGTATTCATCACTATTTCATAGTAGAACTGTACAACATGTTGTTTTAGGGTCACATGGTTGGTACAGGGCGAAGCCGACACGTAAAGCCTCTGGAGTGTGTTACACCAGAACCGTTTGGTGGTAAAAAGGAACATCCAGACGCTGTTCTAGCAGATAAAAGCTGTTTTATTCTTCCTTTGACTTCCTCATCAGTAAAACATCATAGAGTGATAGAGTGTTTCTCGCCAAGCGGTCAAACCCAACGTGCCTTTCAGGTAAAACACACACCAATACGCACATCACTTCCTGTCTTATAGACTTATAGACTGTCTTATAAACATTGGCTTCTACATACCGGCCCCTGATTGTTAGTCATGATTCTCAGCATTTCTACAAGTCAAGCAGGGCAAGTTTATCTGTACAGCACATTTCATGTACAGGACGATTCAAAGTGCTTCACATAAAACATTATCAACATTACAGTGGGGGACAGATAATAAGAACAAGAAAGTAGAAGCATGACTTACAATTTAAAACATTAAAAATATTTAAGATTAAAAAGAGAGTATATAGAGTCGTGTGGATTTTAACTTTTGAGTAAATCTCTGAAGATGCAGCTGCGAACAGGAGGGTCTTTAATCTGGATTAAAATAAACTGTTCCAACTGATCTGAGACTTTCTGGGAGTTTGTTCCAGACATGTGGAGCATAGAAGCTGAACACAGCAGATCCAGGTCTGGTCCTGATTCTGGAACTGATAAAAGACCGGATCCAGGTCTGGTTCTGACTCTGGAACTGATAAAAGACCGGATCCAGGTCTGGTTCTGACTCTGGAACTCATAAAAACCGGATCCAGGTCTGGTTTTGACTCTGGAACTGATAAAAAAAAAACGGATCCAGGTCTGGTTCTGACTCTGGGAACTGATAAAAGACCGGATCCAGGTCTGGTTCTGACTCTGGAACTGGTAAAAAACGGATCCAGGTCTGGTTCTGACTCTGGGAACTGATAAAAGACCAGATCTAGGTCTGGTTCTGACTCTGGAACTGATAAAAGACCAGATCCAGGTCTGGTTCTGACTCTGGAACTGATAAAAGACCGGATCCAGGTCTGGTACTGACTCTGGAACTGATAAAAGACCGGATCCAGGACTGGTTCTGACTCTGGAACTGATCAAAGACCGGATCCAGGTCTGGTTTTGACTCTGGAACTGATAAAAGACCGGATCCAGGTCTGGTTTTGACTCTGGAACTGATAAAAGACCAGATCCAGGTCTGGTTCTGACACTGGAACTGATAAAAGACCGGATCCAGGTCTGGTTCTGACTCTGGAACTGATAAAAGACCGGATCCAGGTCTGGTTCTGACTCTGGAACTCATAAAAAACCGGATTCAGGTCTGGTTTTGACTCTGGAACTGATAAAAAAAACGGATCCAGGTCTGGTTCTGACTCTGGGAACTGATAAAAGACCGGATCCAGGTCTGGTTCTGACTCTGGAACTGGTAAAAAAAACGGATCCAGGTCTGGTTCTGACTCTGGGAACTGATAAAAGACCAGATCTAGGTCTGGTTCTGACTCTGGAACTGATAAAAGACCGGATCCAGGTCTGGTTCTGACTCTGGAACTGATAAAAGACCGGATCCAGGTCTGGTTCTGACTCTGGAACTCATAAAAAACCGGATCCAGGTCTGGTTTTGACTCTGGAACTGATAAAAAACGGATCCAGGTCTGGTTCTGACTCTGGGAACTGATAAAAGACCGGATCCAGGTCTGGTTCTGACTCTGGAACTGGTAAAAAAAACGGATCCAGGTCTGGTTCTGACTCTGGGAACTGATAAAAGACCAGATCTAGGTCTGGTTCTGACTCTGGAACTGATAAAAGACCAGATCCAGGTCTGGTTCTGACCCTGGAACTGATAAAAGACCGGATCCAGGTCTGGTACTGACTCTGGAACTGATAAAAGACCGGATCCAGGACTGGTTCTGACTCTGGAACTGATCAAAGACCGGATCCAGGTCTGGTTTTGACTCTGGAACTGATAAAAGACCGGATCCAGGTCTGGTTTTGACTCTGGAACTGATAAAAGACCAGATCCAGGTCTGGTTCTGACACTGGAACTGATAAAAGACCGGATCCAGGTCTGGTTCTGACTCTGGAACTGATAAAAGACCGGATCCAGGTCTGGTTCTGATTCTTGAACTGATAAAAGACCGGATCCAGGTCTGGTTCTGACTCTGGAACTGATAAAAGACCAGATCCAGGTCTGGTTCTGACTTTGGAACTGATAAAAGACCAGATCCAGGTCTGGTTCTGACTCTGGAACTGATAAAAGACCGGATCCAGGTCTGGTTCTGACTCTGGAACTGATAAAAGACCGGATCCCGGTCTGGTTCTGACTCTGGAACTGATAAAAGACCGGATCCAGGTCTGGTTCTGACTCTGGAACTGATAAAAAACCAGATCCAGGTCTGGTTCTGACTCTGGAACTGATGAAAGACCTGATCCAGGTCTGGGTCTGGTTCTGGAACTGATAAAAGACCGGATCCAGGTCTGGTTCTGATTCTGGAACTGATAAAAGACCAGATCCAGGTCTGGTTCTGATTCTGGAACTGATAAAAGACCAGATCCAGGTCTGGTTCTGAATCTGGAACTGATAAATGACCGGATCCAGGTCTGGTTCTGACTCTGGAACTGATAAAAGACCGGATCCAGGTCTGGTTCTGATTCTGGAACTGATAAAAGACCAGATCCAGGTCTGGTTCTGATTCTGGAACTGATAAAAGACCAGATCCAGGTCTGGTTCTGACTCTGGAACTGATAAAAGACCGGATCCAGGTCTGGTTCTGATTCTGGAACTGATAAAAGACCAGATCCAGGTCTGGTTCTGACTCTGGGAACTGATAAAAGACTGGATCCAGGTCTGGTTCTGATTCTTGAACTGATAAAAGACCAGATCCAGGTCTGGTTCTGACTTTGGAACTGATAAAAGACCAGATCCAGGTCTGGTTCTGATTCTGGAACTGATAAAAGACCAGATCCAGGTCTGGTACTGACTCTGGAACTGATAAAAGACCGGATCCAGGTCTGGTTCTGACTCTGGAACTGATAAAAGACCAGATCCAGGTCTGTTTCTGATTCTGGAACTGATAAAAGACCAGATCCAGGTCTGGTTCTGACTTTGGAACTGATAAAAGACCAGATCCAGGTCTGGTTCTGACTCTGGAACAGATAAAAGACCAGATCCAGGTCTGGTTCTGACTCTTGAACTGATAAACGACCGGATCCAGGTCTGGTTCTGATTCTGGAACTGATAAAAGACCAGATCCAGGTCTGGTTCTGATTCTTGAACTGATAAACGACCGGATCCAGGTCTGGTTCTGATTCTGGAACTGATAAAAGACCGGATCCAGGTCTGGTTCTGATTCTGGAACTGATAAAAGACCAGATCCAGGTCTGGTTCTGACTCTGGGAACTGATAAAAGACCGGATCCAGGTCTGGTTCTGATTCTTGAACTGATAAAAGACCAGATCCAGGTCTGGTTCTGACTTTGGAACTGATAAAAGACCAGATCCAGGTCTGGTTCTGATTCTGGAACTGATAAAAGACCAGATCCAGGTCTGGTTCTGACTTTGGAACTGATAAAAGACCAGATCCAGGTCTGGTTCTGATTCTTGAACTGATAAAAGACCGGATCCAGGTCTGGTTCTGACTTTGGAACTAATAAAAGACCAGATCCAGATCTCTGGTTCTGACTCTGGAACTGATAAAAGACCGGATCCAGGTCTGGTTCTGACTCTGGAACTGATAAAAGACCGGATCCAGGTCTGGTTCTGACTCTGGAAGTGATAAAAGACCGGATGCAGGTCTGGTTCTGATTCTGGAACTGATAAAAGACCGGATCCAGGTCTGGTTCTGACTCTGGAACTGATAAAAACCGGATCCAGGTCTGGTTCTGACTCTGGGAACTGATACAAGACCGGATCCAGGTCTGGTTCTGACTCTGGAACTGATAAAAGACCGGATCCAGGTCTAGGTCTGACTCTGGGAACTGATCAAAGACCGGATCCAGGTCTGGTTCTGACTCTGGAACTGATAAAAGACCTGATCCAGGTCTGGGTCTGGTTCTGGAACTGATAAAAGACCAGATCCAGGTCTGGTTCTGATTCTGGAACTGATAAAAGACCAGATCCAGGTCTGGTTCTGACTCTGGAACTGATAAATGACCGGATCCAGGTCTGGTTCTGATTCTGGAACTAATAAAAGACCGGATCCAGGTCTGGTTCTGACTCTGGAACTGATAAATGACCGGATCCAGGTCTGGTTCTGACTCTGGAACTGATAAAAGACCGGATCCAGGTCTGGTTCTGACTCTGGAACTAATAAATGACCGGATCCAGGTCTGGTTCTGACTCTGGAACTGATAAATGACCGGATCCAGGTCTGGTTCTGATTCTGGAACTAATAAAAGACCGGATCCAGGTCTGGTTCTGATTCTGGAACTGATAAAAGACCAGATCCAGGTCTGGTTCTGACTCTGGAACTGATAAAAGACCGGATCCAGGTCTGGTTCTGACTCTGGAACTGATAAAAGACCGGATCCAGGTCTGGTTCTGACTCTGGAACTGCTAAAAAGACCGGATCCAGGTCTGGTTCTGACTCTGGAACTGATAAAAGACCGGATCCAGGTCTGGTTCTGATTCTGGAACTGATAAAAGACCAGATCCAGGTCTGGTTCTGACTCTGGAACTGATAAAAGACCGGATCCAGGTCTGGTTCTGATTCTGGAACTGATAAAAGACCAGATCCAGGTCTGGTTCTGACTCTGGAACTGATGAAAGACCGGATCCAGGTCTGGTTCTGACTTTGGAACTGATAAAAGACCAGATCCAGGTCTGGTTCTGACTCTGGAACAGATAAGACTGGATCCAGGTCTGGTTCTGATTCTGGAACTGATAAAAGACCAGATCCAGGTCTGGTTCTGACTCTGGAACTGATAAAAGACCAGATCCAGGTCTGGTTCTGACTTTGGAACTGATAAAAGACCAGATCCAGGTCTGGTTCTGATTCTGGAACAGATAAAAGACTGGATCCAGGTCTGGTTCTGATTCTGGAACTGATAAAAGACCAGATCCAGGTCTGGTTCTGACTCTGGAACAGATAAAAGACCAGATCCAGGTCTGGTTCTGACTCTGGAACTGATAAAAGACTGGATCCAGGTCTGGTTCTGATTCTGGAACTGATAAATGACCGGATCCAGGTCTGGTTCTGATTCTGGAACTAATAAAAGACCGGATCCAGGTCTGGTTCTGACTCTGGAACTGATAAATGACCGGATCCAGGTCTGGTTCTGACTCTGGAACTGATAAAAGACCGGATCCAGGTCTGGTTCTGACTCTGGAACTAATAAATGACCGGATCCAGGTCTGGTTCTGACTCTGGAACTGATAAATGACCGGATCCAGGTCTGGTTCTGATTCTGGAACTAATAAAAGACCGGATCCAGGTCTGGTTCTGATTCTGGAACTGATAAAAGACCAGATCCAGGTCTGGTTCTGACTCTGGAACTGATAAAAGACCGGATCCAGGTCTGGTTCTGACTCTGGAACTGATAAAAGACCGGATCCAGGTCTGGTTCTGACTCTGGAACTGCTAAAAGACCGGATCCAGGTCTGGTTCTGACTCTGGAACTGATAAAAGACCGGATCCAGGTCTGGTTCTGATTCTGGAACTGATAAAAGACCAGATCCAGGTCTGGTTCTGACTCTGGAACTGATAAAAGACCGGATCCAGGTCTGGTTCTGATTCTGGAACTGATAAAAGACCAGATCCAGGTCTGGTTCTGACTCTGGAACTGATGAAAGACCGGATCCAGGTCTGGTTCTGACTTTGGAACTGATAAAAGACCAGATCCAGGTCTGGTTCTGACTCTGGAACAGATAAGACTGGATCCAGGTCTGGTTCTGATTCTGGAACTGATAAAAGACCAGATCCAGGTCTGGTTCTGACTCTGGAACTGATAAAAGACCAGATCCAGGTCTGGTTCTGACTTTGGAACTGATAAAAGACCAGATCCAGGTCTGGTTCTGATTCTGGAACAGATAAAAGACTGGATCCAGGTCTGGTTCTGATTCTGGAACTGATAAAAGACCAGATCCAGGTCTGGTTCTGACTCTGGAACAGATAAAAGACCAGATCCAGGTCTGGTTCTGACTCTGGAACTGATAAAAGACTGGATCCAGGTCTGGTTCTGATTCTGGAACTGATAAAAGACCAGATCCAGGTCTGGTTCTGACTCTGGAACTGATAAAAGACCAGATCCAGGTCTGGTTCTGACTTTGGAACTGATAAAAGACCAGATCCAGGTCTGGTTCTGATTCTGGAACAGATAAAAGACTGGATCCAGGTCTGGTTCTGATTCTGGAACTGATAAAAGACTGGATCCAGGTCTGGTTCTGATTCTGGAACAGATAAAAGACCAGATCCAGGTCTGGTTCTGATTCTGGAACAGATAAAAGACTGGATCCAGGTCTGGTTCTGACTCTGGAACAGATAAAAGACCAGATCCAGGTCTGGTTCTGACTTTGGAACTGATAAAAGACCAGATCCAGGTCTGGTTCTGATTCTGGAACTGATAAAAGACCGGATCCAGGTCTGGTTCTGATTCTGGAACTGATAAAAGACCGGATCCAGGTCTGGTTCTGATTCTGGAACTGATAAAAGACCGGATCCAGGTCTGGTTCTGATTCTGGAACTGATAAAAGACCGGATCCAGGTCTGGTTCTGATTCTGGAACTGATAAAAGACCAGATCCAGGTCTGGTTCTGATTCTGGAACTGATAAAAGACCAGATCCAGGTCTGGTTCTGATTCTGGAACTGATAAAAGACCGGATCCAGGTCTGGTTCTGATTCTGGAACTGATAAAAGACCGGATCCAGGTCTGGTTCTGATTCTGGAACTGATAAAAGACCGGATCCAGGTCTGGTTCTGATTCTGGAACTGATAAAAGACCGGATCCAGGTCTGGTTCTGACACTGGAACTGATAAAAGACTAGATCCAGGTCCTCTGATCTGGTTCCAGTCTTCAGGATCACAGTGATCCAGGTTTCTGGGTCTCATTTCAAAGGTTTGGACCCAGAAACCTGGATCAGAGGTGGAACTGGATCCCAGATCTGGATCAGATCTTTAGGACCGGATCTGGTCTGGAAACCAGTTTCTGGGTCAAATCCTGGATCCTGGAGATGAAACCAGACCAGCAGCTGATCTGAGGTCACAGGTGCAGCCTGATCTTCATCATGATGAGGAAGAGGATGGAACACTCACCTGATTTAGGCAGAATGTTGTTGTACCAGATCCCAATGTTGTGTTTGCAGTACGTCTCCTTCTGAGCTCTCTCACCAGCCAGAATTCCTTGATCTTTGTTCCAGGCTGCAGCGTTCTTCACTCCAAACTCCGTGTATCCTACATACTCTCCCACGCTGCTGTCAAACCTGATGATCTCCTTCTTGTTGAAGTAATACGAGTCGATGTACTCGATGTCGTTCAGATCAGTGGAGTTAAACACACACCGACCCACTCTATAATTCTCAAATCCATCTGGAACAGAAACAAGCTCAGTATTGATCTCTGATCACATTATTGATGCTGAACATTCATTCATCAGGAACCAGAATATTGATCAGAGTATTGATTATCTATCAGTGATCAGTGATCAGTAAACAAGTTCCTCCTGATCATAAACCACCTGCAGCTCATTGATCAGAGTATTGATTATCTATCATTGATCAGTGATAAATAAACAAGTTCCTCCTGATCATAAACCACCTGCAGCTCATCAATCAGAGTATTGATTATCTATCATTGATCAGTGATAAATAAACAAGTTCCTCCTGATCATAAACCACCTGCAGCTCATGGATCAGAGTATTGATCAGCCTACTGCCAGCAGCTGGATAAAGTCGTGAAGTACCAATAACATATTGATCAGTGATCAGTGAGTATTGATCCTACCTGCCGGGTAGACGGTGATGAAGAGGAGGGTGAGGAGGAGGAAGGATGAAGCCATGTCTCTGAGTCCAGATTCAAACTGATCCAGTCTGACTGAGACTCGCTGTAAAAACCAGAGGACGGGTCACATGACTGCATCATCTGTTACCGGGTAGAACACGCTGGCTGGAGGCAGCAGCAGAGACAAGTGAGAGTGTGGAGTTAGAGAACGTTCTGCAGGTTCTGCAGGTTCTGCTGGTTCTAACGGACATTTATACAGGAATAATTAACTATATTAAATGGAAATAAAAGGTGAATCATTTATGCAGGAATAATTAATTATATTAAATGAAAATAAAAGTTGAATATATCTGATAGATGTATAATATTAGCATAAAAATATAGATGTGTATAAATGTATGAAATAAATGCCCTCATGTTCTTCAGCAGGAACCTGGTTCCTCTCCACCTGGTAGAACCCTTCCTAAAGATACAGGTTCTCATTTCTGACATGCTGATCACCGATCAATAATCAGAGATAAGAGAATTATAACTCACCACTGTAACCAGCTGGTTTATATTCACTTATAATTAAACTGATCAGATCTAATCAATAACTATCTGGAATGATGTCAGAGCTCCGTCACTGATAATAAATACTGGTTCTGATCACCTCCTGCTCTCATCAATACTCTGATCAGGTAAAGCTGGAAAATGTTGCTGTTACATCACTGCTACCGGTTATTTTTTTTATTTTTCCTCTACACAGAACAGAAGTACCAGAGGTATTATTGATATTTATACAAATCAGAAATATGATTACACATATTTATTAATATAATCAATACAATGCTCATAAATAAATATACTGATAATAAATATAAATATCGTTATAAATCTAAATCTTCAATATTTCCAGTCACTGATCATGTAAATCTCCATTAAACTCCATCAAACAGATTATTGATTACTGATCAGCATCTGTGTCTCCATCTGACTTCAGCTGCTGACTGAGTCTACCTGGACACTGATGACATCACTGCCTCTCCTCTCTGTGATTGGCTGCTGAGTGAGTAAGAGCTGAGCTGCTGCAGGACTTTCTGTCAGTCCACCACATGATGAAGATGAAGCTGCTCCTCTTCCTCTGCTGGCTCCTCCGGGTCTCTGCTGACGGTGAGTTGTTGACTGTTTACTGACTGTTTATGATCCAGGTACCAGATGTTTACTGACTGTTTATGACCCAGATGTTTACTGACTGTTGATGATCCAGATCCCAAATGTTTACTGACTGTTTATGATCCAGATGTTTACTGACTGTTGATGATCCAGATCCCAAATGTTTACTGACTGTTTATGACCCAGATGTTTACTGACTGTTTATGACCCAGATCCCAAATGTTTACTGACTGTTTATGATCCAGATGTTTACTGACTGTTTATGACCCAGATGTTTCCTGACTGTTGATGATCCAGATGTTTACTGACTGTTGATGACCCAGATGTTTACTGACTGTTGATGATCCAGATCCCAAATGTTTACTGACTGTTTATGATCCAGATGTTTACTGACTGTTTATGATCCAGATGTTTACTGACTGTTTATGACCCAGATGTTTACTGACTGTTTATGATCCAGATCCCAAATGTTTACTGACTGTTTATGATCCAGATGTTTACTGACTGTTTATGGCCCAGATGTTTACTGACCGTTTATGACCCAGATGTTTACTGACTGTTTATGATCCAGATGTTTACTGACTGTTTATGACCCAAATGTTTACTGTTTATGACCCAGATGTTTACTGACTGTTGATGATCCAGATCCCAAATGTTTACTGACTGTTAATGATCCAGATGTTTACTGACTGTTTATGATCCAGATGTTTACTGACTGTTGATGATCCAGATCCCAAATGTTTACTGACTGTTTATGATCCAGATGTTTACTGTTTATGATCCAGATGTTTACTGACTGTTTATGACCCAGATGTTTACTGACTGTTGAGGATCCAGATCCCAAATGTTTACTGACTGTTTATGATCCAGGTACCTGATTTTTACTGACTGTTTATGATCCAGATGTTTACTGACTGTTGATGATCCAGATGTTTACTGACTGTTTATGATCCAGATGTTTACTGACTGTTTATGACCCAGATGTTTACTGACTGTTT
The DNA here is from genome assembly GCA_023101725.1 of Atherinomorus stipes. Taxonomy (NCBI): domain Eukaryota; kingdom Metazoa; phylum Chordata; class Actinopteri; order Atheriniformes; family Atherinidae; genus Atherinomorus; species Atherinomorus stipes. Next base: position 31,562 of record JALJCO010012628.1, read on the forward strand.
ATGATCCAGATCCCAAATGTTTACTGACTGTTTATGATCCAGATGTTTACTGACTGTTTATGACCAGGATGTTTACTGACCGTTAATGACCCAGATGTTTACTGACTGTTTATGATCCAGATGTTTACTGACTGTTTATGACCCAAATGTTTACTGACTGTTTATGATCCAGATGTTTACTGACTGTTGATGATCCAGATCCCAAATGTTTACTGACTGTTTATGATCCAGATGTTTACTGTTTATGATCCAGATGTTTACTGACTGTTTATGACCCAGATGTTTACTGACTGTTTATGACCCAGATGTTTACTGACTGTTGAGGATCCAGATCCCAAATGTTTACTGACTGTTTATGATCCAGATGTTTACTGACTGTTTATGACCCAAATTTTTACTGACTGTTTATGACCCAGATGTTTACTGACTGTTGATGATCCAGATCCCAAATGTTTACTGACTGTTAATGATCCAGATGTTTACTGACTGTTTATGACCCAGATGTTTACTGACTGTTGGTGATCAGATCCCAAATGTTTACTGACTGTTTATGATCCAGATGTTTATTTATTTAACCTTTATTTAACCAGGCAATGACATTAAGAACAAGATTCTTATTTACAATGCCGGCCTGGCGACATTGTAATGTTTACTGACTGTTTATGATCCAGATGTTTACTGACTGTTTATGACCCAGATGTATACTGACTGTTGATGATCCAGATCCCAAATGTTTACTGACTGTTTATGATCCAGATGTTTACTGACTGTTGATGATCCAGATCCAAGATGTTTACTGACTGTTTATGATCCAGATGTTTACTGACTGTTGATGATCCAGATCCCAAATGTTTACTGACTGTTTATGACCCAGATGTTTACTGACTGTTTATGATCCAGATGTTTACTGACTGTTGATTATCCAGATGTTTACTGACTGTTTATGACCCAGATGTTTACTGACTGTTGATGATCCAGATCCCAAATGTTTACTGACTGTTTATGATCCAGATGTTTACTGACTGTTGATGATCCAGATGTTTTCTGACTGTTTATGACCCAGATGTTCTTACTGACTGTTGATGATCCAGATCCCAAATGTTTACTGACCGTTTATGACCCAGATGTTTACTGACTGTTTATGATCCAGGTACCTGATGTTTACTGACTGTTTATGACCCAAATGTTTACTGACTGTTTATGATCCAGGTACCTGATGTTTACTGACTGTTTATGACCCAAATGTTTACTGACTGTTTATGACCCAGATGTTTACTGACTGTTTATGATCCAGGTACCTGATGTTTACTGACTGTTTATGACCCAAATGTTTACTGACTGTTTATGATCCAGGTACCTGATGTTTACTGACTGTTTATGACCCAAATGTTTACTGACTGTTTATGACACAGATGTTTACTGACTGTTTATGATCCAGATGTTTACTGACTGTTGATGATCCAGATGTTTACTGACTGTTTATGATCCAGATGTTTACTGACTGTTTATGACCCAAATGTTTACTGACTGTTTTTGATCCAGATGTTTACTGACTGTTGATGACCCAGATGTTTACTGACTGTTGATGACCCAGATGTTTACTGACTGTTTATGATCCAGATGTTAACTGACTGTTGATGATCCAGATGTTTACTGACTGTTTATGATCCAGATCCCAAATGTTTACTGACTGTTAATGATCCAGATGTTTACTGACTGTTTATGACCCAGATGTTTACTGACTGTTGATGATCCAGATCCCAAATGTTTACTGACTGTTGATGATCCAGATGTTTACTGACTGTTTATAACCCAGATGTATACTGACTGTTGATGATCCAGATCCCAAATGTTTACTGACCGTTTATGACCCAGATGTTTACTGACTGTTTATGACCCAAATGTTTACTGACTGTTTATGATCCAGATGTTTACTGACTGTTTATGACCCAAATGTTTACTGACTGTTTATGATCCAGATGTTTACTGACTGTTTATGATCCAGATGTTTACTGACTGTTGATGATCCAGATGTTTACTGACTGTTTATGATCCAGATGTTTACTGACTGTTTATGACCCAAATATTTACTGACTGTTTATGATCCAGATGTTTACTGACTGTTTATGACCCAGATGTTTACTGACTGTTTATGACCCAGATGTTTACTGACTGTTGATGATCCAGATCCCAAATGTTTACTGACTGTTTATGATCCAGATGTTAACTGACTGTTGATGATCCAGATGTTTACTGACTGTTTATGATCCAGATCCCAAATGTTTACTGACTGTTTATGATCCAGATGTTTACTGACTGTTTATGACCCAGATGTTTACTGACTGTTGATGATCCAGATCCCAAATGTTTACTGACTGTTTATGAGCCAGGTGTTTACTGACTGTTGATGATCCAGATCCCAAATGTTTACTGACTGTTGATGATCCAGATGTATACTGACTGTTGATGATCCAGATCCCAAATGTTTACTGACCGTTTATGACCCAGATGTTTACTGACTGTTTATGACCCAAATGTTTACTGACTGTTTATGATCCAGATGTTTACTGACTGTTTATGATCCAGGTACCTGATGTTTACTGACTGTTTATGACCCAAATGTTTACTGACTGTTTATGATCCAGGTACCTGATGTTTACTGACTGTTTATGACACAGATGTTTACTGACTGTTTATGATCCAGATGTTTACTGACTGTTGATGACCCAGATGTTTACTGACTGTTTATGATCCAGATGTTTACTGACTGTTTATGACCCAAATGTTTACTGACTGTTTTTGATCCAGATGTTTACTGACTGTTGATGACCCAGATGTTTACTGACTGTTGATGACCCAGATGTTTACTGACTGTTTATGATCCAGATGTTAACTGACTGTTGATGATCCAGATGTTTACTGACTGTTTATGATCCAGATCCCAAATGTTTACTGACTGTTTATGATCCAGATGTTTACTGACTGTTTATGACCCAGATGTTTACTGACTGTTGATGATCCAGATCCCAAATGTTTACTGACTGTTTATGAGCCAGGTGTTTACTGACTGTTGATGATCCAGATCCCAAATGTTTACTGACTGTTTATGATCCAGATGTTTACTGACTGTTGATGATCCAGATGTTTACTGACTGTTTATGACCCAGTTGTTCTTACTGACTGTTGATGATCCAGATCCCAAATGTTTACTGACCGTTTATGACCCAGATGTTTACTGACTGTTTATGATCCAGGTACCTGATGTTTACTGACCGTTTATGACCCAGATGTTTACTGACTGTTTATGATCCAGGTACCTGATGTTTACTGACTGTTTATGACCCAAATGTTTACTGACTGTTTATGATCCAGGTACCTGATGTTTACTGACTGTTTATGACCCAAATGTTTACTGACTGTTTATGACCCAGATGTTTACTGACTGTTGATCCAGATCCCAAATGTTTACTGTTAATGATCCAGATGTTTACTGACTTTTTATGATCCAGATGTTTACTGACTGTTGATGATCCAGATCCCAAATGTTTACTGACTGTTTATGATCCAGATGTTTACTGACTGTTGATGATCCAGATCCCAAATGTTTACTGACTGTTTATGATCCAGGTGTTTACTGACTGTTGATGATCCAGATCCCAAATGTTTACTGACTGTTTATGATCCAGATGTTTACTGACTGTTTATGACCCAGATGTTCTTACTGACTGTTGATGATCCAGATCCCAAATGTTTACTGACTGTTTATGATCCAGGTGTTTACTGACTGTTGATGATCCAGATCCCAAATGTTTGCTGACTGTTGATGACCCAGATGTTTACTGACTGTTGATGATCCAGATCCCAAATGTTTACTGACTGTTTATGATCCAGATGTTTACTGACTGTTGATGATCCAGATGTTTACTGACTGTTTATGACCCAGATGTTCTTACTGACTGTTGATGATCCAGATCCCAAATGTTTACTGACTGTTTATGATCCAAGTGTTTACTGACTGTTGATGATCCAGATCCCAAATGTTTACTGACTGTTGATGACCCAGATGTTTACTGACTGTTTATGACCCAGATGTTTACTGACTGTTGATGATCCAGATCCCAAATGTTTACTGACTGTTTATGACCCAGATGTTTACTGACTGTTGATGATCCAGATCCCAAATGTTTACTGTTTATGATCCAGATGTTTACTGACTGTTTATGATCCAGGTACCTGATGTTTACTGACTGTTTATGACCCAAATGTTTACTGACTGTTTATGATCCAGGTATCTGATGTTTACTGACTGTTTATGATCCAGATGTTTACTGACTGTTGATGATCCAGATGTTTACTGACTGTTGATGATCCAGATGTTTACTGACTGTTTATGACCCAGATGTTCTTACTGACTGTTGATGATCCAGATCCCAAATGTTTACTGACTGTTTATGATCCAGATGTTTACTGACTGTTTATGATCCAGATGTTTACTGACTGTTGGTGATCCAGATTCCAAATGTTAACTGACTGCTTATGATCCAGATGTTTACTGACTGTTGATGATCCAGATGTTTACTGACTGTTTATGACCCAGATGTTTACTGACCGTTTATGACCCAGATGTTTACTGACTGTTTATGATCCAGATGTTTACTGACTGTTTATGATCCAGGTACCTGATGTTTACTGACTGTTTATGACCCAAATGTTTACTGACTGTTTATGATCCAGGTACCTGATGTTTACTGACTGTTTATGATCCAGATGTTTACTGACTGTTGATGATCCAGATGTTTACTGACTGTTTATGACCCAGATGTTTACTGACTGTTTATGATCCAGATGTTTACTGACTGTTTATGACCCAGATGTTTACTGACTGTTGATGATCCAGATCCCAAATGTTTACTGACTGTTTATGATCCAGATGTTTACTGACTGTTGGTGATCCAGATCCCAAATGTTAACTGACTGTTTATGATCCAGATGTTTACTGACTGTTGATGATCCAGATGTTTACTGACTGTTGATGATCCAGATGTTTACTGACTGTTTATGACCCAGATGTTTACTGACCGTTTATGACCCAGATGTTTACTGACTGTTTATGATCCAGATGTTTACTGACTGTTTATGACCGAAATGTTTACTGACTGTTTATGACCCAGATGTTTACTGACTGTTGATGATCCAGATCCCAAATGTTTACTGACTGTTAATGATCCAGATGTTTACTGACTGTTGATGATCCAGATGTTTACTGACTGTTGATGATCCAGATGTTTACTGACTGTTTATGACCCAGATGTTTACTGACCGTTTATGACCCAGATGTTTACTGACTGTTTATGACCCAGATGTTTACTGACCGTTTATGACCCAGATGTTTACTGACTGTTTATGATCCAGATGTTTACTGACTGTTTATGACCCAAATGTTTACTGACTGTTTATGACCCAGATGTTTACTGACTGTTGATGATCCAGATCCCAAATGTTTACTGACTGTTTATGACCCAGATGTTTACTGACTGTTGATGATCCAGATCCCAAATGTTTACTGACTGTTTCTGATCCAGATGTTTACTGACTGTTTATGAACCAGATGTTTACTGACTGATAAACAAACAAACAGAGCAGGTAAACAATCATCTTCTATGTGTTGCAGTTCTACATGAGGACCTGTCTATCGGTGGGTGTTCAGAGTCTGATGGAGAGAAGATGTACGCTCTGGATGGAGAGGAGCTGTGGTACGCTGACTTCCAGCAGGGGAAAGGAGTCGAGCCTCAGCCTCCGTTTGTAGATCATATCAGCTACCCAGGAGCTTATGAAAACGCTGTGGGTGAGCTACAGATCTGCCAGTCAAACCTGGGGATTGCTCGTAAAGCCATGAAGGACTTTCCTGTGGAACGCGGTAAGCTCTGATCTTCATCTTCATCTTCCTCCTGTAGAAACTATCAGGCAGGTGATCACATGATCTGATCATAGACATGCAGCTGGTTTCCATGGTAACGTAGTCAAACATGATCAGCGGTTGGAGCTGTAACAGACATGATCTGGTCTAGAACTGATCATTACTGATCAATAACTGATCAGTTTCCACCACAAACTTTCCTCCAATCACACGTCTGATTTCTGGATGATGTCACCTCCAGAATCCCAGAGTCCAGGTCCTGGACCTCAGAGTCCTGCAGAGAAAGCTGTGTAGACCAGAAGATCTGGGACCAGGTCTTCATGTCCAGATGATGACGATGATGATGATGACGATGATGATGATGAGGGTTTGATGGAGAACCAGCTTCACATGCAGGACAGTTCAGATGTTCATTCACCTTTTAGCCCCGCCCACTTTTCCAACAGAGGCGCTTCCATTTTCTCTCAGTTCTTCCGGTGAGGGTGTTCCTTAGTGGTGGGGGGATGAAGAACGTGCCTGAAAAGCTCCAGGAAAACACGTCTGGTCCCCCCCCCCCCCCCCGTTCTCATACCAGAGGGAGGATGACATCATCACCAGTCCCGTTTCCCTGAGAACTGTAGGTAGACCAGATCTAGCATCTGCTGAACGTGTTGGGTGGCTGTATGAAAGCAGCCTTTCTGATGAAAATCCATCCTGGAAAGCTCCACCCAGCAGAAGCATCCCTGATCATCATCCTCAGCTCCATCATCATCATCATCATCATCATCATCATCCTCCAGATCAGATGTACTGAGGGAATCACATCTCTCCACGGATACGTCACTGAGCGGCAGCCGTGAGCCGCGGCAGGAATCAGGTGATGTGACGCCATCAGCTGATTTCTGGGCGCTGCGGCAGCAGATAGAACAGACCACGGAGAAAAACGCCGTCTGATTTTACTGAAAATAAAAATAAAATCATTTCTAAGGTTTAAAAGTCGCCATGATCGGTTCATGAAGAACAAGAACATGTTCTTCCGAAAGCCGGCGTCAGTCCAAGTCCAGCGGCCTCTCACTGGGCCTGGGTGTTGGTACGAGCTAACAGAGCTAACAGAGCTAACGGGGCTAACGGGGCTAAAGCCCCATTCATACCCTACGGTAAATACGGATACGGACGCTTTCATTTGTATCCGGGGGGTCGTTGGGGGCAGTATAGAGTCTGAGTTTACCAATTCATGAAAATCGATGAAGAAGAGGGCATAAACCTGATGGTGCAAAACCTGACAGAACGATTGTGTGAGTTGGTGAGGGGGCGTATACACCTCTACGACGCAGCGGTACCCGGTCAGAGGGACAAACAACGCTGTAAGAACAGCTGGGAGGAAATATCAAGCCTGGGACTGACAGTAAAAGCGGCGCGAAACAAATGGAATTTAGCCAGGGACCGATATGTCCGCGCCCACAGAGATGCGGTGGCGAAGAGGAGCGGTGATGCTGCTGGGGGGCCAGAGCATCCCATTCTACAGCGTTTGGCGTGATTACAGATCCACATCAAGCATCGTAACGCCTCCTCTAACTTTGATGTAAGTAACCTTTTGACTTCTTTGTAAAATGGTCTATATTGAGTTGTTTGTTGTTCGGGGATACTGTCCTTTAAATGATTGATAGTTGATAAATAAGTCGCTTTGGATAAAACTATATGCTACATGCAAAGTTTGCTTTCTAAAATCATGTAGGCTATTGGTAGCATGGGAATAAAAACACTTTTAATCAAACACACATCAGTGAGAAACTGTATAACCACAGGTTAAACATGGCAAAGGCCGTCCCTCTACCAACTGACCCAAATATTGTCTTTCTGAACATTTCTATGTCCCACACCAATCTAAATAGAAGTAGAAGTTTATGTTAATGTATTTCATATATGATTGTGTACTTCTAGAGTCAAGATCAAGCTGAGGAGGTGCAGCTGGAAGAGACAGAGGAGGAGGAGGAGGAGGAGGAGGTGCAGCTGGAAGAGACCGAGGAGGAGGAGGAGGAGGAGGAGGAGGAGGAGGAGGAGGAGGAGGTGCAGCTGGAAGAGACAGAGGAGGAGGAGGAGGAGGAGGAGGTGCAGCTGGAAGAGACCGAGGAGGAGGAGGAGGAGGAGGAGGAGGAGGAGGAGGAGGAGGAGGGTACACTGCCTGCAGAATCCTCTGTGCCAAAAGCAGTACCACCACCAGCTGATGCTGGAAGCCTCCCCCCTTCTCAGAGCCCCCAGCCTGGAGCCTCCAAGAAGAGGAAAAGACAGGCAGAGGTTGATCCAGTCGATGCTGCTCTGTTGGAGAGACTGGCAGAGGAACAGCGCGAGTCACAGCAGAGCAAGAATGTGTTCAGCACTTCCACGTCTTCCCTGAACACTTTTCTCCAGGACCTACCTCCTGCAGATGCCAAGAAACTGATGAAGCAGATCCAGGAGCTAATGCTTTCATATGGATGGTCATAGATGTATCTGCAGTTCTGCTGAACTATTGTTAGAATTGTTATAATATAACATTATATTGTTATATTGTTGTTCAGTACTGTTTTTATACAGTTTTTCTCAGCTGTTGCACTTTAGTGCTAAAAATAAACAAGCACTCTAACATTTGTTTGTTGTCATTTAAGTATTATAACCACACTTTGTATAGATTATAGCCATGGACTGTATATAAAAAAAACAGTATTTTATGTTAGTGGAAAACATTCACTGAAAACATTTCATATTGCAGCATTACAATAACAACAACAATAACATGTTTATCAAATGGTCAAACAGACATTCAGGTTACGTTATGTAGAGTGCCACATCTGACATGCCGATCCTGCCAATCGATCCTTCCTTGATCCGTCTGGAAGTACTCCTTAAAAATCTCCCTGACAGTCATGCCATCCTGAGTGGCTCTTGTGGCTGTGAAGCGGCGGGTCGGGATGAGGTTGGTGTCTCCCTGGACCACCTGTCTCCACTCTCCAGGTGGACCATCCCTGGAGGTATGCGGCGGCTTTGTTCGGGCAGGTCTTGGTCTCCCTTCATCAAAAAATTGTGGAGCACCACACAAGCCTTTGTGACGTCCTCCGCCGTGTCAACAGAACACGCCATAGCCCCCCCCAGTATGCGCCACCTGGCAGCTAGAATGCCGAAGGCATTTTCCATGACCCGCCTTGCACGTGAATGCCGGAAATTATAAACCTTCTGGTCGTGAGTCAGTTGCTGAGATCCTATTAAGAGAAAAATTATATTAGAAAACCCTGGTCTTTCTCAAAACAATACAAATGCAGCCAGAATTAAAGAGCATATTATAGGTCCATGGACCAAGCACTGTATATGGAAGGGCTGGAAAATACTTGCTGTTGTATAAGGTGTGTGTGTGTGTGTGTGTGTGTGTGTATGTATGTATGTATATATATATCTATATATATATATACTGTGTGTATATATATATATATACTGTGTATATATATATATATATGTATACACAGTATATATATATATATATACTGTGTATATATATATATATATATATATATATATACTGTGTATATATATATATATGTGTATATACACACATAAATAGAGATACACCAATCCAATACCTGGATCGGATATCGGCTCAGAAACTAACAAATTAGCTGTATTGGATATCAGATGAATATGACATATCCAGTTATTTCTATTTTTATTAACACCATAATCCATGTTAATTTGTTACCTTTTTTTTTTTTTTTTTTTTTTTTTTTTACTTTATTTTTTTTTGCAAGTTAAGATAGTTACCAGTACATGGACAAAACACTTTACAATTCAGAATAGATAAACACTCCAGTAAGATGTCACTTATATCATGAATAACATACTGTTTTTTTTTGTTTTTTTTGTTTTTTTTACATAAGAATGAACAGCTGAACAAAACAGAACACAGGGCATAAAACAAGAAGTGTTAAAATACTGATGAGAATAGAAAAGTGTATTTACAGATATGACAGTAATTTAAAAAGAAAAGACAAAAAAAAACACAACCAAATGTATGAATAAATAAATTGACCCAGTCAAGACAGGAAAAGCTCCACCCCCGCTCCATGTAATGATCGAAGTGTTAATCATCCAGAGACTGAATAGAGTTAACATAAGAAAGGAAAGAACCCCAAGTTTTGTTAAAGAGATCAGAGCATTTTCTCATGCTGTATTTAATTTTTTCTAGGTAAAGAAAAGCCATTAGGTCTTTCAACCAAGAATTAGATGGAGGGGGTTTAGAGTCCTTCCACTGGAGTAAGATGCGTCTACGAGCCACAAGCGAAGCAAAAGCGATAACATCTGTTTCCCCACGAGTGAAGCAGCTGAGGTCGGCAGGGACACCAAAGATGGAGATGGCGGGGCTTGGGGTCAAAGGTCGATTAAGAATTTTTGATAGTGTGCCATAAAAAGAGGACCAAAATAGATCCAACTTTGGACATGAAAAAAACATGTGGGTATGATTACCAGAGGAAACAGAGCACCTGTTGCACATGTCGCTTACATTGAACATCTTTTTAAGTTTAACCTTAGAAAGGTGTATTCTGTGAACGACCTTAAATTGTATTAACGTTAGGCTGGCACAAGGTGATGTAGTGTTGACCCTTTCTAGGGCCTTCTTCCACCATTCAGTTTTAAAGGTGATACCCAGCTCTTTTTCCCAAATACTTCTGACTGCTAGGGGACATGAGGAAGATGTAATTAATCTCATAACTGCTGAAATAAATTTATGATCTGTGGGAAAAGACAAAATAGTCTCAGTAAAGGAATCAGAAGGTAGATAAGGAAAGTTGGGGATATTGTGTCGCACAAAGTTGCGAACTTGAAAGTATCTAAATAAGTGAGATTGCGGTAAGTCAAACATAGCTTTAAGGCTGTTAAAGGAAGCAAAGGTATTGTCAATAAAAAGTTGCTTAAAACAGGATAATCCCTTATTCTTCCACACGCTGAAAGCCGTGTCAACTGATGGGGGAAAAAAATAGGTGATTGTTGCAGATGGGCATCAGTGATGAGGTGGAGGAGATATTAAATTTGTGCCTGAACTGCTTCCAAATTTTCACAGTGGATAAAACGACTGGGTTAGAGGTGTAGTTTGAAGGATAGGAGTTAAGAGGAGCACAGATCAAGGCTGCTAATGAAACAGACTTACATGAACCTGCTTCCATCTGACACCAACCAGTATTAGGGAGATTATACCATGTGTAGATTTTTTGAATATTGGCTGACCAATCATATGCTAAAAGTTGGGAAGTGAGAGGCCACCCTCTTCTTTTGATCTATGTAAAGTAGAGTAGTTTGCCCTGGGGGTCTTCCCTGCCCATATAAAATATGAGATATGCTGGTCAAGATCTTTGAAAAACGACTTTGGAAGGTAAACAGGTAAGCATTGAAAAAGGAATAAAAATCTTGGGAGTACGTTCATTTTTATTGTATTTATTCTTCCTAAAAGGGAAAGAGGGAGGGCATTCCAGCGCTTGAAGTCAGACTTAATTTGATTAAGTAAATATAAAAAGTTATCTTTATAAATAGAGGAAAGGTTGTTTGAGATGTTGATACCTAAATAACGGAAACTGGAGGTGTTCAAATGAAAAGGTAAAACTTGGGCTGGGATTAGTTTTGCAGCATCATTAAGAGGGAAGCATTCACTCTTATTGATGTTTAGCTTATAGCCTGAGAAGGATCCAAATGTATGTAAGATTTCCAAGATCCTGCCAATACAGACATCAGGGTGCGAAATGTACAACAATAAATTGTCTGCGTAAAGTGAGATCTTATGCTCAACTCCGTATCTGGAAATCCAGTGAAAGATGAAGAACCTTTTAGGGCGAGGGACAGTGGCTCAATGGCGAGAGCAAATAAAATGGGTGAAAGAGGGCAACCTTGGCGGCAGCCTCGAGTTAATGGGAATGGTTTAGACCGGGTAGAGTTGGTAATAACGCATGCTGTGGGTTTATTGTATAACAACTGAATCCATGTAATGAATTTTTGACCAAACCCGAATTTACTGAGGACTGAGAATAAGTACTCCCACTCTACCCGGTCGAAGGCCTTCTCTGCATCCATAGAAATGACCATTTCTGCTGCAGTTGGGTTCGGCTTGGAGAGTATTATGTTAAGCAATCTACGAATATTTGAAGAGAGCTGTCTGCCTCTTATGAAGCCAGTTTGGTCGTCAGAAATGATCTCGGGAAGACATGGATCTAAACGATTGGCAAGAATTTTCGCCAATAGTTTTACATCAGAGTTGAGCAGACCAATTGGTGCACTCTTCCAGATTCTTATTGGGTTTGGGAAGTAATGAGATTGAGGCTTGAGTTAAAGAAGGGGGAAGTGCTCCATTCTCCAAAGAGTCCTTAAACATATCTAATAACAAAGGGGCAAGTTGGTTGGAAAATTTCTTTAAGAATTCAACCGGAAAGCCGTCCGGTCCCGGCGCTTTGCCATTCTGCATTAATTTGAGGTTAGCCAAAAGTTCACCTAGAGAGAGTGGGGCATCAAGGCGGCTTTTAGTGGTATTGTCTATCTCAGGGAAAACTAAGCTATCTAAGAAGTTGTGCATTTGGGTTTTGTCGGGTGGCGCTTCTGATCTATAAAGAGAGGTATAAAACTGAGTAAATACTTCATTAATTTCATTTTCATCTGAGACCAAGGTAGACTGATTTTTACGGATCTGAATGATGGAACGTGCTGTAGCTTGACGTTTCAATTGCATAGCAAGAAGTTTGCTGGTCCTGTTCCCATGCTCATAGTATGTGCTCTTTGTACGCCTTAAGAGTGATTCTGCCTTATTTGTGGAAAGTATATCAAATTCTGTTTGAAGCTTAAGCCTTTCAGTTCTAAGATTGCCATTCGGAGTCAACGCGTGCTGTCTGTCGATGCGCTGGATTGCCTCAAGCAACTCGCACTGTCGCAATTTTCTCTGCTTGTGAATTCTAGCATTATAAGAGATGATCTCACCTCGTAACACTACTTTCAGAGTTTCCCACAAGAGGGAGGGCGAAGTGGACTCAGATTTGTTGGTCTGAATAAAAAAGGATATTTTCTCCGATATGAGTTCAAGAAAACATCTGAGGATAATAATTCTGTGTTGAGTCACGATTGAGAATGTCTAGGCCTCGGAAAGAGTTCCAAATCCATCAGAATGGGGGCGTGATCTGAAATTACTATGGACGAGTATTCACATGATTTAACTGAGGGTATTAAAATTTGGTCTACAAAATAGTAATCAATACGTGAATGAGAGTGGTGAACTGGAGAGTAAAATGAAAAATCTTTAGCTCTTGGGTGGTAAAACCGCCAAGGATCAACACACCCTATCTGGTCCATGAGAGAGATAAGGGTTTTTGCCATATTGGACATGGACAAGTTATTTGAATTAGATTTGTCTAGTGTGGGGTCTATTACTAAATTAAGGTCTCCTCCGAGTATTAAATGATGTGAGTCTAGGCTTGGTAGGTGTGAAAATAGAGCTGACATAAAATTTGGGCAATCCCAATTTGGAGCATAAACGGAGGTCAGGATAACAGGTGTTTTAAATAACATTCCCACAACTATAACAAAACGACCATTGGGGTCTGAGATTATCTGCTCTGGGGAAAACTGCAAGCATTTATGCATAAGTATTGCTGTGCCTCTTGATCGGCTATTAAAACTTGAATGAAAAATTTGGCCAACCCAGGGTTTCCGCAGTCTAGTGTGGTCGCCAATACGCAAGTGGGTTTCCTGGAGAAAGATTATTTCAGACTTCAGGCTCTTCAGGTGTGAAAATACTCTTGCTCTTTTTATAGGACCACCGAGTTCTCTTACATTCTAGCTTGTAAACCTGATGGATCCTAATCCCATCGCGTGGTCCGATAGCCATCTATAATAAGTTTGGGTGAAACCATTCAGGATGACCATTATAAAAAGGTGTGTTAATCAACTGAGTAACATAAAATGGTGTAAAAACTGCCATAAATGTACAAGAAGAAGGTACACAAGTAGTACATAAATAAAAAGTACTGCCCTGTGTGTTTGAACTAGAACAGAAGCCTTAACTGGCTCCAAGAGTCCAAGAGTGAAAAAAAGAAAAATCTGTAACACAGATGTCCTAAACCCATCCCACAACACAGGAGAGTAAGCAGGAGATAACATCTCACTGGATTCCCGTAGGGAGGGTGCGTCCTTAAACAGGCAACATGTCTGCACCAGTAAAGGAACATAAATAAAAATAAAAACTGCACCTCCTCTAAACATAACTAATGTAGTCACTCTGAGCCACCAAAGTTATTCTTAATCGGCCTCACAAAACACGAGAAACCCAGAAACATCTAGCTAGCTCATACAGCTCACTTACTCTTTAAGTTCTGATAGCAGAGTTCAGCATCTTCCGCCGAGTCGAAAACGCGCGTCATCCCGTTGATAGTGACCCGCAGCCGAGCCGGGTACACCATGCCGAAGCGTATGCCATCTTTGTACAGCAGGGACTTCACGTTGTTGAACTTGGCCCGTTTTCTGGCGAGTGAGGCACTGAAGTCTTCGAAGATCCTGATAGGCTGGCCGCGGAACGAGATGTCTCGGTTCTTCTTGGCCCACAGCAGTACACGCTCTTTATGGATGTACTTGTGAAAACGGATGATAAAGGGACGGCAACCTTCGGACGGTCTTGGAGCTCGGCTGCGGTGTGCACGTTCCAGATCCTGCAGCATGTCGCCGGTTACTTCTTTAAGCAGCTCAGTCATGAAGAGTCGAGCGTCGCTCCCCCCTGCCCATTCTTTTACACCGATGATGCGGAGATTCTTACGTTTGGAGCGGGAAATCAGATCCTCGACCGCCAGTTGTAATGCTTCGTTCGCCTGCATGGTGGATTCCAGCTTCGACTTCAGTGTGGACACTTCATTTTCCAGAGTGGATATCCCATCTGAGTGAGCGGAAAGTGCTGTTTCCATATCCGAAATTGTGCTGGCGTGAGCCGCCACCGTATCGGTTATTGACTGAAGTGAGGCATTAATCGGAGCCAAGGCTGTGTTCAGAGAGTTGGTGAGTTCACTGGTTACATTTTTACGTAGTTTTTCGAGCTCTCCAACTAGCATCTCGAGGGTTAGATGCCCCCCGCTGCCTGCTGCCTCAGAAGCGGCTCCGCCAGTCTCTCGGCTCGGCGTCGGTGGGTTAAAGTGTTGAGTGAGTTGAGGCTGGTTTTTATTACGAGCACTGTGAGTTTTACTCATTCTGTTGCACAGGAATTGTAGATGTAGCGTTTGTGGCTTGAAATAACACGGAGGCAACGAAGGGGTTTGGTGCTATCAACAGAAAAAACACATTGTCGGGAGGCACACTTCACGCGTCTATTCACAGCGCCGCCATCTTGGAATCCGCCAATTTGTTACCTTTTTAAAACCAGAACAAATGTTTATGTGAAGGTTGATGCCTTCACTCACATGGTAAGGTATACAGTTCATTCATCCAACTGTATGGGATCTGTATCAGCCGATATGCTCAGCCCAGGTATCAGATCGGATTGGATCGAAAAAAATAGATTGTGCATCTCTACACACATGTATGCTTGCAAGTTATGTGAACTTTCTAGTTCACAAGTGTATCTAGATTAGACAGATGTTCTGTTTATGATATTTTCATTTGATAAACAGTGGAGTAATCATGAGAGTTGCTGCGACAGAAGGTGTCACAGTCAGAGCTGAAGCTGTTTATTCCTACAGTATGAATAAAGTACTTATCTTATTAAAATAAGTGTGATTCATTAGTTTTTAATATGTAGCCTATAGGCTGTTCTACGCACCTGGGTATGGGCGCATGAGGTTGACCTTTTGGGGGAGGGCCTCATCAGCTACAAACACCGGTGGTGTCAGCACATCTGTCCCAGGCAGAGGGGCGTATGGTGGCAGGGGGAGTTGGCCTTGGATGAGCTGCGCTCCAAAGTTGGTCCGACTGAAGACACCAGCATCACTTTCCTTGCCGAACGCTCCAATGTGGACAAATGTAAAGCGGTAGTTGGCATCACAGGCTGCCATCATCACGAAGCTGAAAAATCCTTTGTAGTTGAAAAAACTACTGCCACTGTTGGCTGGCGCTTTGATGCGGACGTGCTTGCCGTCGATCGCTCCGATACAGTTGGGGTAATCCCACTGCGTCCAAAACCCATCACGTATCACCTCCCACCCGTCGCCTTGCGGGTACTTCGCCTCATCCTCCAGCCCAGCCCACAGAGCCCGACACACCTCCTTAATGATGGTAGAAACTGTCGCTGTCCCCAGTTTATAGCTCGCGGCGAGGGCTTGCTGGCTGATCCCTGCTGCCAGAAAACGTAACGTGACCGCCAGACGCTCAGCATCACTGACAGGGGCTCTGTGGGATGCGGCATGTTGAATGAGCGGCGATACCCGGCGTAGTAAGCTGTCAAAAGTTACGGTAGCCATCCTGAAATACAGAAATGGCGCTCATCATCCAATTCCCGCATTGACAAAACCAAAGAAAAAAAATCCCCATTTATATGGCGATTTACATGAAGTGGTCAGACATGCCACCGCCGCGTACACTTATTTTTTTCCCACCTTTTCTGTAGTAGACGCAGCAAAACTACCTCCTCTATCGATGCCATATTCGCGATTATCGATGCCGGAAAATTTCGACGCAACACTGCCCTCTAGAGTTTGAACGGAGTAACATTCATAACAACGCTGAAACCGGACGGAGGTATGTAGACCAGTAGCGGAGACAATGTTTGGTACGGACGGGACAATTTCGTCCGTATCCAGAGGTATGAAGCAAGCTTAACGGAGCCAACGGAGCTAACGGGGCTAACGGAGCTAACGGGGCTAACGGAGCTAATGGAGCTAATGGAGCTAACAGAGCTAACGGAGCTAACGGGGCTAATGGAGCTAATGGAGCTAACAGAGCTAATGGAGCCAACGGAGCTAACAGAGCTAACAGAGCTAACGGAGCTAACAGAGCTAACGGAGCTAACGGAGCTAATGGAGCTAACGGAGCTAATGGAGCAAACAGAGCTAACGGTGCTAACGGGGCTAACGGAGCTAATGGAGCAATCGGGGCTAACGGAGCTAACGGAGCTAACGGGGCTAATGGAGCTAACAGGGCTAATGCCAGGATGCTCTGGTATGCAGGGATGGGACGGTCCTGCAGCCAAGCAGCCGCCATGTTGTGGAGAGGATGTTTATCTTAAGAAAACAGGACTTTATGATCTGTACAATTATTATTTCACCAGGTAGCGGTTAGCAAGAGGGATGGGTACCAAAACCTGGTATCAAAATGGCGCCGGGGCCGAGTCCGATGGTCCACCTGGACCGATAAGCTTCAGTCTGACTGGTCCTCTTATCGGTACCTGCAGTTAAGGTCGTTCTCAGTTTGTGCAGCAGACTAGCTAAGACATGATCTAACCTCCTCCTGAACAAGTACCCATGCTGCAGGACTGGAAGGAGGCTGCTGCACTCTCACATGTCCACCCCCCTCCATGGAGGAGCTCCCTCACCAGCAGGAACAGCTGTGATGGCAGAGCAGTCTGGCTCCAGATGTTCATGTTATGGCTGGCTACTCTGTCTCTGTGGGAAGTCCTCAACCTTAAATCAAACTCCCCAAATCAGCAACTCTGCCGCACCTGCAGCCTGAAGCTGGTTGCTGCTAAACGTTGCTCAGCAGCAGGAGATCATGTCAATGTTAGCAGCTCTGAGAAGAGAGGGGAGCCCCATGATGATAACGATGGAGAGAGAGGGGCGTCCCACAGACAGATGCAGAGCAAAGAAAGCCAGACAGCTGTTTGGGCTGATGGTGGGAAATGTTGGATTGTTACATTTATTTTCTATCTGAACCGGTTTTTGTTGCTCACTATGAAAAACTTTAATAAAGATTACAGCAGCTAAACTCTAAACATTTAACCTGTAAAGTGCCACCTGCAGCAGGAACGTACACATGTACAGAACAGAACTGATGGGTCAGGAAGTGTTGTTTTACTTTTTAGAGTTCTGGCATATAGAAACGTAATACTCCAACAGTACAAAAATATACACTAATATTCATGTTTAGTATAATTACTATTATGGATAACCATTTTATCCATTTTATGGATCTAACCCTAACCCCTCTATATGAAAAACTTCAATAAAGATTACAGCAGCTAAACTCTAAACATTTAACCTGTAAAATGGTGTTCCTGTCCTCAGATCCTCCGTCCAGCCTGATCATCTACACCAGAGACTTTGTGGAACCGGAGGTGAAGAACTCCCTGATCTGCCACGTGTCCGGGTTCTACCCTGCTCCTGTCAAAGTCCACTGGACCAAGAACGGAGAGAAAGTGACCGACGGAACCAGCATCAACGTCCCCTTCCCCAACAAAGACGGGTCCTTCACCCAGATCTCCAGACTGGCCTTCGTCCCCCAGCAGGGAGACATCTACACCTGTACAGTGGAGCATCTGGCCCTGACCCAGTCCCAGACCCGGATCTGGGGTAAGACCTGGATCTGGACACGCAGACCTCCATGAGGACGTCCATGTCTCTGTGTTCTGTCTCCATGAGGAGGTCCATGTCTCTGTTTTCTGTCTCTATGAGGAGGTCCATGTCTCTGTCTTCTTTCTCCATGAGGAGGTCCATGTCTCTGTTTCATGTCTCCATGAGGAGGTCCATGTCTCTGTTTTCTTTCTCTATGAGGAGGTCCATGTCTCTGTGTTCTGTCTCCATGAGGAGGTCCATGTCTCTGTGTTCTGTCTCCATGAGAAGGTCCATGTCTCTGTGTTCTGTCTCCATGAGGAGGTCCATGTCTCTGTGTTCTGTCTCCATGAGGAGGTCCATGTCTCTGTGTTCTGTCTCCATGAGGAGGTCCATGTCTCTGTTTTCTGTCTCCATGAGGAGGTCCATGTCTCTGTGTTCTGTCTCTATGAGGAGGTCCATGTCTCTGTCTTCTGTCTCTATGAGGAGGTCCATGTCTCTGTGTTCTGTCTCTATGAGGAGGTCCATGTCTCTGTCTTCTGTCTCCATGAGGAGGTCCATGTCTCTGTCTTCTGTCTCCATGAGGAGGTCCATGTCTCTGTTTTCTGTCTCTGTGAGGAGGTCCATGTCTCTGTTTCCTGTCTCTGATGAGGAGGTCCATGTCTCTGTTTTCTGTCTCCATGAGAAGGTCCATGTCTCTGTCTTCTGTCTCCATGAGGAGGTCCATGTCTCTGTTTTCTGTCTCCATGAGGAGGCTCCATGTCTCTGTGTTCTTGTCTCCATGAGGAGGTCCATGTCTCTGCTCTTCTTTCTCCATGAGGAGGTCCATGTCTCTGTTTTCTGTCTCCATGAGGAGTTCCATGTCTCTGTTTCCTGTCTCTATGAGGGAGGTCCATGTCTCTGTTTTCTGTCTCCATGAGGAGGTCCATGTCTCTGTGTTCTGTCTCCATGAGAAGGTCCATGTCTCTGTCTTCTTTCTCCATGAGGAGGTCCATGTCTCTGTTTTCTGTCTCCATGAGGAGGTCCATGTCTCTGTTTCCTGTCTCTATGAGGAGGTCCATGTCTCTGTTTTCTGTCTCCATGAGAAGGTCCATGTCTCTGTCTTCTGTCTCCATGAGGAGGTCCATGTCTCTGTTTTCTTTCTCCATGAGGAGGGCCATGTCTCTGTCTTCTGTCTCCATGAGAAGGTCCATGTCTCTGTCTTCTGTCTCCATGAGGAGGTCCATGTCTCCTGTTTTCTTTCTCCATGAGGAGGGCCATGTCTCTGTTTTCTTTCTCATGAGGAGGGCCATGTCTCTGTTTTCTGTCTCCATGAGAAGGTCCATGTCTCTGTCTTCTGTCTCCATGAGGAGGTCCATGTCTCTGTTTTCTGTCTCCATGAGAAGGTCCATGTCTCTGTCTTCTGTCTCTATGAGGAGGTCCATGTCTCTGTCTTCTTTCTCCATGAGGAGGTCCATGTCTCTGTTTTCTGTCTCCATGAGGAGGTCCATGTCTCTGTTTTCTGTCTCCATGAGGAGGTCCATGTCTCTGTTTTCTGTCTCCATGAGGAGGTCCATGTCTTTGTTTTCTGTCTCCATGAGAAGGTCCATGTCTCTGTCTTCTGTCTCCATGAGGAGGTCCATGTCTCTGTTTTCTTTCTCCATGAGGAGGTCCATGTCTCTGTTTTCTGTCTCCATGAGAAGGTCCATGTCTCTGTCTTCTGTCTCCGTGAGGAGGTCCACGCTCTCTGTTTTCTGTCTCTATGAGGAGGTCCATGTCTTTGTTTTCTGTCTCCATGAGAAGGTCCATGTCTCTGTCTTCTGTCTCCATGAGGAGGTCCATGTCTCTGTCTTCTGTCTCCATGAGGGAGGTCCATGTCTCTGTTTTCTGTCTCTGAGGAGGTCCATGTCTCTGTCTTCTTTCTCCATGAGGAGGTCCATGTCTCTGTTTTCTGTCTCCATGAGGAGGTCCATGTCTCTGTTTTCTGTCTCCATGAGAAGGTCCATGTCTCTGTCTTCTGGCTCCATGAGGAGGTCCATGTCTCTGTTTTCTTTCTCCATGAGGAGGGCCATGTCTCTGTTTTCTGTCTCCATGAGAAGGTCCATGTCTCTGTCTTCTCTCCATGAGAAGGTCCATGTCTCTGTTTTCTGTCTCCATGAGGAGGTCCATGTCTCTGTTTTTCTGTCTCCATGAGGAGGTCCATGTCTCTGTTTTCTGTCTCCATGAGGAGGTCCATGTCTTTGTTTTCTGTCTCCATGAGAAGGTCCATGTCTCTGTCTTCTGTCTCCATGAGGAGGTCCATGTCTCTGTTTTCTTTCTCCATGGAGGAGGTCCATGTCTCTGTTTTCTGTCTCCCATGAGAAGGTCCATGTCTCTGTCTTCTGTCTCCGTGAGGGGGTCCATGTCTCTGTTTTCTTTCTCTATGAGGAGGTCCATGTCTCTGTTTTCTTTCTCCATGAGGAGGTCCATGTCTCTGTTTTCTGTCTCCATGAGGAGGTCCATGTCTCTGTTTTCTGTCTCCATGAGGAGGTCCATGTCTTTGTTTTCTTTCTCCATGAGGAGGGCCCCCTGTCTCTGTTTTCTGTCTCCATGAGAAGGTCCATGTCTCTGTCTTCTGTCTCCATGAGGAGGTCCATGTCTCTGTTTTCTGTCTCCATGAGGAGGTCCATGTCTTTGTTTTCTGTCTCCATGAGAAGGTCCATGTCTCTGTCTTCTGTCTCCATGAGGAGGTCCATGTCTCTGTTTTCTTTCTCCATGAGGAGGTCCATGTCTCTGTTTTCTGTCTCCATGAGAGGGTCCATGTCTCTGTCTTCTGTCTCCGTGAGGAGGTCCATGTCTCTGTTTTCTGTCTCTATGAGGAGGTCCATGTCTCTGTTTTCTGTCTCCATGAGGAGGTCCATGTCTCTGTCTTCTGTCTCCATGAGGAGGTCCATGTCTTTGTTTTCTGTCTCCATGAAGGTCCATGTCTCTGTCTTCTGTCTCCATGAGGAGGTCCATGTCTCTTTCTTTTCTGTCTCATGAGGAGGTCCATGTCTCTGTTTTTTTGTCTCCATGAGAAGGTCCATGTCTCTGTCTTCTGTCTCCATGAGGAGGTCCATGTCTCTGTTTTCTGTCTCTATGAGGAGGTCCATGTCTCTGTCTTCTTTCTCCATGAGGAGGTCCATGTCTCTGTCTTCTGTCTCCATGAGGAGGTCCATGTCTCTGTCTTCTGTCTCCATGAGGAGGTCCATGTCTCTGTCTTCTTTCTCCATGAGGAGGTCCATGTCTCTGTTTTCTGTCTCCATGAGGAGGTCCATGTCTCTGTTTTCTGTCTCCATGAGAAGGTCCATGTCTCTGTCTTCTGTCTCCATGAGGAGGTCCATGTCTCTGTTTTCTTTCTCCATGAGGAGGGCCATGTCTCTGTTTTCTGTCTCCATGAGAAGGTCCATGTCTCTGTCTTCTGTCTCCATGAGGAGGTCCATGTCTCTGTTTTCTTTCTCCATGAGGAGGTCCATGTCTCTGTTTTCTGTCTCCATGAGGAGGTCCATGTCTTTGTTTTCTGTCTCCATGAGAAGGTCCATGTCTCTGTCTTCTGTCTCCATGAGGAGGTCCATGTCTCTGTTTTCTTTCTCCATGAGGAGGTCCATGTCTCTGTTTTCTGTCTCCATGAGAAGGTCCATGTCTCTGTCTTCTGTCTCCGTGAGGAGGTCCATGTCTCTGTTTTCTGTCTCTATGAGGAGGTCCATGTCTTTGTTTTCTGTCTCCATGAGAAGGTCCATGTCTCTGTCTTCTGTCTCCATGAGGAGGTCCATGTCTCTGTCTTCTGTCTCCATGAGAAGGTCCATGTCTCTGTTTTCTGTCTCTATGAGGAGGTCCATGTCTCTGTCTTCTTTCTCCATGAGGAGGTCCATGTCTCTGTCTTCTGTCTCCATGAGGAGGTCCATGTCTCTGTTTTCTGTCTCCATGAGAAGGTCCATGTCTCTGTCTTCTGTCTCCATGAGGAGGTCCATGTCTCTGTTTTTTCTCCATGAGGAGGGCCATGTCTCTGTTTTCTGTCTCCATGAGAAGGTCCATGTCTCTGTCTTCTGTCTCCATGAGGAGGTCCATGTCTCTGTTTTCTTTCTCCATGAGGAGGTCCATGTCTCTGTTTTCTGTCTCCATGAGGAGGTCCATATCTTTGTTTTCTGTCTCCATGAGAAGGTCCATGTCTCTGTCTTCTGTCTCCATGAGGAGGTCCATGTCTCTGTTTTCTTTCTCCATGAGGAGGTCCATGTCTCTGTTTTCTGTCTCCATGAGAAGGTCCATGTCTCTGTCTTCTGTCTCCGTGAGGAGGTCCATGTCTCTGTTTTCTGTCTCTATGAGGAGGTCCATGTCTTTGTTTTCTGTCTCCATGAGAAGGTCCATGTCTCTGTCTTCTGTCTCCATGAGGAGGTCCATGTCTCTGTTTTCTGTCTCTATGAGGAGGTCCATGTCTCTGTTTTTTGTCTCCATGAGAAGGTCCATGTCTCTGTCTTCTGTCTCCATGAGGAGGTCCATGTCTCTGTTTTCTTTCTCCATGAGGAGGTCCATGTCTCTGTTTTATGTCTCTATGAGGAGGTCCATGTCTCTGTTTCATGTCTCCATGAGGAAGGAGGTCCATGTCTCTGTTTTCTGTCTCCATGAGGAGGTCCATGTCTTTGTTTTCTGTCTTAATGAGGAGGTCCATGTCTCTGTTTTCTGTCTCCATGAGGAGGTCCATGTCTCTGTTTCATGTCTCCATGAGGAAGGAGGTCCATGTCTCTGTTTTCTGTCTCCATGAGGAGGTCCATGTCTTTGTTTTCTGTCTTAATGAGGAGGTCCATGTCTCTGTTTTCTGTCTCTATGAGGAGGTCCATGTCTCTGTTTCATGTCTCCATGAGGAAGGAGGTCCATGTCTCTGTTTTCTGTCTCCATGAGGAGGTCCATGTCTCTCTTTTCTGTCTCTATGAGGAGGTCCATGTCTCTCTTTTCTGTCTCTATGAGGAGGTCCATGTCTCTGTTTCCTGTCTCTATGAGGAGGTCCATGTCTCTGTTTTCTGTCTCCATGAGAAGGTCCATGTCTCTGTCTTCTGTCTCCATGAGGAGGTCCATGTCTCTGTTTTCTTTCTCCATGAGGAGGGCCATGTCTCTCTGTTTTCTGTCTCCATGAGAAGGTCCATGTCTCTGTTTTCTGTCTCTATGAGGAGGTCCATGTCTCTGTTTTCTGTCTCCATGAGGAGGTCCATGTCTCTGTTTTCTGTCTTCATGATGAGGTCCATGTCTCTGTTTTCTGTCTCCATGAGGAGGTCCATGTCTCTGTTTTCTGTCTCCATGAGGAGGTCCATGTCTCTGTTTTCTGTCTCCATGAGGAGGTCCATGTATCTGTTTTCTGTCTCTATGAGGAGGTCCATGTCTCTGTGTTCTGTCTCCATGAGGAGGTCCATGTCTCTGTTTTCTGTCTCTATGAGGAGGTCCATGTCTCTGTTTTCTGTCTCCATGAGGAGGTCCATGTCTCTGTTTTCTGTCTCTATGAGGAGGTCCATGTCTCTGTTTTCTGTCTCTATGAGGAGGTCCATGTCTCTGTTTTCTGTCTCCATGAGGAGGTCCATGTCTCTGTTTTCTGTCTTCATAAGGAGGTCCATGTCTCTGTTTTCTGTCTCCATGAGGAGGTCCATGTCTCTGTTTTTTGTCTCCATGAAGAGGTCCATGTCTCTGTTTTCTGTCTCCATGAGGAGGTCCATGTATCTGTCTTCTGTCTCCATGAGGAGGTCCATGTCTCTGTGTTCTGTCTCCATGAGGAGGTCAATGTCTCTGTTTTCTGTCTCCATGTGGAGGTCCATGTCTCTGTTTTCTTTCTCTATGAGGAGGTCCATGTCTCTGTTTTCTGTCTCCATGAGGAGGTCCATGTCTCTGTTTTCTGTCTCCATGAGGAGGTCCATGTCTCTGTTTTCTGTCTCCATGAGGAGGTCCATGTCTCTGTTTTCTGTCTCCATGAGGAGGTCCATGTCTCTGTTTTCTTTCTCCATGAGGAGGTCCATGTCTCTGTTTTCTGTCTCCATGAGGAGGTCCATGTCTCTGTTTTCTGTTTCCATGAGGAGGTCCATGTCTTTGTTTTCTGTCTCCATGAGGAGGTCCATGTCTCTGTTTTCTGTCTCCATGAGGAGGTCCATGTCTCTGTTTTCTGTCTCCATGAGGAGGTCCATGTCTCTGTTTTCTTTCTCTATGAGGAGGTCCATGTCTCTGTTTTCTGTCTCCATGAGGAGGTCCATGTCTCTGTTTTCTTTCTCCATGAGGAGGTCCATGTCTCTGTTTTCTTTCTCTATGAGGAGGTCCATGTCTCTGTTTTCTGTCTCCATGAGGAGGTCCATGTCTCTGTTTTCTTTCTCTATGAGGAGGTCCATGTCTCTGTTTTCTGTCTCCATGAGGAGGTCCATGTCTCTGTTTTCTTTCTCTATGAGGAGGTCCATGTCTCTGTTTTCTGTCTCCATGAGGAGGTCCATGTCTCTGTTTTCTTTCTCTATGAGGAGGTCCATGTCTCTGTTTTCTGTCTCCATGAGGAGGTCCATATCTCTGTTTTCTGTCTCTATGAGGAGGTCCATGTCTCTGTTTTCTGTCTCCATTAGGAGGTCCATGTCTCCGTCTTCTGTCTCCATAAGGAAGTCCATGTCTCTGTTTTCTGTCTCTATGAGGAGGTCCATGTCTTTGTTTTCTGTCTCTATGAGGAGGTCCATGTCCCCGTCTTCTGTCTCCATGAGGAGGTCCATGTCTCAGTCTTCTGTCTCTATGAGGAGGTCCATGTCTCCGTCTTCTGTCTCTATGAGGAGGTCCATGTCTCTGTTTTCTGTCTCCATGAGGAGGTCCATGTCTCTGTTTTCTGTCTCCATGAGGATGTCCATGTCTCTGTTTTCTGTCTCCATGAGGAGGTCCATGTCTCTGTCTTCTGTCTCTGTGAGGAGGTCCATGTCTCTGTTTTCTGTCTCCATGAAGAGGTCCATGTCTCTGTTTTCTGTCTCCATGAGCAGGTCCATGTCTCTGTTTCATGTCTCCATGAGGAGGTCCATGTCTCTGTTTTCTGTCTCTATGAGGAGGTCCATGTCTCTGTTTCATGTCTCCATGAGGCAGGAGGTCCATGTCTCTGTTTTCTGTCTCCATGAGGAGGTCCATGTCTCTGTTTCATGTCTCCATGAGGAAGGAGGTCCATGTCTCTGTTTTCTGTCTCCATGAGGAGGTCCATGTCTTTGTTTTCTGTCTTCATGAGGAGGTCCATGTCTCTGTTTTTTGTCTCCATGAGAAGGTCCATGTCTCTGTCTTCTGTCTCCATGAGGAGGTCCATGTCTCTGTTTTCTGTCTCTATGAGGAGGTCCATGTCTCTGTCTTCTTTCTCCATGAGGAGGTCCATGTCTCTGTCTTCTGTCTCCATGAGGAGGTCCATGTCTCTGTCTTCTGTCTCCATGAGGAGGTCCATGTCTCTGTTTTCTGTCTCTATGAGGAGGTCCATGTCTCTGTCTTCTTTCTCCATGAGGAGGTCCATGTCTCTGTTTTCTGTCTCCATGAGGAGGTCCATGTCTCTGTTTTCTGTCTCCATGAGAAGGTCCATGTCTCTGTCTTCTGTCTCCATGAGGAGGTCCATGTCTCTGTTTTCTTTCTCCATGAGGAGGGCCATGTCTCTGTTTTCTGTCTCCATGAGAAGGTCCATGTCTCTGTCTTCTGTCTCCATGAGGAGGTCCATGTCTCTGTTTTCTTTCTCCATGAGGAGGTCCATGTCTCTGTTTTCTGTCTCCATGAGGAGGTCCATGTCTTTGTTTTCTGTCTCCATGAGAAGGTCCATGTCTCTGTCTTCTGTCTCCATGAGGAGGTCCATGTCTCTGTTTTCTTTCTCCATGAGAAGGTCCATGTCTCTGTCTTCTGTCTCCGTGAGGAGGTCCATGTCTCTGTTTTCTGTCTCTATGAGGAGGTCCATGTCTTTGTTTTCTGTCTCCATGAGAAGGTCCATGTCTCTGTCTTCTGTCTCCATGAGGAGGTCCATGTCTCTGTCTTCTGTCTCCATGAGGAGGTCCATGTCTCTGTTTTCTGTCTCTATGAGGAGGTCCATGTCTCTGTCTTCTTTCTCCATGAGGAGGTCCATGTCTCTGTTTTCTGTCTCCATGAGGAGGTCCATGTCTCTGTTTTCTGTCTCCATGAGAAGGTCCATGTCTCTGTCTTCTGTCTCCATGAGGAGGTCCATGTCTCTGTTTTCTTTCTCCATGAGGAGGGCCATGTCTCTGTTTTCTGTCTCCATGAGAAGGTCCATGTCTCTGTCTTCTGTCTCCATGAGGAGGTCCATGTCTCTGTTTTCTTTCTCCATGAGGAGGTCCATGTCTCTGTTTTCTGTCTCCATGAGGAGGTCCATGTCTTTGTTTTCTGTCTCCATGAGAAGGTCCATGTCTCTGTCTTCTGTCTCCATGAGGAGGTCCATGTCTCTGTTTTCTTTCTCCATGAGGAGGTCCATGTCTCTGTTTTCTGTCTCCATGAGAAGGTCCATGTCTCTGTCTTCTGTCTCCGTGAGGAGGTCCATGTCTCTGTTTTCTGTCTCTATGAGGAGGTCCATGTCTTTGTTTTCTGTCTCCATGAGAAGGTCCATGTCTCTGTCTTCTGTCTCTATGAGGAGGTCCATGTCTCTGTTTTTTGTCTCCATGAGAAGGTCCATGTCTCTGTCTTCTGTCTCCATGAGGAGGTCCATGTCTCTGTTTTCTTTCTCCATGAGGAGGTCCATGTCTCTGTTTTATGTCTCTATGAGGAGGTCCATGTCTCTGTTTCATGTCTCCATGAGGAAGGAGGTCCATGTCTCTGTTTTCTGTCTCCATGAGGAGGTCCATGTCTTTGTTTTCTGTCTTAATGAGGAGGTCCATGTCTCTGTTTTCTGTCTCCATGAGGAGGTCCATGTCTCTGTTTCATGTCTCCATGAGGAAGGAGGTCCATGTCTCTGTTTTCTGTCTCCATGAGGAGGTCCATGTTTTTGTTTTCTGTCTTAATGAGGAGGTCCATGTCTCTGTTTTCTGTCTCTATGAGGAGGTCCATGTCTCTGTTTCATGTCTCCATGAGGAAGGAGGTCCATGTCTCTGTTTTCTGTCTCCATTAGGAGGTCCATGTCTCTCTTTTCTGTCTCTATGAGGAGGTCCATGTCTCTCTTTTCTGTCTCTATGAGGAGGTCCATGTCTCTGTTTCCTGTCTCTATGAGGAGGTCCATGTCTCTGTTTTCTGTCTCCATGAGAAGGTCCATGTCTCTGTCTTCTGTCTCCATGAGGAGGTCCATGTCTCTGTTTTCTTTCTCCATGAGGAGGGCCATGTCTCTGTTTTCTGTCTCCATGAGAAGGTCCATGTCTCTGTTTTCTGTCTCTATGAGGAGGTCCATGTCTCTGTTTTCTGTCTCCATGAGGAGGTCCATGTCTCTGTTTTCTGTCTTCATAAGGAGGTCCATGTCTCTGTTTTCTGTCTCCATGAGGAGGTCCATGTCTCTGTTTTCTGTCTCCATGAGGAGGTCCATGTCTCTGTTTTCTGTCTCCATGAGGAGGTCCATGTATCTGTTTTCTGTCTCTATGAGGAGGTCCATGTCTCTGTGTTCTGTCTCCATGAGGAGGTCCATGTCTCTGTTTTCTGTCTCTGAGGAGGTCCATGTCTCTGTTTTCTGTCTCCATGAGGAGGTCAATGTCTCTGTTTTCTGTCTCTATGAGGAGGTCCATGTCTCTGTTTTCTGTCTCTATGAGGAGGTCCATGTCTCTGTTTTCTGTCTCCATGAGGAGGTCCATGTCTCTGTTTTCTGTCTTCATAAGGAGGTCCATGTCTCTGTTTTCTGTCTCCATGAGGAGGTCCATGTCTCTGTTTTCTGTCTCCATGAAGAGGTCCATGTCTCTGTTTTCTGTCTCCATGAGGAGGTCCATGTATCTGTCTTCTGTCTCCATGAGGAGGTCCATGTCTCTGTGTTCTGTCTCCATGAGGAGGTCAATGTCTCTGTTTTCTGTCTCCATGTGGAGGTCCATGTCTCTGTTTTCTTTCTCTATGAGGAGGTCCATGTCTCTGTTTTCTGTCTCCATGAGGAGGTCCATGTCTCTGTTTTCTGTCTCCATGAGGAGGTCCATGTCTCTGTTTTCTGTCTCCATGAGGAGGTCCATGTCTCTGTTTTCTGTCTCCATGAGGAGGTCCATGTCTCTGTTTTCTTTCTCCATGAGGAGGTCCATGTCTCTGTGTTCTGTCTCTATGAGGAGGTCCATGTCTCTGTTTTCTGTCTCCATGAGGAGGTCCATGTCTCTGTTTTCTGTTTCCATGAGGAGGTCCATGTCTTTGTTTTCTGTCTCCATGAGGAGGTCCATGTCTCTGTTTTCTGTCTCCATGAGGAGGTCCATGTCTCTGTTTTCTGTCTCCATGAGGAGGTCCATGTCTCTGTTTTCTTTCTCTATGAGGAGGTCCATGTCTCTGTTTTCTGTCTCCATGAGGAGGTCCATGTCTCTGTTTTCTTTCTCCATGAGGAGGTCCATGTCTCTGTTTTCTTTCTCTATGAGGAGGTCCATGTCTCTGTTTTCTGTCTCCATGAGGAGGTCCATGTCTCTGTTTTCTTTCTCTATGAGGAGGTCCATGTCTCTGTTTTCTGTCTCCATGAGGAGGTCCATGTCTCTGTTTTCTTTCTCTATGAGGAGGTCCATGTCTCTGTCTTCTGTCTCCATGAGGAGGTCCATATCTCTGTTTTCTGTCTCTATGAGGAGGTCCATGTCTCTGTTTTCTGTCTCCATTAGGAGGTCCATGTCTCCGTCTTCTGTCTCCATAAGGAAGTCCATGTCTCTGTTTTCTGTCTCTATGAGGAGGTCCATGTCTTTGTTTTCTGTCTCTATGAGGAGGTCCATGTCCCCGTCTTCTGTCTCCATGAGGAGGTCCATGTCTCAGTCTTCTGTCTCTATGAGGAGGTCCATGTCTCCGTCTTCTGTCTCTATGAGGAGGTCCATGTCTCTGTTTTCTGTCTCCATGAGGAGGTCCATGTCTCTGTTTTCTGTCTCCATGAGGATGTCCATGTCTCTGTTTTCTGTCTCCATGAGGAGGTCCATGTCTCTGTCTTCTGTCTCTGTGAGGAGGTCCATGTCTCTGTTTTCTGTCTCCATGAAGAGGTCCATGTCTCTGTTTTCTGTCTCCATGAGCAGGTCCATGTCTCTGTTTCATGTCTCCATGAGGAGGTCCATGTCTCTGTTTTCTGTCTCTATGAGGAGGTCCATGTCTCTGTTTCATGTCTCCATGAGGCAGGAGGTCCATGTCTCTGTTTTCTGTCTCCATGAGGAGGTCCATGTCTCTGTTTCATGTCTCCATGAGGAAGGAGGTCCATGTCTTTGTTTTCTGTCTTCATGAGGAGGTCCATGTCTCTGTTTTCTGTCTCTATGAGGAGGTCCATGTCTCTGTTTTCTGTCTCTATGAGAAGGTCCATGTCTCTGTTTCATGTCTCCATGAGGAAGGAGGTCCATGTCTCTGTTTTCTGTCTCCATGAGGAGGTCCATGTCTTTGTTTTCTGTCTTCATGAGGAGGTCCATGTCTCTGTTTTTCCGTCTCCATGAGGAGGTCCATGCCTCTGTTTCCTGTCTCTATGAGGAGGTACATGTCTCTGTTTTCCGTCTCTATGAGGAGGTCCATGTCTCTGTTTCCTGTCTCCATGAGGAGGTCCATGTCTCTGTTTTCTGTCTCTATGAGGAGGTCCATGTCTCTGTCTTCTGTCTCCATGAGGAGGTCCATGTCTCTGTTTTCTGTCTCTATGAGGAGGTCCATGTCTTTGTTTTCTGTCTCTGTGAGGAGGTCCATGTCTCTGTTTTCTGTCTCCATGAGGAGGTTCATGTCTCTGTTTTCTGTCTCCATGAGGAGGTCCATGTCTCTCTTTTCTGTCTCTATGAGGAGGTCCATGTCTCTGTTTTCTGTCTCCATGAGGAGGTCCATGTCTCTCTTTTCTGTCTCCATGAGGAGGTCCATGTCTCTCTTTTCTGTCTCTATGAGGAGGTCCATGTCTCTGTTTTCTGTCTCCATGAGGAGGTCCATGTCTCTGTTTTCTGTCTCTGAGGTCCATGTCTCTGTTTTCAGTCTCCATGAGGAGGTCCATGTCTCTGTTTTCTGTCTCTATGAGGAGGTCCATGTCTTTGTTTTCTGTCTCTGTGAGGAGGTCCATGTCTCTGTTTTCTGTCTCCATGAGGAGGTTCATGTCTCTGTTTTCTGTCTCCATGAGGAGGTCCATGTCTCTCTTTTCTGTCTCTATGAGGAGGTCCATGTCTCTGTTTTCTGTCTCCATGAGGAGGTCCATGTCTCTCTTTTCTGTCTCCATGAGGAGGTCCATGTCTCTCTTTTCTGTCTCTATGAGGAGGTCCATGTCTCTGTTTTCTGTCTCCATGAGGAGGTCCATGTCTCTGTTTTCTGTCTCTGAGGTCCATGTCTCTGTTTTCAGTCTCCATGAGGAGGTCCATGTCTCTGTTTTCTGTCTCTGAGGTCCATGTCTCTGTTTTCAGTCTCCATGAGGGAGGTCCATGTCTCTGTTTTCTGTCTCCATGAGGAGATCCATGTCTCTGTTTTCTGTCTCCATGAGGAGGTCCATGTCTCTGTTTTCTGTCTCCATGAGGAGGTCCATGTCTCTGTTTTCTGTCTCTGAGGTCCATGTCTCTGTTTTCAGTCTCCATGAGGAGGTCCATGTCTCTCTTTTCTGTCTCTGAGGTCCATGTCTCTCAGGTCCAGGTCTCCTTGGTCAAGGTTTCTGAGGTCCATGTCTCTGTTTTCTGTCTCCGTGAGGAGGTCCAGGTCTCAGAGGTCTATGTCTCCTTGGTCCAGTTGTCTGAGGTTCATGTCTCTGTCTTCTGTCTCCAGAGGTGAAGACGACTGAACCCGGTGTTGGACCAGCGGTCTTCTGTGGTCTGGGTCTGACTATTGGACTTCTCGGTGTCGCTGCTGGAACTTTCTTCCTCATCAAAGGAAACGAGTGCAGCTGATTGGACAGAGCCATGATGATGTCATCAGTTACCGTGTAGATGTTCATGCTTCAGCTTCAGTAGAATCGCGTCTTTCTGATCATCAGAACTTTCTGCTTTCACCAGTTTATTAAATATTCTCTGTCAGAAACTCTCTAAACTGTATTTCTACACGTGTTAATGTCATAAAGGCAGAAATTAATCTCTTCATCGTTGTATCTGATTTATAAATAGTTTGTTTTGACCTGTAACCAGATTAACTATCACAGTCCCAGACAGGAGAACCAGATCCTGATCTTCCTGTTTCCTGTCATCTGCAGCATCTTCCTGTCTGGTTTCATGATTAAAGGTTTTTCTGAAACAAAACTGATTCATTTATTTTCTACAGTTCAGAACCGTCACATGTTTCACCACCAATAGATAAAACCTCAGTCTCAGGCTCGAATGTTTACGCAGGTCACAAAAACTGCAAGTTTTTCTCCCGGAGGGATGAATGAGTGACCTGAACAGAGCAACAGGACGTCAGTCAGGGTGTTGTCATGGTTACCGTGGTTGTACCTGTGCAGTAGGACCAGCCAGCGGGGACGATCAGCACCCAGATGCTCCACAGGTCAGAGACAACGGTGCTACACGAACGTTCTACTCGGTTCCCTGTGACCCCATGTGACAAGTTCTGATGAACACGAGATGTCTGGAAAAACGACTCCGTACTCGGTCTCAGGTTTTCCTCGTACCCATGTACTCATGACTCATCCTGGAAAACATGTAAATCCGGCATACACGGAGATGTTTGGCCGGTTTAGAGCCGGATTTCCAGTTGTCCGACAGTTTTGGGGATCGAGCGACTTTTGGCCAAGTCATGCATCGTCTAGTAAAGAGGGTGGTCATGAGAGGCGATTGGCACCTCACAACAAGTTTCTGATCAAACATCGTGGGTCACAAGAAAAACCTGTTTAATATTCTGGTCGTGGCTCACGAGAGATTCTCATGTTAAAACGGAGCCACGACCAGACTGAGAACTCTGTCCTCCCAGATTTTCACGTTTCACATGTGTGAAACAGAAATGGAAGTAAATCCGAGGCAGCATGGAGACCCGGAGTGTCACACTGCAAGTCTGGGTCCTGCACCTGAACCCAGACATGCAGGTCTCAGGTCGCAGCATCTCCTGGCTGGCTCGCCAAAATGTGATGGATAAAATGAATTACTGGAGACGGTTTCTGGTGGTGGAAAAGTGTTCCCCGTTTTATTATTCACAGAGAGAATCCATGACAGGCTTTTGGGGGCAGACCCTGTCTTACCGCAGTGACGCTTTATGTGACAGGATGATGTCAAGATTGATCTTACCCCCGTATCATGTTAAATGTCAATTAGTTATATTTAGTCACAGCTTTAATCCATCCTCGGGTCAAAACATCATCTGCTGTGTGTCAGTCAAATGTCTCCTTCGTGTGACAGCAGTTTTAGAGTTAGATAGGAAATACACTACAATACAAATACTGCAAAACATAAATATTAGCAAGTATGTTTTTCTGATTTCTAGCCCAAAATATCTCATCACACTCAAAATAAGAAAATATCCAAACGAAAAATATTTCAGTGAGATAAAGGAACTTGTTTTAAGGCAATGCATCTTATTTCAAGAAATTTTATCAAGAAACTTTTGCCTGTTCCACTGGCAGAATTTGTTGCTTATTACAAGCAAATATATATATATATATATATATATATATTGATAGATTTAGCTTATTACAGACTCAATGCTGCTGCAGTGCTGATTTTGCGCTGCAGTTCAAATCAGCATCAGGACGAGGAAGAACTGTGTTTACGTGACGCTGAACAATTCACACAGACTCACCAACATTGGACAATAGAAGATGGAGAAATGTTGCCTTGTCTGATGAGTCTCCATTTCTGCTACCAAATTCAGATGCTAGGCTCAGAATTTGGTGTCAACAACATGAAAGCATGGATCCATCCTGCCTTGTATCAACGGTTCAGCTTGGTGGTAGTGGTATGATGTTGTGGGAGATTTTCTGATTTTCAGTTCTGAAGGCAAAAGGGGTCCAACCCGGTACGAGCAAGAGATACCTAATAAAGCGGCCAGCAAGTGCATACAGGTACGACCCAAAAAATTAGAATATCCTGAAAAAGTTGTTGTATTTCTGTTATTTAACTTAGAAGGTGTAATTTACATATTGTTTAGATAAATAATATGCAAATCAATATATTTGCAGCTTTTATTTGTTTGGATGTTGCTGATAAGAAGTTGCAGATGAAGAAAACCTCAAATTCTAAAACTCAAAATTAGAATATTGCATGAAATCAATTTAAAAAGAACTTTGAATACAAAAATATGCGTCTTCCTGCAGTGAAATCTTGCATGTGTACTTAGCTAGCAGCTTTAACCCAGCGTGGCATGGATGCTAGCAGCTTTAACCCGGCGTGGCATGGATGCTAGCAGCTTTAACCCGGTGTGGCATGGATGCTAGCAGCTTTAACCCGGCATGGCATGGATGCTAGCAGCTTTAGCCCGGCGTGGCATGGATGCTAGCAGCTTTAGCCCAACGTGGCATGGATACTAGCAGCTTTAGCCCGGCGTGGCCTGGATGCTAGCAGCTTTAGCCCGGCGTGGCATGGATGCTAGCAGCTTTAGCCCAACGTGGCATGGATGCTAGCAGCCTTAACCAGGCGTGGCATGGATGCTAGCAGCTTTAACCCGCTGTGGCATGGATGCTAGCAGCCTTAACCAGGCGTGGCATGGATGCTAGCAGCTTTAACCCGGCGTGGCCTGGATGCTAGCAGCTTTAACCCGCTGTGGCATGGATGCTAGCAGCCTTAACCAGGCGTGGCATGGATGCTAGCAGCTTTAACCCGGCGTGGCATGGATGCTAGCAGCTTTAACCCGGCATGGCATGGATGCTAGCAGCTTTAACCCGCTGTGGCATGGATGCTAGCAGCCTTAACCAGGCGTGGCATGGATGCTAGCAGCTTTAACCCGGCGTGGCATGGATGCTAGCAGCTTTAACCCGCTGTGGCATGGATGCTAGCAGCCTTAACCAGGCGTGGCATGGATGCTAGCAGCTTTAACCCGGCGTGGCATGGATGCTAGCAGCTTTAACCTGGCGTGGCTTGGATGCTAGCAGCTTGTGGCATATCTCAGCTGTTATGGAGACCAACATGCTTCCATCACAGCCTTGAGCTCTTCTTTATTGTTTGCTCTCTTCCCGTTCAGCTTTCTCTGACGATGTCCCACATGTTTTCAATTGGGTTCAGGTCAGGTGGGTTTGCGGGCCAATCCAGCATGGTGATCCATGGTTGTTGAAGCAGGATGTGGTCGTTTTGGCAGTGTGGGCAGGTGCCAAGTCCTGCTGGAAGATGAAGTCTGCATCCCCATACAGCTGGTCCACTGAAGCAAGCATGAAGGTCTCCAAAATGTCCTGGTAGACGGCTGCATTGATGCTGGACTTGATGAAGCTCACAGGTCCATTCCTCATGAAGTCCTCCACACGTTTGAAAGGCCCTTTCCTGACCATCTTCTCCAGGCTGCTGTCAGCCCTCCGGCTTCTACACCGTTTTCTTCCACACTTCTTCCTTCCACTTAACTGTCCATTAATGTGCTTTGAGACACTCTGAGAACATCCAGCTTCTTTTCTATCACTTTTTGTGTCTTTCCACCTTGTGCAGGGAGTCAATGATGGTTTTCTGCACAACTGTCAGATCAGCATCTTCCCCATGATTGTGAATTCTTCTAAACCAACACAGAGACTTTTTAAAGGCTCAGGGTACTTATGGAGGTGTTTGGATTACTGACCTGATCAGAATGTGACACTCTGAACCTGCAATACTGGAGCTTTTCACACTATTCTAGTTTTTGGAGTTTTTGAATTTGAGGTTTTCGAAAGCTGCAACTTCTAATCAGAAACATCCAGACAAATGAAAGATTGAAATATATTGATTTGCATACTATTTATCTATACCATATGTAAATTGCACCTTTTAAGTTGAATTACAGAAATTAATGAACTTTTTCAGGATATTCTCATTTTTTGGGTAGTACCTGTATATATTTTCTTATTCTAAGAGTGGCCAAGATGTGTTTTGCTTGTTCCAGACCGGTCCTGTCTTTGAGGACGTCCAGTGTCAGTAGTCAGATCACATCTGAGCGTCGGTTCGTACAGTCAGAGGACAAACATCACAAGCTGGGAACCTCTGAACTTTGCGACTGATTTGCATAATTAGAGTTAGAGCTGTGAGCAACGATTGAACATATCGTGCAGAGTATCCCAGACTTTAGATCAGTGGTCTCAGTGACACCCGGAACATCTACCAGATCCCCAGGAACACCCCCGTGGGACCCCTTCCACCACAGTACACCATCCATGACCACATAGCCCTGAGCGTGACCTCTGATGTCATTCAACAGCCTGAAAACACGACTTCACATCAGACTTCTGCTCCGACACAGATCATCTGGTGTAGCAGGATGAGGGGCTTAGAAAACAAAGGCCCACAGATGTATGTGGAGACGTGAACATGTGGAAAATAACACTGAAAAATGTTCTTTTCTGAGTCGCCTCTGATTACTTTTCATTTTTAGATGTTGTACAAGAAGCTTGGTGTCACATTTAGACGTCTCAGAGGTCTACGGTCTGCAGACCGTTTAAAAATCTGTTCCTGTTTATCTGATTCATCGTATTTCAGCACCATCATTCTGTATCCGTTGAGGTTTTCAGTGTTTAAGCAACAGTTGCTGATGAATCTCCATGTAGATGAGACGGAGTCCGCTCCAGCGGATGACCTGGGGCACGCACATCCACCGAACAGCGACTGCGTCCGTGTGTTTACGTCCACCAACAACTGTCTCCATTACACCTCAACAAACCCAGCAGCGGGACATTTTCCCTTTGACTCTGTCCACAGATGTCTCTGCTAACAGCAGCAGGACATTTTCCTTTGACTCTGTCCACAGATGTCTCTGCTAACAGCAGCGGGACATTTTCCCTTTGACTCTGTCCACAGATGTCTCTGCTAACAGCAGCAGGACATTTTCCTTTGACTCTGTCCACAGATGTCTCTGCTAACAGCAGCGGGACATTTTCCCTTTGACTCTGTCCACAGATGTCTCTGCTAACAGACTCTGTCCACAGATGTCTTAGCTAACAGCAGCGGGACATTTCCCTTTGACTCTGTCCACAGATGTCTCTGCTAACAGCAGCGGGACATTTTCCTTTGACTCTGTCCACAGATGTCTCTGCTAACAGCAGCGGGACATTTCCCTTTGACTCTGTCCACAGATGTCTCTGCTAACAGCAGCGGGACATTTTCCTTTGACTCTGTCCACAGATGACTCTGCTAACAGCAGCGGGACATTTCCCTTTGACTCTGTCCACAGATGTCTCTGCTAACAGCAGCGGGACATTTCCCTTTGACTCTGTCCACAGATGACTCTGCTAACAGCAGCGGGACATTTCCCTTTGACTCTGTCCACAGATGTCTCTGCTAACAGCAGCGGGACATTTTCCTTTGACTCTGTCCACAGATGTCTCTGCTAACAGCAGCGGGACATTTTCCTTTGACTCTGTCCACAGATGTCTCTGCTAACAGCAGCAGGACATTTCCCTTTGACTCTGTCCACAGATGACTCTGCTAACAGCAGCAGGATCGTTAGCATAGAATGTCCATAAATGTCCAGATGTCCATAAAAACATGTATAAGTTCTTTAGTATGGCTACATAATTATTGTATTCTTAATTTCATTGTAAATAGATGCTTTGGTATTGTAAACTTATTTAGTTTTTTCTTTTAAAATGTTTGCTTAGTATTGTATTTTAATTTAGTTAACCTGTTTTTGTTGATTGTATGTTCAAAATTTATGTTGATCTGGATCCCAGGAAGACTAGTCTTCACTGGTGAAGACGAATGGGGATCCATAATAAACTAAACTAAACTAAACTATGTCAGGTAAACAGGTTTCCTTATTAAAGACGCTGTGTCTCGACTGGACTTACCTGTAAATAAAGTTTTTAAATACCTCCTTCCACTGAAAACCCGTTTAACTTGCTCCTTCTGAAATACGAGGGTTTCCCCTTGTTTACTTACACATGCTGACTTGCTAGCGTTGCGTTGCCCCCAGTCGGCTGTGCTTTCTCATCACAGAAACAATACGAAGAAAAGAGCGAATCGGGAACAGCCTCGCACTTCACGCCACATTGCAAATAGCGTATCCCACGTGGGGTTTCTATCTGTCCATTGGAAGGCAGGTAACCCTCCACTACACACTAGAAGTAAAGACGGCACGACTGTAGCTTCGGAGTTGAGAAGCTAATTAGCTAACTGTTTGTTAGCATGGCGGAACAAACTTGTTTGTCGGCTCTATTTCCTGTCTGTAACAAAATAAGAGCGGAGGGCGGAGCTTCCTTCATACACTGATGGGAGCCAGCCAATCAGACGGATATTCATGAGAAGGACCCGGAAAAGCTGCCGTTGGACCACAAGCGCTCTCTTCTAGTATACAAATACAGCTGGATACAAAGATACCAGAAGGTTTTTTTAAACAGAAACGATGCAGAATGCATTCAATAATAATGGAGAACACAGAAATATTCATGACATCACCATGGAAGTACAACTTTAAATAAAAAATTAAAAATAGCTACTTTTACCAGTAAACTGATAACTTTCATTAGTCAAATGCTTTGAATTTTAATATTCAAATCTATATTACATTTGGAAGTAACAGGACAAACTTCAGTAATTATTTCACCTACAGCATAAAAGATTAAATATTTACATATTTACATCTTAAGTGACATTTTTTTCACCACAGGCAGGATCATCACCAAATATGGTCATGTTCCGCCTTTATGGTTCACAATGCAGCAATGAATTATGGGTAATATGCTTCAGTGAAGTCTGCATAGATGCGGACTTCACTGAAGTGTGGATTGAGGGCGCAGAGGGGGGGCGTGACGGACTTCCACCCTCCAGCAGCCCTGGAGAACCGGGACACACTACGTACTTCAACCCCTCAATGGGAGCATTGTAGGGGCGTGAGGGTGGAAGTGGGGGTGTTGGGACAGGGCCTGAGAAGGAGAGTCCCCCCCCCCCTCCCCCTCCCTTTTTAAGTAACACTTTCTGGTTGTTTTCAACTTAAGAGACCGATCAGTTCCTGCTTCGTCTCGGGAAGATTATCTGCTGTTATAAAGAACATGAAACATGAACTGTAACTTGCTGGAGTTTCTTCTTCCAAACATCATCATCAGGATGAAACATCGTCATCGTCAGACTCTACCACCATCTGATCTCTGATCTTCATCTTCCTCATTTATAAAGATTCATCAGTAAACAACCCGGAGGTGGGAAATGTAAATGTAAATGACCTCCAGGATGAATAAAGTTGTGTGAATGTGAACAACAGACAGTTGGTGATCAGCATGTGGATCAGAGTCATCATCATCTGATCTCTGAGCTTCATCTTCCTCCTCCTTCATATTCCTCACCTCAGCTCCGTGTCTCTGGAAAGTCCCGACTCTCTACTTTCACTTCCTGTTCAGCCAGCAGCCAATCAGAGCGCACGGTAACTCCTGCTCTGTGAGGAGGGAGAGAATTCTCAGCAGCCAATCACAGAGCAGCTGCTGGGTGTGTCACCGGTTACCAGGTAAACTTCTCAGTGATCTTTGCTGTTGGTTTACAGGTTTTCTTCATCGTTTAATCAAATGAAACTTTATTTATAAAAAGCTTTTCCTGCCAAAGGCAGCACATTTACACACTGATGCTGGTACTTGAGTCAGTGATCACAACATGTAACTCTTAAACTGGGGGTCACTAAGGCTACTGGCTTACTGGCTGCTTCGAACCTCTGCTATCTCAGTATTCGGTCACGTTTCCTTCAACATCACATCCAGATGCAGCTGAATGTTTACAGACGTGAAGGGAGAAAAGAAACGAGTAGTATTATCAGTGATGTACTCGTTATAGTTCATGTAGTATCGGTGATGTACTCGTTATAGTTCATGTAGTTGCAGTGATGTCTCGTTATAGTTCATGTAGTATCAGTGATGTACTCGTTATAGTTCATGTAGTATCAGTGATGTACTCGTTATAGTTCATGTAGTATCAGTGATGAACTCGTTATAGTTCATGTAGTATCAGTGATGAACTCGTTATAGTTCATGTAGTATCAGTGATGTACTCGTTATAGTTCATGTAGTATCAGTGATGTACTCGTTATTGTTCATGTAGTATCAGTGATGAACTCGTTATAGTTCATGTAGTATCAGTGATGAACTCGTTATAGTTCATGTAGTATCAGTGATGTACTCGTTATAGTTCATGTAGTATCAGTGATGTACTCGTTATAGTTCATGTAGTATCAGTGATGTACTCGTTATTGTTCATGTAGTATCAGTGATGAACTCGTTATAGTTCATGTAGTATCAGTGATGAACTCGTTATAGTTCATGTAGTATCAGTGATGTACTCGTTATAGTTCATGTAGTATCAGTGATGAACTCGTTATAGTTCATGTAGTATCAGTGATGTACTCGTTATAGTTCATGTAGTATCAGTGATGTACTCGTTATAGTTCATGTAGTATCAGTGATGTACTCGTTATAGTTCATGTAGTATCAGTGATGTACTCGTTATAGTTCATGTAGTATCAGTGATGTACTCGTTATAGTTCATGTAGTATCGGTGATGTACTCGTTATAGTTCATGTAGTATCAGTGATGTACTCGTTATAGTTCATGTAGTTGCAGTGATGTACTCGTTATAGT
The DNA here is from genome assembly GCA_023101725.1 of Atherinomorus stipes. Lineage (NCBI taxonomy): Eukaryota > Metazoa > Chordata > Actinopteri > Atheriniformes > Atherinidae > Atherinomorus > Atherinomorus stipes. The sequence continues at coordinate 71,604 of JALJCO010012628.1, forward strand.
TCATGTAGTATCAGTGATGTACTCGTTATAGCTCATGTAGTATCGGTGATGTACTCGTTATAGTTCATGTAGTATCAGTGATGTACTTGTTGTAGTTCATGTAGTATCAGTGATGTACTCGTTATAGTTCATGTAGTATCAGTGATGTACTCGTTATAGTTCATGTAGTACCGTTATGTACTCGTTATAGTTCATGTAGTATCAGTGATGTACTCGTTATAGTTCATGTAGTATCAGTGATGTACTCGTTATAGTTCATGTAGTATCGGTGATGTACTCGTTATAGTTCATGTAGTATCAGTGATGTACTTGTTGTAGTTCATGTAGTATCAGTGATGTACTCGTTATAGTTCATGTAGTATCAGTGATGTACTCGTTATAGTTCATGTAGTATCGGTTATGTACTCGTTATAGTTCATGTAGTATCAGTGATGTACTCGTTATAGTTCATGTAGTATCAGTGATGTACTCGTTATAGTTCATGTAGTATCAGTGATGTACTCGTTATAGTTCATGTAGTATCAGTGATGTACTCGTTATAGTTCATGTAGTATCAGTGATGAACTCGTTATAGTTCATGTAGTATCAGTGATGTACTCGTTATAGTTCATGTAGTATCAGTGATGAACTCGTTATAGTTCATGTAGTATCAGTGATGAACTCGTTATAGTTCATGTAGTATCAGTGATGTACTCGTTATAGTTCATGTAGTATCAGTGATGTACTCGTTATAGTTCATGTAGTATCAGTGATGTACTCGTTATAGTTCATGTAGTATCAGTGATGAACTCGTTATAGTTCATGTAGTATCAGTGATGTACTCGTTATAGTTCATGTAGTATCAGTGATGTACTCGTTATAGTTCATGTAGTATCAGTGATGTACTCGTTATAGTTCATGTAGTATCATTGATGTACTCGTTTTAGTTCATGTAGTATCAGTGATGTACTCGTTATAGTTCATGTAGTATCAGTGATGTACTCGTTATAGTTCATGTAGTATCAGTGATGTACTCGTTATAGTTCATGTAGTATCAGTGATGAACTCGTTATAGTTCATGTAGTATCAGTGATGTACTCGTTATAGTTCATGTAGTATCAGTGATGTACTCGTTATAGTTCATGTAGTATCAGTGATGAACTCGTTATAGTTCATGTAGTATCAGTGATGTACTCGTTATAGTTCATGTAGTATCAGTGATGTACTCGTTATAGTTCATGTAGTATCAGTGATGAACTCGTTATAGTTCATGTAGTATCAGTGATGTACTCGTTATAGTTCATGTAGTATCAGTGATGTACTCGTTATAGTTCATGTAGTATCGGTGATGTACTCGTTATAGTTCATGTAGTATCAGTGATGTACTCGTTATAGTTCATGTAGTATCAGTGATGTACTCGTTATAGTTCATGTAGTATCAGTGATGTACTCGTTATAGTTCATGTAGTATCAGTGATGAACTCGTTATAGTTCATGTAGTATCAGTGATGTACTCGTTATAGTTCATGTAGTATCAGTGATGAACTCGTTATAGTTCATGTAGTTGCAGTGATGTACTCGTTATAGTTCATGTAGTATCGGTGATGTACTCGTTATAGTTCATGTAGTATCGGTGATGTACTCGTTATAGTTCATGTAGTATCGGTGATGTACTCGTTATAGTTCATGTAGTATCAGTGATGTACTCGTTATAGTTCATGTAGTTGCAGTGATGTACTCGTTATAGTTCATGTAGTATCAGTGATGTACTCGTTATAGCTCATGTAGTATCGGTGATGTACTCGTTATAGTTCATGTAGTATCAGTGATGTACTTGTTGTAGTTCATGTAGTATCAGTGATGTACTCGTTATAGTTCATGTAGTATCAGTGATGTACTCGTTATAGTTCATGTAGTATCGGTTATGTACTCGTTATAGTTCATGTAGTATCAGTGATGTACTCGTTATAGTTCATGTAGTATCAGTGATGTACTCGTTATAGTTCATGTAGTATCAGTGATGTACTCGTTATAGTTCATGTAGTATCGGTTATGTACTCGTTATAGTTCATGTAGTATCGGTGATGTACTCGTTATAGTTCATGTAGTATCAGTGATGTACTCGTTATAGTTCATGTAGTATCAGTGATGTACTCGTTATAGTTCATGTAGTATCAGTGATGTACTCGTTATAGTTCATGTAGTATCGGTTATGTACTCGTTATAGTTCATGTAGTATCAGTGATGTACTCGTTATAGTTCATGTAGTATCAGTGATGTACTCGTTATAGTTCATGTAGTATCAGTGATGAACTCGTTATAGTTCATGTAGTATCAGTGATGTACTCGTTATAGTTCATGTAGTATCAGTGATGTACTCGTTATAGTTCATGTAGTATCAGTGATGAACTCGTTATAGTTCATGTAGTATCAGTGATGTACTCGTTATAGTTCATGTAGTATCAGTGATGAACTCGTTATAGTTCATGTAGTATCAGTGATGTACTCGTTATAGTTCATGTAGTATCAGTGATGTACTCGTTATAGTTCATGTAGTATCGGTGATGTACTCGTTATAGTTCATGTAGTATCAGTGATGTACTCGTTATAGTTCATGTAGTATCAGTGATGTACTCGTTATAGTTCATGTAGTATCAGTGATGTACTCGTTATAGTTCATGTAGTATCAGTGATGAACTCGTTATAGTTCATGTAGTATCAGTGATGTACTCGTTATAGTTCATGTAGTATCAGTGATGAACTCGTTATAGTTCATGTAGTTGCAGTGATGTACTCGTTATAGTTCATGTAGTATCGGTGATGTACTCGTTATAGTTCATGTAGTATCGGTGATGTACTCGTTATAGTTCATGTAGTATCGGTGATGTACTCGTTATAGTTCATGTAGTATCAGTGATGTACTCGTTATAGTTCATGTAGTTGCAGTGATGTACTCGTTATAGTTCATGTAGTATCAGTGATGTACTCGTTATAGCTCATGTAGTATCGGTGATGTACTCGTTATAGTTCATGTAGTATCAGTGATGTACTTGTTGTAGTTCATGTAGTATCAGTGATGTACTCGTTATAGTTCATGTAGTATCAGTGATGTACTCGTTATAGTTCATGTAGTATCGGTTATGTACTCGTTATAGTTCATGTAGTATCAGTGATGTACTCGTTATAGTTCATGTAGTATCAGTGATGTACTCGTTATAGTTCATGTAGTATCAGTGATGTACTCGTTATAGTTCATGTAGTATCGGTTATGTACTCGTTATAGTTCATGTAGTATCGGTGATGTACTCGTTATAGTTCATGTAGTATCAGTGATGTACTCGTTATAGTTCATGTAGTATCAGTGATGTACTCGTTATAGTTCATGTAGTATCAGTGATGTACTCGTTATAGTTCATGTAGTATCGGTTATGTACTCGTTATAGTTCATGTAGTATCAGTGATGTACTCGTTATAGTTCATGTAGTATCAGTGATGTACTCGTTATAGTTCATGTAGTATCAGTGATGTACTCGTTATAGTTCATGTAGTTGCAGTGATGTACTCGTTATAGTTCATGTAGTATCAGTGATGTACTCGTTATAGTTCATGTAGTATCAGTGATGTACTCGTTATAGTTCATGCAGTATCAGTGATGTACTCGTTATAGTTCATGTAGTATCAGTGATGTACTCGTTATAGTTCATGTAGTATCAGTGATGTACTCGTTATTGTTCATGTAGTATCAGTGATGAACTCGTTATAGTTCATGTAGTATCAGTGATGTACTCGTTATAGTTCATGTAGTATCAGTGATGTACTCGTTATAGTTCATGTAGTATCAGTGATGTACTCGTTATAGTTCATGTAGTATCAGTGATGAACTCGTTATAGTTCATGTAGTATCAGTGATGTACTCGTTATAGTTCATGTAGTATCAGTGATGTACTCGTTATAGTTCATGTAGTTGCAGTGATGTACTCGTTATAGTTCATGTAGTATCAGTGATGTACTCGTTATAGTTCATGTAGTATCAGTGATGTACTCGTTATAGTTCATGTAGTATCAGTGATGTACTCGTTATAGTTCATGTAGTATCAGTGATGTACTCGTTATAGTTCATGTAGTATCAGTGATGTACTCGTTATAGTTCATGTAGTATCAGTGATGTACTCGTTATAGTTCATGTAGTATCAGTGATGTACTCGTTATAGTTCATGTAGTATCAGTGATGTACTCGTTATAGTTCATGTAGTTGCAGTGATGTACTCGTTATAGTTCATGTAGTATCGGTGATGAACTCGTTATAGTTCATGTAGTATCAGTGATGTACTCGTTATAGTTCATGTAGTATCAGTGATGTACTCGTTATAGTTCATGTAGTATCAGTGATGTACTCGTTATAGTTCATGTAGTTGCAGTGATGTACTCGTTATAGTTCATGTAGTATCAGTGATGTACTCGTTATAGTTCATGTAGTATCGGTGATGTACTCGTTATAGTTCATGTAGTATCAGTGATGTACTCGTTATAGTTCATGTAGTTGCAGTGATGTACTCGTTATAGTTCATGTAGTATCAGTGATGTACTCGTTATAGCTCATGTAGTATCGGTGATGTACTCGTTATAGTTCATGTAGTATCAGTGATGTACTTGTTGTAGTTCATGTAGTATCAGTGATGTACTCGTTATAGTTCATGTAGTATCAGTGATGTACTCGTTATAGTTCATGTAGTATCGGTTATGTACTCGTTATAGTTCATGTAGTATCAGTGATGTACTCGTTATAGTTCATGTAGTATCAGTGATGTACTCGTTATAGTTCATGTAGTATCAGTGATGTACTCGTTATAGTTCATGTAGTATCGGTTATGTACTCGTTATAGTTCATGTAGTATCGGTGATGTACTCGTTATAGTTCATGTAGTATCAGTGATGTACTCGTTATAGTTCATGTAGTATCAGTGATGTACTCGTTATAGTTCATGTAGTATCGGTTATGTACTCGTTATAGTTCATGTAGTATCAGTGATGTACTCGTTATAGTTCATGTAGTATCAGTGATGTACTCGTTATAGTTCATGTAGTATCAGTGATGTACTCGTTATAGTTCATGTAGTTGCAGTGATGTACTCGTTATAGTTCATGTAGTATCAGTGATGTACTCGTTATAGTTCATGTAGTATCAGTGATGTACTCGTTATAGTTCATGCAGTATCAGTGATGTACTCGTTATAGTTCATGTAGTATCAGTGATGTACTCGTTATAGTTCATGTAGTATCAGTGATGTACTCGTTATTGTTCATGTAGTATCAGTGATGTACTCGTTATAGTTCATGTAGTATCAGTGATGTACTCGTTATAGTTCATGTAGTATCAGTGATGTACTCGTTATAGTTCATGTAGTATCAGTGATGTACTCGTTATAGTTCATGTAGTTGCAGTGATGTACTCGTTATAGTTCATGTAGTATCAGTGATGTACTCATTATAGTTCATGCAGTATCAGTCATGTACTCGTTGTAGTTCATGTAGTATCAGTGATGTACTCGTTATAGTTCATGTGGTAGTGATGTACTCGTTATAGTTCATGTAGTATCAGTGATGTACTCGTTATAGTTCATGTGGTAGTGATGTACTCGTTATAGTTCATGTAGTATCGGTGATGTACTCGTTTTAGTTCATGTAGTATCAGTGATGTACTCGTTATAGTTCATGTAGTATCAGTGATGTACTCGTTATAGTTCATGTAGTATCAGTGATGTACTCGTTATAGTTCATGTAGTTGCAGTGATGTACTCGTTATAGTTCATGTAGTATCAGTGATGTACTCGTTATAGTTCATGTAGTATCAGTGATGTACTCGTTATAGTTCATGTAGTATCAGTGATGTACTCGTTATAGTTCATGTAGTATCAGTGATGTACTCGTTATAGTTCATGTAGTATCAGTGATGTACTCGTTATAGTTCATGTAGTATCAGTGATGTACTCGTTATAGTTCATGTAGTATCAGTGATGTACTCGTTATAGTTCATGTAGTATCAGTGATGAACTCGTTATAGTTCATGTAGTTGCAGTGATGTACTCGTTATAGTTCATGTAGTATCAGTGATGTACTCGTTATAGTTCATGTAGTATCAGTGATGAACTCGTTATAGTTCATGTAGTATCAGTGATGTACTCGTTATTGTTCATGTAGTATCAGTGATGAACTCGTTATAGTTCATGTAGTATCAGTGATGTACTCGTTATAGTTCATGTAGTATCAGTGATGAACTCGTTATAGTTCATGTAGTATCAGTGATGTACTCGTTATAGTTCATGTAGTATCAGATATGTACTCGTTATAGTTCATGTAGTATCAGTGATGTACTCGTTATAGTTCATGTAGTATCAGTGATGTACTCGTTATAGTTCATGTAGTATCAGTGATGTACTCGTTATAGTTCATGTAGTTGCAGTGATGTACTCGTTATAGTTCATGTAGTATCAGTGATGAACTCGTTTTAGTTCATGTAGTATCAGTGATGTACTCGTTATAGTTCATGTAGTATCAGTGATGTACTCGTTATAGTTCATGTAGTATCAGTGATGTACTCGTTATAGTTCATGTAGTATCAGTGATGTACTCGTTATAGTTCATGTAGTATCAGTGATGTACTCGTTATAGTTCATGTAGTATCAGTGATGTACTCGTTATAGTTCATGTAGTATCAGTGATGAACTCGTTATAGTTCATGTAGTTGCAGTGATGTACTCGTTATAGTTCATGTAGTATCAGTGATGTACTCGTTATAGTTCATGTAGTATCGGTGATGAACTCGTTATAGTTCATGTAGTATCGGTGATGTACTCGTTATAGTTCATGTAGTATCAGTGATGTACTCGTTATAGTTCATGTAGTATCAGTGATGTACTCGTTATAGTTCATGTAGTTGCAGTGATGTACTCGTTATAGTTCATGTAGTATCAGTGATGTACTCGTTATAGTTCATGTAGTATCGGTGATGTACTCGTTATAGTTCATGTAGTATCAGTGATGTACTCGTTATAGTTCATGTAGTTGCAGTGATGTACTCGTTATAGTTCATGTAGTATCAGTGATGTACTCGTTATAGCTCATGTAGTATCGGTGATGTACTCGTTATAGTTCATGTAGTATCAGTGATGTACTTGTTGTAGTTCATGTAGTATCAGTGATGTACTCGTTATAGTTCATGTAGTATCAGTGATGTACTCGTTATAGTTCATGTAGTATCGGTTATGTACTCGTTATAGTTCACGTAGTATCAGTGATGTACTCGTTATAGTTCATGTAGTATCAGTGATGTACTCGTTATAGTTCATGTAGTATCAGTGATGTACTCGTTATAGTTCATGTAGTATCGGTTATGTACTCGTTATAGTTCATGTAGTATCGGTGATGTACTCGTTATAGTTCATGTGGTAGTGATGTACTCGTTATAGTTCATGTAGTATCAGTGATGTACTCGTTATAGTTCATGTAGTAACGGTGATGTACTCGTTATAGTTCATGTGGTAGTGATGTACTCGTTTTAGTTCATGTAGTATCAGTAATGTACTCGTTATAGTTCATGTAGTATCAGTCATGTACTCGTTGTAGTTCATGTAGTATCAGTCATGTACTCGTTGTAGTTCATGTAGTATCAGTCATGTACTCGTTATAGTTCATGTGGTAGTGATGTACTCGTTATAGTTCATGTAGTATCAGTCATGTACTCGTTGTAGTTCATGTAGTATCAGTGATGTACTCGTTATAGTTCATGTAGTATTGGTGATGTACTCGTTATAGTTCATGTAGTATCAGTGATGTACTCGTTATAGTTCATGTAGTATCAGTCATGTACTTGTTGTAGTTCATGTAGTATCAGTCATGTACTCGTTATAGTTCATGTGGTAGTGATGTACTCGTTATAGTTCATGTAGTATCGGTGATGTACTCGTTATAGTTCATGTAGTATCAGTGATGTACTCGTTATAGTTCATGTAGTATCAGTCATGAACTCGTTATAGTTCATGTGGTAGTGATGTACTCGTTATAGTTCATGTAGTATCAGTCATGTACTCGTTGTAGTTCATGTAGTATCAGTGATGTACTCGTTATAGTTCATGTAGTATCAGTGATGTACTCGTTATCGTTCATGTAGTATCAGTGATGTACTCGTTATAGTTCATGTAGTATTGGTGATGTACTCGTTATAGTTCATGTAGTATCAGTGATGTACTCGTTATAGTTCATGTAGTATCAGTGATGTACTCGTTATAGTTCATGTAGTATCAGTAATGTACTCGTTATAGTTCATATATTATCAGTGATGTACTCGTTATAGTTCATGTAGTATCAGATATGTACTCGTTATAGTTCATGTAGTATCAGTGATGTACTCGTTATAGTTCATGTAGTATCAGTGATGTACTTGTTATAGTTCATGTAGTATCGGTGATGTACTCGTTATAGTTCATGTAGTATCAGATATGTACTCGTTATAGTTCATGTAGTATCAGTGATGTACTCGTTATAGTTCATGTAGTATCAGTGATGTACTCGTTATAGTTCATGTAGTATCAGTGATGTACTCGTTATAGTTCATGTAGTATCAGTGATGTACTTGTTGTAGTTCATGTAGTATCAGTGATGTACTCGTTATAGTTCATGTAGTATCAGTGATGTACTCGTTATAGTTCATGTAGTATCAGTGATGTACTCGTTGTAGTTCATGTAGTATCAGTGATGTACTCGTTATAGTTCATATATTATCAGTGATGTACTCGTTATAGTTCATGTAGTATCAGTGATGTACTCGTTATAGTTCATGTAGTATCAGATATGTACTCGTTATAGTTCATGTAGTATCAGATATGTACGCGTTATAGTTCATGTAGTATCAGATATGTACGCGTTATAGTTCATGTAGTACCAGTGATGTACTCGTTATAGTTCATGTAGTATCAGTGATGTACTCGTTATAGTTCATGTAGTATCAGTGATGTACTTGTTATAGTTCATGTAGTATCGGTGATGTACTCGTTATTGTTCATGTAGTATCAGTGATGTACTTGTTGTAGTTCATGTAGTATCAGTGATGTACTCGTTATAGTTCATGTAGTATCAGTGATGTACTCATTATAGTTCATGTAATATCAGTGATGTACTCGTTATAGTTCATGTAGTATCAGTAATGTACTCGTTATAGTTCATATATTATCAGTGATGTACTCGTTATAGTTCATGTAGTATCAGTGATGTACTCGTTATAGTTCATGTAGTATCAGATATGTACTCATTATAGTTCATGTAGTATCAGTGATGTACTCGTTATAGTTCATGTAGTATCAGTAATGTACTCGTTATAGTTCATATATTATCAGTGATGTACTCGTTATAGTTCATGTAGTATCAGATATGTACTCGTTATAGTTCATGTAGTATCAGATATGTACGCGTTATAGTTCATGTAGTATCAGATATGTACGCGTTATAGTTCATGTAGTATCAGTGATGTACTCGTTATAGTTCATGTAATATCAGTGATGTACTCGTTGTAGTTCATGTAGTATCAGTGATGTACTCGTTATAGTTCATGTAGTATCAGTGATGTACTCGTTGTAGTTCATGTAATATCAGTGATGTACTCGTTATAGTTCATGTAGTATCAGTGATGTACTCGTTATAGTTCATGTAGTATCAGTGATGTACTCGTTGTAGTTCATGTAGTATCAGTGATGTACTCGTTGTAGTTCATGTAGTATCAGTGATGTACTCGTTGTAGTTCATGTAGTATCAGTGATGTACTCGTTGTAGTTCATGTAGTATCAGTGATGTACTCGTTGTAGTTCATGTAGTATCAGATATGTACGCGTTATAGTTCATGTAGTATCAGTGATGTACTCGTTATAGTTCATGTAATATCAGTGATGTACTCGTTGTAGTTCATGTAGTATCAGTGATGTACTCGTTATAGTTCATGTAGTATCAGTGATGTACTCGTTGTAGTTCATGTAGTATCAGTGATGTACTCGT